>SNQJ01S0001330.1:304953-317665 GCA_010110895.2 Picea sitchensis
CCAACTGGTGTCTTCTTCCTAGAATACACTGAACTATCTCTCCTGAGATGCGCCTCTTCTCCTCAATGACAAGTCATAAACTGCATAATGATGAATTAGGTCACTGACCCTTCCTTTATAGCTTTCCAAAACCCTAAATCATGATGAAACCCTAATTCACTGTTGACTTCCAAAACCCTAAATCACTGTTGAAACCCTAATTCACTATTGACTTCTATTTTTAGCTCATAATGACTTAAAAGCACTTTTAACCCTTTTTTAGCTCAATGTCACTTTCCAAATATAAAACCTGTGACTGGATTGACCTCTAGTAACCCTAATTACCCTTCTTTGGCCCTAGCTATAGTCTAACGGGGCAGTTTAGACCATTAAGCCTCCTCTCTAGAGCTCCTATTTGGAAAGGGACATTACATAGAAGCTTTGAAGATTGGGATTGTTAATACAAAATTTGTGTCCATTGAGTTTCCACCTTCCATAGTTATATCATATCTATTGTATTTCGAAGAATACAGTCTATAGAAAACTCTGGTTATATATAAAGTAAAACAAAACATGACACTTGAATTTTAAAAATTCAGCTACTCGGTTCTTTTTTTTATCTTTGAATGTCCATGCTGCTCCCAAATTGGATCTGGAAAGGGATCGTTGAGATCTGGGATTTGATTTACTATGGTTGAAGTTACATTCTTAGAAGCTCCCTAGCTGCTTGCTGGGGTACTGGGATGCTGGAGACTTATTTCCATCTGATCCATTCATCTTTTCATAATCTACAAACTACTGCATTGCTCTTAGATTTGGCTCCTTTGAGCATAGATTTCATCTTGCAACCTCTCAATTAGATTCCTATGCTAAGAGAGGGTCTCAAGATCGAACGTTAGTGTAGAGATGAGTGCTCCGATGTGGATTCACAACCTTTCACACCCTGCACACTCTATCTCAGGGTCTGGCTAGTCAAGTCCAATGAGTAAACCCTTGACTCCCTGTGAATTTGTGATCCTTGGTGCATTGTGATTCTTCTGCCTATTGTCCATAATGTTGGGATGGTAACAATTCTGCATAGGACTAGACTTCTTGAGGTCTAAGAATTTGATATTGGAAGAGGCAGGTCCCAACATAGGTCGCGAAGTGAGGGTCTGGGCAAGGCAATGAATAGGTGATGGGAAAGGCAATGGAGACAAAGGGGTTTCTTGAAATCTTTGAGTAGAGTCTCTTTGAGGTGCAAACAATGCTGGACAAACAAGGTGGTTCAGGGAGAATGTATGATGCAAATGGCTTGGCATAGACTCATAGGAAATTCACCACAACAATGAAGTTTCCTGAATCGCTAAGAAAATTCACCCCATGTGACATTCAGTGCCAAATTCATGTTGATTAGATAAATCACAAGCTCTACCTTGGGCGTTGTACTTGGACCCTTCAAATCTTCGAGCCAAGGATTGGGTCCATCGTCACCCTGACAATTCCACTTTTCTTAAGAATTGTTGCATGCTTGGCCCATCTGCGTCATAGCCTTTGACCATCGATTACCCACGAAATCAACTGAACAGACAAGAAAACCACCCCATGCCATAATGAAATCGTCGTACTAGATATCGATAACATGGTGTTTCCTTGGCCAATGAGGCCCTGTCTTTTCACCTGCTAGTTGCCTCCTCCACTTTTCATGACTCGTGTTATAGCTCCAAGTGTACACTCTTGTGTCCTTTGTGTGATGGATCCTAATCATATGTGGAAGCATTATACTAGGAGGGCTAGGACTTCTTTACCCTCCACCCCTAAGGTTCGAGGAGGTCTCCCTATGGCCTTGTTCGCCATTTTTTCCACTTCCTTATTATTTCTCTCAAAACTTGTAAGAAGTTTGGCTTTAAGGTCCTCGTGCTTACACAAATTTCATCTATAATCCTTTTTAGGCTCAAATGTTTTGTCTTGGATCCCTGGATCATCATCCTTATAATTGTCTTTGAGTTGCTTACTACATTCAGGTTGTATATTTGTCATTTCTTTTCAATTTGGAGTCCTTTAAGAAGTGCATACGCCTCTACTTTATTGTTGGTGTCATTCCCGAGATTTAAATAGTACTTCAGAATTATTTTTCCTTTGGGTTTGTAGAGAACCCCCCCCGCACCTACCTTCCATGGGTTTCCCTTTGATGCGCCATCAAAACAGAGTGTGTGTTTACTGTTTTTGTATCCATTCATCTATGCTATTGATAATATGAAGCTGCCAGTGTGATATTATCTTCTATGGGATATTATCTTCTATGGGATATTCCAGTTGGTCGTATCTTCTATGCTCAGAAATTTAGTGTTCATAACCTATGAAAGTTGTATTTTGGCCTTGCCAGCGACACTTTGGGGATGTGATCTTTTTCCCTGGAATTTTTATTTATTTATTGCTATCCAGATCTCCCAACAAATATATTTTGGGAGAGACCTTGGAAATATTTTAAAGATTGGTTTTTCCACGAGGGCCACCTTATTTTATGAGTCTTTCCTCTGTAGGAAGCATTCCAAACTATTGTCAAGAATGAGCAATCCCAGAAGAGGTGTTGAATAATGTCTTGATTGCTTTGACATAGAGAACAGTTGAAAGGGTCATAGAAGCCTCTTTTCATCAGGTTTTCTCCCATTAGTATTTTCCATCAGCTGGGGACCAAATGAGGCTATTAATTTTTGGCAGAGCATCTTGACTCGCAATGTTTTTCCATTTTGTTGAGGGATGGAGAAACCTTGAAGAGGAGAGGATAATTTTGTAACCTTGTTTAACTATATTCCCATATGTTCCCCAACCTTGACTGTCTGGAATGTCTCTGAGTATAGGAGCTACTCCTTTAAGAAGGGAAATCAACACTTGATATTGATTATGCATGTGAACATGGGCGTCTCCCAAGATCCATGCCTTCCAGTTTCCATATTCGTTCCATATTGATATATCGAAGAGAGTGAGTTTTTTTTCTGAAGTCAACCATCTTTTTTGGTCCCCAATCTCTTCAACTCGGGAGGTTATATCAGTACCCAAGTTTGAGTCTTGCCACAACCTAATCGATTTTCCATTTCCATGGATCCAAGAGAGGGGCTCCTTAAAGAAAGGGATTGAGACTCTTATGAGTTTCCATATTTGTGAGCTAGGTTTGGATTCAGGCATAGTGTCCATGCATATGTTTCTACCCCCCAACCTGTATTTTTTTGTTATGGTCATTTTCCACCATTCCTTTCTTCTTGAGACTATCTTCCAGAGAAGCTAGGCTCCCATAGCTATATTTGTCACTTCAAGATCTATGATTCCCAGTCCCCCAATTTTTTGGGGTGAGGATACTATATTCCAATTCACTAGATGAAAATTTTTGGAATTCAATTTCCCCCCTTGCCATGGGAATTTGTAGATGAGATGGGCCATGTCTTTCAGGGCTCCCTTTGGGGCCAGGAGGGAGGATAATTGGAAGAGGGGGAGGGAGGATAGTACTTATTTTACCAGGACCACCTCTCAGCTAGGTTAAGCCACCTAGACCCCCAAGACTCCATCTTGTCCCTGAATTTTTGGAGGTTGAGGTGCTAGTACTCGTGAGGTATCAATTTTAAGCACAGAGGGAGGTTGCGGTATTTAAATTTTTTCCAATCACTTGAGATTCCAAAGACCAAAATTTGAGTGATTCCTAATATTTTATTAGCTGGAACATTCCACACGTATATTTGACATTTTGACTTGTTAAAGAGCCCACCCGAAGCTGTGAGGAAGGTGTCCAAAACTAGGTTTATTCTTATTTCCATTATTTTTGAAGCTCCACTCAAGAGGATCGTATCATCTGTGAATTGTGAGTGATTGATTCGTTTTACACATGAAGTTATTTTGATTCCTCAAATTGTTCCATTGTTCCATTCCCATTCTAGTCTTCGATTGAGAGATTCTGCCATGATCACATACAGGAGAGGATAAAGTGGAAAGACATGTCGTAATCCTCTGGAGGCCCTAAATAAGGGGGTTTGTATTCCATTTAAAAGAGGGGCGATCCAAGGGGAAGAAATACAGGCTCCCAAACAGGATAAAAGCTCTTGATTGAACCCAAATTTCTGCATTACTTTGAAAAGGAAGTCATGTTCGACTCTACCAAATGCATTTTCCATATCCAATTTAATTTCCATACCTGATTCCCCCTGAGAATTTTTGGAGTGGATTGCTTCTTGCACTAGGATGAAGTTATCCCATATTTTCCTTCCTTCCACAAATCCTCCTTGATTGGGTAGAATTAGAGATCTGAGAAAAGGATTCAACTTGTTAGCAATAATTTTGGCCATGATTTTATAAGAGATATTACAAATAGAGATAGGTCTAAATCTATCTAGGGTGGATTCTCCATGTTCTTTTAGAATGAGTTCTAAAAAGGAGGAGTTGATGGTTCCTCCCATTTTTATTTATTTATGCACGTATCTTATCATTCTAATGAAATATTGCTTGATTTTGTGCCAGCATTTTTTTATAGAAATGGAGGGTTAATCCATCCGGCCCTAGAGATTTATCTGTGAATGTGTTGAACCTGCACAGAATAGATCTAGCTAGAAAATACTACACACATTTGCAGAGAGAAATTCAGAAAGAAGAAATAAGAGAGAAAGAATGGAAGAATTCTCATTAACCGTATTCCACACATAAAGAGTGAATAATATACAATAGATATAGGATACATGAGTAAATAATGAACCATAGTGGTGTTATAGAGTAATTTGGACACACACTAGCAGTTACAGGAGTAAACTACCACTCAGTCTAGTCTGTTAGGCAGTTACGGGAGTGAACTACCACCTAGCTGAGTTAACTAGTCAACTAGTCTTCAGTTAACTAACTGAACAAAGAGTAGTGAGTTGGTGATGATCCCAATGTTACATGGTGAAATAACCAATGCAACATCTAAGCTCAACTCAACTAGTCAAACTGAAGTGTCAACTAAAAGAGAATATTCTCCAGGTGGAATATTCTCCCCTAAAATATCAGAGACTAGATAATGACTAATAAACAAGGAATAACCTTAGGAAAAATAAATCCTAGGTGTGTGTGAAGTAACTCCAACACCCCCCCCTGAACATCACTATGCTGAAAATAGAGAATGGGTCCCGGCTACGAGGCCATGTTAGGTACCCAAATACAAAATATACACTGAACTAAACGAGGAAAGAGGGAAAACCTCATGGGAACATGTAGTGTACCTTTTCACTACCGAGGTTTCCAAACCTCTCAGTTACCATTCTATACATGGATTTTTACATAACTCATACTGGAAATTATAAACACATGCATTTAATCAATTAAACACACTTAAATCTCAGAGTAAAATATAAGAGTTGTTGCTACAATTAAACAAGCCATAACATTCAACAGTAATTCATTTACACAGCGGAAAACATGATTCATAAGACAGCACGGTTGTGCACAACATGATTAAAGCATAATTCAAATACTTATCTTTTAGCAGCTGTAGAAATCACCAACCAAGTGCAGGCCTCCCACGAACTTCCCAGCCATAGACCACACTGTTCATCAGCTCAACAACGGGTCACCCCCGAGCTAGGACTGAGCTCCACCCCAGGGAAAGGAATCTAGACTCAGGATGAGGTTACAGGGAATTCAATCATACAAAACCATCAGGAAGAAAGCTCTCCCAGGAATCTCCCACACTCCCTGCCCACAGACCCTCATTCCCCACATGCTTATTCCACCCCAGGAGAGTGCACCTTCTTTGTCACCTAGACAGTCCTTCGGCTGCCAGTCTCCCTTACCTTGGGTTACAGAAACAGACCGGACCGGAAGTCTCCGGGCTCTATGGAAGCTACAGGGTTCCTTCCAGCAGTTCTCTTCTCCCTCTGCGCACTCTCTCACCTGGAGGAGTCGCTCACAGGCCAACAAGCCTCACGCAGTCCAATACTGCGTGGTCACAACAAATCACGGGAAACACAGACCAAGGCTCCCAAAAACGGTTCAGCAATCACAGGATGATCTCCCGGTCCTGATTTCAGAACAGGGACTCCACGCACAGGCTCAGCTTCCCCGAATAACAACGATACTTCCACTCAATTCAACACAGGCTTCTCGTTCATGGAATGCACACACGGGTTTTCTTAGAGACAGACATAGACTCCACGCTCACTGGACAGGGTGTACACGGATTCTCTAAGACAAAACACAGGCTCTATTTTTCTGTATCAAGATTACATGAAGGGTCTCTCGCAAACAGGATTTCACGGCTCTCCCTCAGGATAGTCGGATCGAATGGATGAGAACCCCCTTACAGCTTACTTCGTCTGTTTTATTTGCATGCACCAGGGTTGACACTTGTCACCCTGGGAACTGCATGCATTCCATCCGTACGCCTTCCTCCCACCACTTGGGAAATCACGTGTCCNCATGTTCATCTTCTATTTCAGGGGTAATTTGCATTCTTCCCCACTCCATACTTGGCATTGATTAACTGGAGTTTTGGCCTCTGTTGTATTCTGAACATGCACTGTGCAATCCAATTCAAAAATTGTCAGGCCATTAGACTTCATGAATAATCCACAACATTTATAACTAATACGAACAAGAACGAAAGACATTTCAACTTCACAAGTTTTCTGAGCTCTGTCTGGCTCTATGTTTTTCGGGTTTCTTGAAATTCTCCTATTTCCCTATCGTGAAATTTTTCCTCCCACAGGAAATTATTCAAGGTCTCCCTTCCTTCTATCGGGGTTACCACTATCGGGGTTTTGAAACCAACAATGTTCTAGTGGTTTGAATCCCCGATTCCCGATTTGCGATGGACTCCGTCCGTGCTAGCCCTCCGGGCTATACCCTCACCATACGACCAACCTCTGTATGACCGCAGTCAACTTCCCGTCGGGGTTTTGGGTTCTAATTTCCCAATGAGATCTTCATGCGCTAGCCCCCCTAGCTAAACTTCCACCATATGACCATTGCTCGTGACCTTGATCAATCCTCCTATCGGGGTTTCGAGATTTGTGATGTCGCGATGCACATGCATTCACAACCCTCGATCCTCTGATTCCCGATTTTCTTTTACACTGGCTAACCCTCATGGCTCAGCCTCCAGTCCACATGACCATACTATATGACCTCCACCTTACCCCATCGGGGTTTCGACGGTTTCAATGTCACAACGCATACGCTCACAGAATCCCCGATATCCCGATTACCGATATGTCGACGCACCTTTTTTCTTTAACCCTTCGCGGTTAAGCCCAGGTCCATGTGACCTCTACCCCGTGACCGTACTCAAAGCCCTCGTCGGGGTTTCGAGGTTCGAAGTTTCAAAGTGTATGAATCACTTGTCACCGGGATTCCCGATTTCCCGATGAACTTCAAACACCGATGGACTAACTCCTTGTCAGGACTTCCCCGATGGCAGATCTCTGCCACATGTCCCCTAATATGAACGGTCCAGATCTTGTCGCGAAATCGTGGGTTGCGATTCCGTGTGACGAGATCTCTATGTACTCAAGAACTCCGATTCTCCGACTCTCTTCAGGATTCCGACACGTGTCCTCCTTGGGATCCTACGGCTATGATCCCTCCTCGGGATTTCGAGAATCACAAGGTCTCGATTCTCTGCCTTAGAAAAACCCCGATGACTCTAATATCCCGACGCCTCTCTGGGACTTCTCCTCTACCCTTGAGGACTTAAACCCTGCGCAACTTCTGTCAACTCGGACGGTTGACGGGTAATCCCACAGTGATCTTACGACTCACTATCCTCACGAGTTTAAACTCCTGTGCAGTATCCAAAGGCTTTAAACCTTGTGCACATTCTCCAGATCTGACGGTTACAAGGGTTCGCCTTCCTTCCCGAACAGATCCTACGGTTCTAACACCATTGGTGTAGAAACCTGTCCTCCCCGTGGTTATAGACCACACCAGCTGCGGTTTCGTAGCACCGCTATACCTCCTGAGCTTAATAAAAACTCATCAAGTGTCCCCTTGACACTTCGAAGCAATCCTGGGTCCGAGATTAGTCCTCCCGACTCAATTTCCCTTCGGATTCTCAGTCCAAAGACTGCTCCACTGGCCCATCTAGGCTCAGTGTCGAAACCTTGGCTCTGATACCAATTTGTAGTGTACCTTTTCACTACCGAGGTTTCCAAACCTCTCAGTTACCATTCTATACATGGATTTTTACATAACTCATACTGGAAATTATAAACACATGCATTTAATCAATTAAACACACTTAAATCTCAGAGTAAAATATAGGAGTTGTTGCTACAATTAAACAAGCCATAGCATTCAACAGTAATTCATTTACACAGCAGAAAACATGATTCATAAGACAACACGGTCGTGCACAACATGATTAAAGAATAATTCAAATACTTATCTTTTAGCAGCTGTAGAAATCACCAACCAAGTGCAAGCCTCCCACGAACCTCCCAGCCATAGACCACACTGTTCATCATCTCAACAACGGGTCACCCCTGAGCTGGGACTGAGCTCCACCCCAGGGCAAGGAATCTAGACTCAGGATGAGGTTACAGGGAATTCAGTGATACACAACCATCAGGAAGAAATATCTCCCAGGAATCTCCCACGCTCACTGCCCACAGACCCTCATTCCCCACATGCCTGTTCCACCCCAAGAGAGTCCACCTTCTCTGTCACCTAGACAGTCCTTCGGCTGCCAGTCTCCCTTACCTTGGGTTACAGGAACAAACCAGACCGAAAGTCTCCGGGCTCTATGGCAACTACAAGGTTCCTTCCAAGAGTTATCCTCTCCCTCTGCGCACTCTCTCACCTGGAGGAGTCGCTCATAGGCCAACAAGCCTCACGCAGTCCAATACTGCATGGTCACAACAACTCATGGGAAAAACAGACCAAGGCTCCCAAAAACGGTTCAACAGTCACAGGATGATCTCCCGGTCCTGATTTCAGAACAGGGACTCCACGCACAGGCTCAGCTTCCCCGAATAACAACGATACTTCCACTCAATTCAACACAGGATTCTCGTTCAGGGAATGCGCACACGGGTTTTCTCAGAAACAGACACAGACTCCACGCTCACTGGGCAGGGTGTACACGGATTCTCTAAGACAAAACACAGGCTTTCTTTTTCTGTATCAGGATTACACGAAGGGTCTCTCGCAGACGGGCTTTCACGACTCTCCCTCAGGACAGTCGGATCAAATGGATGAGAACCCCCTTACGGCTTACTTTGTCTGTTTTATTTGCATGCACCAGGGTTGACACTTGTCACCTTGGGAACTGCATGCATTCCATCCGTACGCCTTCCTCCCACCACTTGGGAAATCATGTGTCCTTCCAAAAAGACTTCGGATAAAAGCACATATCTTTTGAAACAATATTAAAATATTATTTCCAGGTTTAAGCCCCTAGACTTAGCCCCTAGGCTCATCACTCAACCCCTTTCCCACCTTCCAGCCCCTAGTTCCTTGCCCACTTTGTGGACGCTCGGTCCCCCATCACTCATTCATCGTGGTTGGTCTGCATTGGCGGTGTTTATATTTTATTAATTGATTTGCATACATACAAGTACATCAAAAGGCTCCTGGCCTTCAACACGTAGGCTCCTTGGCCTAACAAACACATAAGCCTTCCAACTTATACAAAACTTGGCTCACTAGCCTATAGAACACATTTACAATCCATTGTATATAACATGATCTGTAACGGGGCTCGGCCTTGGGGACACTACAGAACAAAACCACCCCTCAAATTACAATGCATAAAATAAAAAATGATAAGGAACAAAAGGCAATTGTTAAGAAACCATGTCCTTCACTCCAAGAAGACCTTGCAACTATGCAAGTTTGTGCTCTTTGAAGATTTTGTTGAAGATGTAGATGTCTGCATGGATCTGATGAAGTATATGCATCATTTATATTTCCACACATATTGACTTTATCTTCTTGTAATGAATAATATCCAAATAAATTTTGGATGAAATTTTGAAAACCGTGCAGCCGTTTCCAGAAAACTGTTGAAATTTTGTTGATTTTAAAACGATCATAAATTCACTTTTCGGACTCCGTTTCGGACTATTTGTTTTTTGAAATTGGATATTTTCCCAAGAGGAATTCACATATCCAATTTGTTTCTGCAATTTTTTCTCAGAAAATATCAGAATGGCGTCTAATGTGCATGGCTCCATTTTTTACTCCTGAGATGCATGCATGTTGCATGCAAAAGTTTCTGCATGTGACTCCTGAGATGCATGCCATATATCTTCCACATGAATTTCAGAAAATAAATCTAAAATGGAGTAGACATCATCTTCAATTAATGGAACACAAATGTCTGCAAATACTTTTGTAGAAGACTCTTCATAATAAGAAGCTTGATCTTCTGATGGCTTCTCTTATGGCTCTATCTGTTCGACCTCCTGCATGAAATATTCACAATATTCTTTATTCCCAAATAGAACCTCCAATCTGGTCCATAATTCATTTGGAGTTGATCCTTGTGATTCTTCATATACTTGATGGAAAAGTTTGGGAGAAACATACATGCCGATACTTCCTGTGGCCATATCCTGTCTATTGAGAAAGTCATTTTTCTTATCGATAGAACCAGGCTCTACTTCAATTTCCATGGTTATTTGGTATAAGCCTTTGCTTCTTAGAAAAATAATTTTTTTTGGCTTCCATTCCAAATAGTTGTGAGGCGTGAGAAGTATTTCCGATGAATAATCCATCTTTTGTTGTCTTCAATCTTTTGTACCAGCAAAAAATGATTTGGTGTAGCTTTTTCTTAGTAGTTCGTCGACTCTGATACCATGTAAATGTGTTGAACCTGCACAGAATAGATCTAGCTAGAAAATACTACACACATTTGCAGATAGAAATTCAGAAAGAAGAAATAAGAGAGAAAGAATGGAAGAATTCTCATTAACCGTATTCCACACATAAAGAGTGAATAATTTACAATAGATATATGGTACATGAGTAAATAATGTGCCATAGTGGTTTTATAGAGTGATCTAGACACACACCAATAGTTACAGGAGTAAACTGCCACCTAGTCTACTCTCTCAGACAGCTACGAGAGTGAACTGCCACCTAGTTGAGTTAACTAGTCAACTAGTCTTCAGTTAAATAACTGAACAAAGAGTAGTGAGTTGGTGATAATCTCAATGTTTCATGGTGACAAAATCAATGCAACGTCTAAACTCAACTCAACCAGTCAAACTAAAGTGTCAATTGAAAGAGAATATTCTCTAGGTGGAATATTCTCCCCTAAAATATAGGAGACTGGATAATGACTAATTATGACTTATAAACAAGGAATAACCTTAGAAAAAATAAATCCTAGGTGTGTGTGAAGTAACTCCAACATTATCCTCATTGAATTGACTGATTTCTTTTAGGATTTATGTTTCTTTAATTTGTCGGTTGATTTTGAGGTTGTCTTCATCCGAAATATTTCTTGGGATATGGTTGAGGAGAGAATTGGAGTGGACTTCCTCTGATCTTCTATCTAAAGTATAAAGCTTGAGGAAGTGAATGGAGGTTTGTTGCTTGATTTGTTCGAACTTCATTATGGTTTTTCTCGTCGAAGTTTTTATTTCTGATATTTGATTTGTCTAAATTCTGGCTTTTGATTTCCTGTGCAAGAAGGAGGTATTTTGGTCACCTTCTTTCAACCATAGGCTTCTGGACTTTAATATCCAAATGATTTCTTCTTATTTTAGCGCTTGAATGTACTCTTTATGTATCTTTTTTTCAAACGTTATATGGCTTTGTTGGACTTATTTTGTCTCCATTTCACCTTGAATCTTTTCTAGATTAAGCTTTTTTTTCTTTAATATTGATTTGGATCTAGTTCGAAGAAGTTTTTGCCCAGGATTTGAGAATTCCTTTCACCAGCTTCAACTTCTTCTCCCAGATGTAGATCGGGGAGCCGATTATCCAATGGTTCCAAGCTTGTGAAATGGAGGAGAACAAATCCATTTGATCCATCTAGAGGGGATTGAATCTGAAGGGGATATGGCCCCATTTTTTGGTGATTCAAATGATAAAGATTTAGGTCGATGATCTGATCCTTCCCTCGGGAGGATAAAAGAAGAGGCTTCATCTAGGTGAGCAAGAAAAGAGCTTCTTATTAAGAATCGATCAATCTTGGCAGCAATGTTGCCTGGCCCTGCTCTTCTATTTTTCCATGCATACAAACCTTTGGAGGGGGGACCATAGAAGAGGTCCAGATCTGAGATTAGATCGTCCATTTTTAACCTGAATTGGTCCTTCATCATGGATACCCCTCTCTTTTATTTTAATCCTCTTGTGGTATTGAAGTGCCCAACTATAATCAAATTTTGGGGGTGATTTCCATTGGCCAGATCCTGAAGGGATCGTTAGCACTCAACTTTTTCCAAGTAACTATTTGGAATATAGACATTGATAGTTGAATATAGCATACCTGTGGATTTCTTAGTTAGAGATACCATCATCTAGAACTAGGATTGTAGCTTCTCCTCTAGCTTGAATTCATCTGTGTTCCAAATTGTGTTGATTCCTCCCGAGGCACCTCTAGAACTGATTTATTTTCCTTCCCCTTTTTTTCCAATTTTTTTGCATTTCTTGGAGGGTTTCTAGGTCCCTCATTTTTGTCTCCTAGATTAGAAGGATTGTAGGGTTTTATGTTTTTATTAACTTTCGAACTTCTTCTTTTTTATTCCTGCTCCCTAGTCCTCTACAGTTCCAGGAGACAAGTTTCATC
>SNQJ01S0001330.1:332069-387086 GCA_010110895.2 Picea sitchensis
TACTAACAAGTGCCTCCAACCATGTACCAAGTATGTACCAATCATATATCAACTACTCATCAACTATGACTCATCAATATGTACCAACATCATCAACTATACACCTCATGTATGTGCCAACTCATCAACTACTTGTCTCAACCGTGTACCCAACATGTACCTCAACCAAAATCCCTCATCAATTTCAACATCCAAATATGATTTCTAAATCTGTAATAGAACTGGTGTATATGATCACATACCTGCAAACCTTCCTTAACTTTAACAACAAGAGACCAACAATTTCATCAAACTTTACTTTAGTCTCACATGACTAGTTTTGGATTAGTCAACAACCAAAACTTGAAATAATAATAACTATGTACTTGTAATGAATAAAGATATGAAAATAGTACACAAGGTTCTTCAATGTGTTTGATGCAATTATTGCAAGTGTCACTATTTGGAACCTCTCAGAAAAGGAGTTATAAGAAAAATGGCATACCTTTTTGAATTATGGCTTATTCTAGAGAGTGAACTTGTAGAACGTGCCCCACACAGAATATTTGTTGTATGGATCTAAAAATGTTACACAGAATACTACAAATTGTACTCTAAACAACACTTTTTTAATTAATTAATTTGGAGTTGTTATGAATAAGTTATGATGTTTTTACCCAAAACACATGTTTTAGACTAGTTTCACGACTAGCCAAAAACCCTATTTTTCACAGAGTGTAACTCCAAAAATACAACGATCCACAAGATGAAATTTGTACCACAACTACTTGGATATTTTTTGTCAATGGCCTATCAATTTCAAGGTCGAAATCATTCTATAAATAACATTATTGTGAAAATGGTGAGATGACCTATAAATAACATACCTTAGAAAGAATCATCAAAAGAATTTATCCTCCCTTGAATTTCGGCCTTCTTTACTTCACCTTCTCTCTGAAATTCGTTGTAGATATCCTTTGGTTACCTTAGTCACCTATAGATATTAAATATTCTCAAGTGTAATATAAAATGAGAGAGCCTTGCCTCTTATTTATACTTTCATGTAGCTTCCTCAAGGGGTTACCTTTTAACCATCTTAACCCACTTTCCTTATTTTAGGTTTAACCAACTTCTAACCACTTATCCAATTAATAATTTATCCATTAAATTTATTATTTAAATAATTTATTTTGTATTCACTTTGACTTATAGTACACTCATCACTTCACTTTACCTCAATGGGTTACCTTCTAACCATTGTAAAACCAATTTCCTTATTTTAGGGCTAACCCACTTCTAACCACTTGTCAACTTAGTAATTTCTCCATTAACTTTATTATTTAAATCAAAAAAAATTGTACTCACTTTAAATTATATTACACTCATCACTTCACTTTATTATTTATCTTCTAAAAATCTCTTAAACCACTTTG
The DNA here is from genome assembly GCA_010110895.2 of Picea sitchensis. Taxonomy (NCBI): domain Eukaryota; kingdom Viridiplantae; phylum Streptophyta; class Pinopsida; order Pinales; family Pinaceae; genus Picea; species Picea sitchensis. The sequence continues at coordinate 333,482 of SNQJ01S0001330.1, forward strand.
AATACTTTGACCTTTTGGGGCTTCTAGATGACTCATGAGGGTTCTCCAACTTCACATGGCCATAACTCTCTAACCGTGAGGAGTTATGTGATGTTCCAAATACCAATGGAAATAACATGAAATTTACTATCCATATAGAATATTCTTGCCTTCAAATATATAAAAACTCATACCATTATCCATCAAACAAACTTGGGTTCTCCTACTTCTCATGGCCATAACTCTCTAACCGTAAGGAGTTATGTGACCTTCCAGATACCACCGGAAATGGAATGACATGTACTATCCATATAGAATAGTCTTACCTTTAAATATATTAAAATTCATACCATTATACATTAAACAACCTTGGCTCCATTACCCAAACCGTTCTTCTACCAGAATTCGCCACCAAACTTTCTCTATGGGTTGACATCAATCACTAAGGGTTGACATCAATCTAAAATATCACTCTCCAATATTTGACATCAATAACAACAAAAATTCATACCAAATATACATAAACCTAAGCCAATTGTTTGACAACATTGGTACCTCTCATTGTATCCAAGTGAAACAAGGCTTTTGTGCCAACCTCTATTTCTTCCAGTTTGGGAAGAAAGAATGATAAATGATGCATATCTTCCAAATAGTGTGCATACTCGATCATGGCTTCTAGGATAGCCTCATCAAAAGGAATCACACCATTTAAAAATTCATGAGAACTGGGAGGTTTGAAAACCTAGATGGGAAAAGTGAACTAATCATACTCCAAATCAGAGTGAGGATATTGCAGGATATGCGGTTTCCATTTGGATAGATTGATAGGAAATATAAACAATATTTGAAGGCACACTCAACCCTAAATATCCAAACTTTTATGGATGGGGAACCACCCAATATTCCTAGCAAAGAAAAAACTATTAGAGTAAACAGAGTGTGAATGCATACAATCAACAACTGAAAGTGACACCAAGGAAAAGTCTTATGAAATAGTAGTGATAAATGATATCATATGGATAGGAGATGAATCTACAAAAAAAATTGGTGGAGGGAGGGTAAATTCACCCATAATAGATGAATATTTGAACATCGTATCACAAATACTATGGAATGTGTCCTTGGAATCTATTTCAATGTTGACTTTAGGATCGAATGTGGAGTAAGAAAGTTGGTAAAAAGTAACCACTTTACCTTGGTGAGGAAATAAAATAATTCTAAAGACTAAACATAAAACTACCATTATCCAATAAGATCAACTTAAATATATCCAACAAGACAAAGACATGACAAAGGTGGAGTCTCCTTAATCGATGATGCACTAAAAGATTTTTATTTAGCATGATGAAACTTGGATTTGAAGCACAATATGGTGGGGAAGACTAGGCCTATCCTAGTTAAGGTCAAAAGTAATAAATCAAATATCCAAAGGATCAACACCACCAATAGTGGTTAGTGATTATTTACACTACACTAGAAACTCTGAAGGACTTCTAAGCTAGACATGGCACATGGTGCGTGAGCTATATTCAACAGTACTTTAATTTTGAGCAACCTGGGAATTATGGTTGTGTGAAAACCTTCATAAGACTCCTTTTGGGGGCTAAGGAATTGTGTGATTACACTTCTTCTCTATGTGTAGAGAGCCAACTAAATTAGTCAAAGAATGATCCTTTATAGTTGGTCCATTCTCATAAATTCCATAATTACAAGCCTATAGATGAACATCTTTATCACACATGTAAATGTTGGAATTTGAGGTATTTCTCACTTGTAGGGAATTCTCTAATTTCCCCCTTCTGAATGTGCAAGGTTATTAGTAACCATTTATTGTTGTTGTGGAATAAATGGATTCGTTAAGATGGAAGTTTACTATTTGGATTTTTGCTGGGACATATACCTATGAATCTCATCCATGTGAGGGCACTAATGGGTAAGATGATCTCCATTGCAAATATTGCAAGAAAATTTGAGACTATTATTCTCTTTAGTGTCCCCCACAAAAATATTAGGATTAGGAGCAATGCCTTGCCTAAGATTAGAATGCTCCTTCTTTTTATTCTTCTTTCTCATACGAGCATTTTAATGTTGGTTTTTATTTGTATTTATGGGTTGAATTCAGTGAACATCAAATGTTTGGTTAATGATTAAGGCATTTTGTGAAGTTGACGTCATCACAAGTGGATTATGTTACACAAAAATCTATACCATTTATTTTGATAATTGGTCAATAGAATGTAAGGTACCAGAAGGAAATATCCATAGTAGTGACATAATTATATCACTATAATTAGTAGAAAGAAAAAATAGTAAGAACATGGACACGATAGGTCCAAAATATGATGCCTTTATTATATTGAGAGAAACGTTCACTTGTATCTTCGAGGGGGAAACCTCCAACAAAGTAGAGCTCAAGTACAAATGATTTCAGAAGATAAAGCTTTTCATGCTTTCTACCCCTATATATAGTAATTCTATCATCTCGAGGATATTCTAGAGGAAGAACATTCTAGAGGCAGAACCTTCTAGTAATTCTTCTTACATTAGACATGTTCACATTAATATATAGGCCTTATTTACTAATGACAACCTTTATTATATATAAAAACATATTATTCTATCTACTTGATGGTTTAGGGAGGTTAGGACCCTAACATGCCTTCCCCCTTAAAGAACAATATTGTCCTCAAGGTTTGATATGTGGGAATTGCTGCAGAATGGTGGTTTAATCCCATGTGGCATCCCCGATTTGTGTATACTTCCATTGTACTAAAACTTCCTGAATTTTGTGTTGATGGAGATGATGCTCACTTTGTACCAATATTTCTTGTGGCTGCAACCAGATGGGACCTTCTTCATCCAATTTTGGGAGAGTAGTTTGAATTTGACACTCAGTTCCAATCACTTTCTTTAAGCAAGATACATGAAAAAGTGAATGGAGCTTAGAGTTACTGAGAAGGGATAACTTGTAAACCATGGGACCTACACACTTGAGGATTATATAAGGGCCATAAATTTTGGAGAAAATTTTTGGCAGTGATATGATTTAAGTGAATTTTGATTATCTAGTTGTAGATGAAGAAACACCTGATCCCATTTAGCAAAAGGGTGTTCAGAATGACACTGATTAGCTTGTTTCTTCGTGCGATTTTGAGCCATGATCAAATTATCTTTGAGAGTGCATAGAATGTCAGCTCCAAATTTAATTGTTATGTCCACCTCCTAGACTTTGGATACACTAGGCAGGTAAGATAATACAAAGGGTGGTTTTTTACCATAGATTTCCTTAAAGGGATCCATGCAAGTACCACCATGGTAAGATGTATTGCAATACCATTCAACTAGTGGTAACCATTGAACCCATTGAGATTGCCAATCAAATATGAAGCACCAAAAATATGATTCTAATATCGTGTTGACAACTTCAGTTTGATCATTAGTCTGGAGATGATAGGCAATGTTGAGACGTAATTGGGTGCTCTGGAGCCTAAACAATTCTTACCATATGTTACTTTGAAATTTGGATCATGGTAAGACACAAAATATTAGGGAATTCCATGGGTGTTGGATGGAACATAAATGAGCATATTTGGAAAGGAGATCAACCAAAACCATGATGACTAATCTATTTCCAAATGTGGGTAATCCGACTATATATATATATATATATATATATATATATATATATATATATCCATATAACACGTGGAATAGGGAGAGGTTGTAGTGTGCCTTGAGTTCTGATTGTTTCTCCTTTTTTGCGTTGGAAAGTATCGCATTCGACCACAAAAGTGAATATGTATTTCTTCATTCCTTCCCAGGAAAAGGAATGTTTGATCTGTTCATATGTTTTGTGAAATAAAGGATTCCTTGTTGTTGGCGAAGCATGAAGTTCAGAGAGAAAAGTGGATTTAAAGTGGGAGTGTTTGCTCAAATACAGGAAACCTTTGTAGCGAAGCTCCTTGTTTTTCCAAGTGTATCCCGGAGATGCAGTAGCTTCTGATTTCAATCGTTGTATTAACAGAGAAATTTTGGGAGTTTGGAACCATTCATGGTAAACTATCTTTAAACAATCAACTACAATGAAGGAGAGTGAAAAGAGGGACCCTTCTTCTTCATATTTTCTAGAAAGAGCATCAACAACCATATTCTCTTTTCACTTCTTGTAAATGATATCATAATCATAGTTGAACATTATGGTTAACCACTTTTGTTTCTTAAGGGATGAAATCCTTTGTTCCAGAAAATACTTGAGGTTACAATGATTAGTTTTAATTTTTAAGAACTTCCCCATCAAGTAAGGATATAGATCGACCACATGTAAAATATCCATTATTTCCTTTTCATAGATGGTTTTGTACAAGTGTATCTCAGAAAGTTGTTTACTAATGAAGGACAATGGTATTCCTTATTGAATGATAATTTCCCCAATCACTACTATATATGGTGTTTAATTCCAACGAAGAGTTTCAACGGTACGGACAAAGTCCACCGTACCGTTGTAATTATAAAAATATATATATTTTATTTTCATGGTGCCCCAAAATTCATCAGAGATTTGACTGCATCCAATCATCATTGGAATTTTGACTCGCCTTCGATGGTTTTTAATAAACACATCCACCAAAATTCTAGGGACATGTGGCACCCAATCATCAAACGCAAATCACAGAGTCGGGTTTATAAAAGCATGATCTATAACAACTGACTCGAAGACTTGTAAATACATTTAAATTTAGTTATGGTAAAATTATATAGCTGACCTATAGGTTGATGTGGTCCCCACAATGCGCCTATTAATGGTTCCTCATGATCTCTTTAACCTTTAATTCTTGGGGATCAACCACCCCCTTCAAAAAATAAGCCTTGAAAAGGGTTATTGATGTGAGTAAACCTTACATCCTCCTCCTATAATAGGGCGATAAATAATTTGATGCACTACCCTGCACATTCGTCCACCCTATATATTCATATAAATTTCTAAAAATCCATGACTTTTTCCAATATTCTTATGTAATCATGTCCCTGATCTATGTGAGAAATTTGAAGCACACTTGTAGTTGGAGCCTATATTATAAATACCTAATAAAAACACAAGAACAAAGAAGTAGGGGAAGAGTAAAGTTATTAATTTGGAAATTCCACATCACGTTTTTTTTAAACTATCATGTTTCGTATGCATTAACTGAAAGAGAAGTTATAAAAGGTTCACACTACCACTTTTCCACTAGGAAAACTAGAACAACAACATAAAATGATTTTATCAAGTTTCATAGGTTTGTAGTGTTGTAACTTGAGATGGTTTCTGACTGCTTAGAAACCATGGCAAGACATATTTAAAACTAATTTAGGCCACATGTTGGATATTGGACCATAGAGGGCTCTCTCACATGATTTAAGAACATTGACTTCCCACTATCACTAAGCCACAGTTCTTATAATTAAGGACATGTGTCAGATTTAAGTGAACTAAAAATAAGGATAAAAAAAGTTGAGGATGAATGAAAATAGTTTGGAATAAAGGATGTAAACCTAACAAATTAGGAGCATAATCCATTGGGCATGGAGTCTCATATAATATAACACAAAAGTTTTAAATGATAGGTGGAAGAATAATAAGAAGAAATTTAGATATAAAACATAATAGAGGGTGAAAGAAATCTCTATTGATCTGAGATGAAGAAAATGAGTTGTTGGGAATTAGGAAATGAATATGAAAAAATATATGTGCGTGGGTTGAGTACAAATCAATAAATTCAATAAAAAACACTGACAAAGTAACCTTCACACAATCCCTGAATTACAACAGTGGTAGTTGTACCAAATTGTCATGTTCAGTACATATAAATATGACTGTAAATTTGTAGAATACTAAGAAGAACATAGCCAAAATTTGTGAAATAATAGTATAGAAAAATAGAAAGGTAACACAATGGCTCTGCTAAGAATGCACCATGAATCCATGAGTTAATACTTCATATTAGAGAAAAATTACAAAAAGCCTTACATGCTACCCAATAAAAACAAAGTTCTTGTTTCTCCTAATTCCTAACCTGCTCCCCCTTCTCATGTATTCAATTGTTGGTTATATCATCTTTGGTTGTTGATTCAATCCCTTCATTCCTCAAATTGATTTCTCAACTGTTGCCTCAAATTCTGCTTTCAAATATGGAGTCAATCTTCTAAAGATAAAACAATTTTGGAGGATTTGAAACCTGAAGTCAATGACTTGTCGAATTTCTATGAAAAATATTATATTGTATTTACACCTTTGAATTTTAATAATTTATTTTTTCAGGTGTCCCCTATCCACCAACTATATCAACTTTTGAGAAGCCTTTTTGTTAGGATTCTAAAGGCTATAGTGAGACAGGGATACAATATCTTGACCTTTGAAAATGAGAAACAAAATAGAAATCAGAGTTATTATTTATGAAATTAAATCAAAAGGGATGATCATCAACTAATAAAACCTAGGGTGTAATGCCCCTAAACTGATAAATGATTGAAGATTATTAAGCAAGATTTAATTAGGGAAGAATTGCAGTTAATAAAATAACATTGATTGCAGACTGCATTCAATGATCTGATAAACCGATTTATAAGACAGTCAGTAAGAAAGGGGGATACCAACAGAGTTACGTATGCACAGAGTTGCATATGCAGGGTGCGGGAGCCCATAAATCCCGAGGCAATAAAACTTATTGTGGGATGCAGGTTGGAGGACGCGTGGAGGAGGTTGGTGGTAGAGTTACTGCGTGAGGCAGCGGGGAGGAATAAGGGACGGGAAGAGGGGGATGTGCAGGCCATTCGGCGGGGATGGATGCTGCGGGGCTGTGAGCTTAGGACCACTGTAATTGCCGGAAGCAGAGAGATTTTGCGTTTAACTATGAGCAGCGAATTGCTGTGCTTGATTGTTTGGCTGCGGGCCTGTGTTATTTCCTGTGGAATGTTATATCATCTGTGGACTGTTGGCTTGCTATAGCAAGGAACAGAGTGTTCTGGACTATGGTTTTGATCAAGGGAGGCACCGAGTTGCTGAAGGTTTTGGGCACGGAGGGCCAGGATATCCGTAGATATCCTGGAGCTAGGTAGTTTTCCTAGTTGGCAGGGAGGACAGTAGTTTTGGGAAGTTAATTGCTTGTTTGTGGCGGGGTTAACCTGTGTATCAGCAGAAGCAGAAGCAGCAAGGCAGCAGAAAATAGCATCAGTATCAGGTATTTGTCAAAGTTATGCATTTATCTCATTTTACCGAGAGAAAGTTATTACCACATGATAAATCTAAATTACCCGAAGCTAGCATTTGAGAGAAATAAATATATCTTTGTGAAATCGTTATCTCCGTTTGGAAAATGAATTGTTATGAAATTAAATTAATTCTTAGAATGATATGGGCGTACATATGGTATCGAGGCGTCTTAGTTCAAAATCACGGGGCCTAAGGGCTGAAACACAGGTGTTAATACTATGCGCTTAACACATAAAGAGATACACGTTCAATGGACTAAATGTGACTAATACATGATACAATATATGGTATACAAGCTATTGAGCATGGAAAAGAAGTCATAACCCATTTTATTGAGCTATGTTGTTGTGATTCCGAGGGTAGAGATAGATGCAGGACCAAAAAAAAGAATATCGAAATTTTCGACTGTGCAGGAACAGTGTAAACTAGTTGGCTGTGTTAGCCTCGATGATTGTAATAATGTAAAAACTTCAAGAACTATAGACCCATATAAAACTCAGCCGTGCCAAGAAAGAAATTTGTACACTACATGGAGTTTCCTGCAACTGATCATTATCCCAAAGGGAGCTGTCTGTCCATGGAACGGTCTGCTTGTTGTCCGGATCTCGGCGAAAATCCCATTACCCGTTAGATTTAGACAAGTTGCATGAGGTTTAAGCCTTAGCGTGCATAGGAGGAGTCATCGAGGTTTGGCGAAATCCCGAGAACGGATCCAACCCGTTGATGTCGGCAGGACGCGTGTCCGGTGCTTTCTCGCCGGTCGAATCGGCATACTCGAGTTTCAGTCATAAAACTCGTACGTGAAATCGCGATCCATTGTTTAATACGATCGAGGCCGTTCCATTTGAAGGCCAGCGTGTAAAGGTCGGAGAAAGCGAGGAATCGGGAATCCCGTGAACATAGAAGCACGTGGTATGAAATCCAAGCTGCGGCGACACGGGCGGTCCATTGGAAGGACCGTGGAAGTCCAGCGTGAGAGTGGATGTTGGCCATCCGGAAATCGGCGAGTTCTCGAGGTCAGCAAGGCTGGGACCTCGAAGATCCCAAAGCCCAAATCAATGGGACCGTCATCTTCAGGGCCGGTGGCAAAGGATGGCGATGTCAGTTTTGTTCATGAATCGGGGTTTTGAAGATAAGAAGCCGTCGCTAGGAATGTGATCGGTGATATCCGAAGGTGGCGTAAGCAAGGTGGGACCCCTAGAGTCAGAGTAAAGGGCAGTGTCATTCGGGAAGAGTCAGGAAATCCATGGGAAAAATCTCGATGAGATCTGAGCCGTCCAACACATGGGACAGTTGTCAGGGATCGGGCGAAAGTCGGAGATCGGGATATTGGAGTTTTGAGGGTAAAGAAATGGTGCAATCGCGATCCGCGGTTCCGATGAATCCAAGTCGTTCATCATGGGCCGCATGTCAAAGGATCCAGGAATTGGGAGTTCGGCTATGGGAGTTAGGAGTTGTGGCTTTCACTATAATGAAATCCGTTTGCAATTTCGAAACCGCGGTCGAACCGTTCGGTGGAGGGGCGATGTCGGTGGATGCTATGTCGGGATTTGGGGTTTACATACATTCCAAGAAATTTAGTATGTTGGAAATCGCGATTTGACAGAACCCACCGCGTACCATCAAGAATCCGGGATATGTCCGGAGGTGGGAGGCGAGTTTATACCTTGCGAGAATGTAGCGATTTCCACGATGGGTCAAAGGGACAAGGGGAGGCCCACGGTAGGAGTCAACATAAAGGACGGTGGCGGTGCATTCGCGTGTCGGGATATGCAGAGTTTAGTGGACAAAGACGTACACTCATCGCAAACCCGAAAGCAAGCGTGATGCTTATAACTCTTACCCCTCATTAAATGAACTAATTAAAGGATGTTTAATTAAGACTTAATCGTATCGAGGATCAAGGATCTTGTGGAAGGAGGTACCAGGGTGTTGAAAGCGAATTTCAGTGAAAGGACTACGGTCATATAGGCCGCAGGACGGATCTCGGCACAACCAAAAGGGCTGTCGCAAGGAAGGCGTGCTCGGTGTCAGCATGAAATCAGGAATCGAGGACTTGCATGTTGACACATAGCAAACAGAAATCCAGATAAGGTGATAAGACCCGCAGTCTTGAAACACGGTCATACTCAAACCAGGTGCCGGTGGGGGTATGAAATAGACCATCACGTGAATGCCGGGGGATTGGAGGTAGAGGGGATGCGTGGCAATGAAAGTCTGAAACTCCGAGCTCCGATATAGGGTCGGGGATAGGTCACGGTAGGTGCAGAGGCCATTAGTATAAAGTTAAAAGGGTGCTCGTCTAGTTGATTTATTTTATTTGTAAAGTGTAAGAAATATTATAAAAATGGAATTAAATTATTTAACATAAATGAAATTATATATATATAGGATGAGTTAGTATAAAGTTAAAAGGGATTAAGTTAATGTAAATAATGGTTTTAATTCAATTGTGTTATTAAAGTGTAAGGTTAGCATACCTTAAAGTTTGATGTTGACAAAGCTTAGATGCTTAATCCTAACTTCAAAAGCTGAGCCAATTCCCACGATGGAGTAGCGTCGTTTACAAACAAGTAAAGAAAACTTACTTCAACCTGTTTCTAAGTTTAGGTAGCACCAATTTGAAGCGTCCTAGAACTCACCCTGATGAATTTGGGTGATGTAGGTTAAGTCATCTTAGATGGGCGGAGTTTCGAAGAAATTAGAGTGAGTAGGGAGCGTCGTCCTGGCGCCATCAACCCCACCATGGCCATTTTCCTGACACCACCACCACCATAGCCTGAACTAGCTCTCATATTATGCTCGCTAGAAGCTATTAATGAGACTCTAAAGGAAGCCAACCCGGCGAGGAATAGGGAACAACCACCATCTGGGCGGTAATCCGGAAATCAAGAGGTTAGGGGACTTCCACGAAGACATCTACGAAATTGTAGAAAAGTGAAACTTCGGGTTCTGGAAGTCAGCCCTTGATGAGCAGCGGAAGCATGGTTAGAAGGCATGACCGGGTGTTTTACCTTAAGGGACTATGCGTCAATTCAAAGGTAAAGAAGCCCGAAGATTGCAAATATTTTAGTTAAGAGATAGTGCTTTGAATTGGTGGGGCAACTTAGAAATACAACTACACCCTACCCCAGACACAATATCTTAGGAACTCTTCGAGGAGAGGTTCAGAAGAGTATCTACCAGCATTCTACGAGGAACAATAGGTAGGGAATTTCATGCCTTAGTACAAGAGCGAGAACTACTGGAAGAATCTGAATCGAGGTTTATGGAGGAGAGGCTGGTTAAATAAGGTTTCATGCTTGGACAGCGACCAGCGACAAGCGGTCGCTTACGTTTATGGATTGAACGAAGATAAGAGATATGGTGCTAATGTGGAAACCGTCTTCTGTGCGGAGGTGGTAGAGAGTGCGCATTATGCAGAAGAACACATAAACCTAACGGGGGTACAAGGTCGACATTTCCACGTCGCCTGGATTAAGTAGGAAAGACTCAGGAGGACATTTTTCTAGGGAGGGATCAAGGCCACCTGCTTATGATAACGAGGCGTGCCAAGGGCCGGTGCGTTGCAAGGTTTTCAATGGCGGCTAGTGCAACGCTTCGTTCATCACCAATGGTGCGAGGCAGGTCCGACCATCTCGGGGGCAACTGGCGAAGTTCGGGGAAGGAACTCATTTCGAGGGGCGGACATGTAGCAATACGCCAGTCCCACACGGGTGTCACCCTAGCAGAGTGCGGAGGACCCCATTACAGCGTGTGCCGGAGTTTCAACTTGGGTTCGTACATAATGATGGAAAGGCACCAATGGGGAAATCAAGTAGCAACCACCACATTTGTGGCCGGTTGACAACCGCCGGTGAGCTATTCAATCCACCGTGAGTGAATTAGATGGAATTAAGCTTAATTATATTCTTGTTAAAATTTTTTTTGATTATGGTGCTACAGATATTTTTATTTCACCATTTGCATTAGAAGAGAGTGGGTTGGAAGCCTATGAGCGATGAATTTAAACAAGTCGGGGATGGCGGAAGAAACAGTTATGGGACCTAGATGTGGAATGGTGTATAGTAGACCTAGGTGTGTGCACTACCAAGTTGAAGGTATATGTCCTTTGCTCTTGGGGCATATGGCTTAATCATTGGAATGGATTGGTTAGCATCTCATCGGCCTTGATAGATTGTTTTACTTAAAGAGTTACTGTAATGGCCAATGATGAGAGAAAATCGATAGAGATTGGGGTGTAGGAGAAAGAAAGTGTCATTCGCGGCTTTATATCAGCTATGAAGGTCAAGTGATGCTTGAGACAAGGTGTGATATGTAGTGGAGGCATTGAAAGAAGGGAAGGGACCCTCATTGGATCCGGTGCCGGTGTTGTCAGAATTTCGGGATGTTTTTCCAGCTGAATTACCGGGATTACCTCCTAAGAGGGAGCCTGATTTTGCAGTGAGCTGAAACACAGTGCGAACCAATATCTAAGACTCCGTATAGGATGACGGCGCAGGAACTTTGTGAATTACAAATGCGGTTGAAGGAGTTACTAGACTTAGGGATAAGTAAGGCCCGGTATCTCACCTTGGTATATAGGTAAATTTTGTAAGAAATAAGGATGGATCCCTACGGTGTATGGGCCTTTCATGAGGGACTGGGCAGACTGATGAAGAATAGGTACCCAATGCCGGAATAGATGACCTCTTCGGTCGGATGAAAGGAGAAGCAGTATTCTCAAAGATGGATTTGCGATCTGGGTATCATCGGTTGAGGATTAAGGAAGGTGATATCCCAAAGCGCCTTCGAACTGGTTTGGACATTACAGAGTTTGTTGTAGTACCTTTGGTTCCACTAGCATACCCAGTGATGATCCACGAGTCTCATGAGCATTCCAAAGTATGGGTGATTTGTACAAGTTTTCTAGATGACATACTCATCCATTCCAAGAATGAAAAAACCACGAGGAAAATTTGCGAATAGTGTTGTCTTGCCGAGAAAGAACAAATTGTATGGAAAGTTGTCGAAGTGTTCCTTCTTCGAAAAGAGATCCACTATTTAGGGCATATCATTTCGGGTGAAGGAACTTTTGTGGACCCCGAGGAAAAGGTAAAGACATTTCACGGAATGGCCAGTCTTCCGAAAAAGAATGCACATGAGGTAGAAGCTTCATGGAGTACAGCGGGTTATTAGGAGATTTGTGGAAGGATTCTAAAAATAGCGAAACCCATCACCACCTTGCAATGCAAGGGGTCAAATGTCAAGACGGGGGGAAAAGAGATGTGATAAGCATTATTCATTGAGCTTAAGAGGTTACTAGCGAGTCTTGGCTGGTTACTTGAGTGCAGATATGAAAGGACTTCATGGTGCGCACAGTGCCTCGAAACAAGGGTTGAGGCGATGTTGATCGCCGGAGATGGATGAGTGATAGCTTGTGCGTCAAGAAATTTGAAGAAGCACGAGGAGTTATACTCTGCTTGACTCATGACTTGGAGTTGGCGGTACATGTAATGCCTGCTTTCTGAACTGGAGGCACTATCTTGTGGGACAAAGTTTTGAGCTCAAACGGACCATCAAAGTTTAAACACCTCTTCACTCAAAGAGATCGGAAACGCCAGGCAAAGGTGATGGATTTAGTTTATGAGTGAGTATGATTTGGTATTTCTTATATAATGGGAAAGGAAAATGTAGTCATGGATGCCTTAATTAGGAGACCACGTATCTTCTCATGGTGACCTTAAAGGTCAATCACGAGGGGAAGCAGTGTTAACCACAACTTCTTTGGGAGGTTGGTATTTAAAGGTTACTTCAAACTATCCTGTGGTGAGATAGACCCAAAGTATGAAGGATATAATCTAGAAGCAGTGGATTGTTAAGATATCGAGGAAGGATGTACATCCACGAGAATGGGGATATTCAGAAACATCCATCTTGAAGGAAGCCCATAGATCACTTTATTGTGTGCATCAGAAATTGAGAAAATGTGAGATATGAAGAAACTCTTCTTTGGGCAGGCATAGGATGATGTAGTCCATTTCATCGCCAAATGCCTGGGGTGTCTTGGTGAAAGTGACCACCATCCTGTGAGGCCTCCTACAACCACATGATGTCCCTATGTGTTAGAATTATAGGAAGTTATCTCAATGGATTTTGTTGTAGGATTAGGCTCATCTCTAGACACAATGCCATTCTTGTGATAGTGGATAAGTTAACCAAGAGAGTGCTCATTTCATTCGAGTTAGAGACACCTACGATGTTCGCAGTCTTAGCCGCAGTGTTCATAAAGTTGTCCTTTTGCACAGGATACCCAAGAAGATTATTTGAGATAGGGACTCCGAGATTCACATCTAGGTTTTGGACAAGTTCTGATCCAGTGGGGTACTCAGTTGAAGCTAAGCACAACTTATCATCCTAAAACAGAGATGGGCAAACTAAGAGAGCAAATGTCAGGTCATGGAAGATATGCTTAGGATGTAATACGTAATGGATAGTAAACCCGATTAGGAGAAGTACCTACAACTTTGGTGGAGTTTGCCTATAATAACATTTATCATAGTTCCACCGGAATGCCTCCATATGAAGCTTTGTATGGGAGGCCATGCAGAACCCCACTGAGTTGGGATAAGTTAGAAGACCGAGTAACAGTTGAGGCGAGAACTAATTAGGAGATGGAAGAACATGTGATTTATTTTAGGCAGAGACTAAAGGAAGTACGGGATAGGCAGAAAAGTTATGTACGAGGACCGACTGAAATTATGGTGGGGATCAAGATTTTATTAAATTATCCCGAGGCCAAATAAAGAGTACTATCACGGTTGGAAGGGACAAAGTTGTCTACGGTTTTATAGAGCCATTTTACTGATCCAAGAGAAAGTGGAACCTTGCCTATGGAAATATAAATCTTGCCACCCACTTGCATAAAACTCATAATGTATTTCATGTATCTGTTTTCAGTCATTATGTTCTTGATGAATCACATAAACTAAGTGGGAAAAATTGCCAGTGCTCGGACATGTAGGAACCCTCAATTAGAACCGTTACGCGTATTGGACCGTAGAGTTCGAAAGCTCGAAAACCGTTTGGTAGACCAAGTTAAGGTCAGTGGGACAAGTATAGTCGAGAATCTGCTACTTGGGAAGAAACGTAGAGACACTATGGTGAGACTATCCGTCACTATTTTGAACACTTTGAGAACAAGTTTCTTGAAGATGGGGTGTAAGTAACATCACTTTTAGCGTGAAGCGGCCGAGGGATTACCTGAGGACTATATGCTTTATTTCCTAGTCATAGTGAAACCATTAACTGGTATACTTAAACTTTAAACTTATGAACAATAATGAATGTTTTAAATGTTATTAATGATGATGCATGTAATCGCGATCTATTATGTGAATAGAAATATTTATGAATGATTAAATGCTATTGGTGATGTATAGGATGCGACATGTTGAGAAAGAGAAATTGATGAATGTTTGTTACCATTAGAATGATGTTGGATACAATAAAATCTAATTTGGTAAATGATAATCTTGTGAAAAGTAAAAGGTATGAATTATGGGATATTGAAATCTAATTCATATTGGAAAATTTGATATATTAGTAGATACCAAATTGAAATGATGATAGTATCACGTTATATGATGATAATGCATAGAAATATATGAGTTTGTGTTCTAGACTAATCTACTTGAGTTATAGGTTATGAAATAGCCAAGTGATAATGATGATGAAAGTGTATGTGGACCACCTCTTAGAAACATTATGGTATGAATAATATGTAGGAAATAATGTTGATTGGGATGCATTGTTGGGATGCAATGCTATGATATTATAATGATTTGGATGCTTTGCTATGATATGTGGACTAGTGCATGATTATGCTATGATTTTGGTACTAACTGCTGCCCAAAACCGAATAAGCGATGAAAAAAACCTTCAACAATACAGCGGGGTGCCCCCCGTGTGTGTGTTCCATTATTGGGTGTTGACCACGAATTAACTAGGAGGGGTGGAGGTGTTTTCCCAGGTGTATCCTCGAAACAAGTCTGGGAGGACTGTGCTGGTTCATGCTCCCCAAGGCGTGTGATGAGGGCCCAGGTTACTGCTAGGGAAGTTTGGTTGAGATAACAACACTTCCACTTACGGGTTCTATTTGGAGTTAGGCCAATATAGTTGGCACTCAAAGATAGTCTAGCGAGGGAGGGAGCCGGATAGGATGGGATGGGAAGTAGGTTAGGGAGGAAGGGATGAGTAGATAGTTGAGATAAATGGGGATCTGTTATGTGGTGGAATTTGATGGAAGAAAAATGTGTATATCACAGATATTTTTTTTATGAAATCAAGACACAGTACATTTAAAACAAATTACTAAAGGCGGAAAGTTGTAATAAAAGGATTTCTCACACGGAAAATGATTGTTGTCTTTTATAAAAAGACTATAGCCTTGTTGATTGGATTGAATGCTTGCATACATTATTATTATTAAAGAATGCCGGTTTGATTATTAGTACATGCATGGTTGCATGTACTAGCTACTGTCATCCCTTGTACATGTACCTAGGTATGTATGGTATTTGACTTATTCTTGATGTCTCGGTTCCCTTGTTGTGTATGTATGAACCATGCTCTTTCCCTGATAATATCAGTTCCTTGCTGTGAATGTATGAACCATGCTCTTTCCTTGTACCATCTGATACCCTAACTTCGGGACGAAGTTTCTTGAAGGGTGGGTGTATGTAACGCCCCTAAACTGATAAATGATTAAAGATTATTAAGAAAGATTTAATTAGGGAAGAATTGCAGTTAATAAAATAACATTGATTGCAGACTGCATTCAATGATCTGATAAACCGATTTATAATACAGTCAGTAAGAAAGGGGGATAACAACAGAGTTACGTATGCAGGGTGCAGGATCCCATAAATCCCGAGGCCATAAAACTTATTGTGGGACGCAGGTTGGAGGACGCAGGTTGGAGGACGCGTGGAGGAGGTTGGTGGTAGAGTTACTGCGTGAGGCGGAGGGGAGGAATAAGGGACGAGAAGAGGGGGATGTGCAGGCCATTCGGTGGGGATGGATGCTGC
This sequence comes from Picea sitchensis, assembly GCA_010110895.2. Classification (NCBI taxonomy): domain Eukaryota; kingdom Viridiplantae; phylum Streptophyta; class Pinopsida; order Pinales; family Pinaceae; genus Picea; species Picea sitchensis. The sequence continues at coordinate 349,778 of SNQJ01S0001330.1, forward strand.
GGGGCTATGAGCTCAGGACCACTGTAATTGCCGGAAGCAGAGAGATTTTGCGTTTAACTATGAACAGCGAATTGCTGCGCTTGATTGTTTGGTTGCGGGCCTGTGTTATTTCCTGTGGAATGTTATATCATCTGTGGACTGTTGGCTTGCTGTAGCAAGGAACAGAGTGTTCTGGACTATGGTTTTGATCAAGGGAGGCACCGAGTTGCTGAAGGTTTTGGGCACGGAGGGCCAGGATATCCGTAGATATCCTGGAGCTAGGTAGTTTTCCTAGTTGGCAGGGAGGACAGTAGTTTTGGGCAGTTAATTGCTTGTTTGTGGTAGGGTTAATCTGTGTATCAGCAGGAGCAGAAGTAGCATGGCAGCAGAAATTAGCATCAGTATCAGGTATTTGTCAAGTTATGCATTTATCTCATTTTTACCAGAAAGTTATTACCCTGTGATAAATCTAAATTACCGAAACTGTTGTTGAGGAAATAAATATATGCTGTGAAATCGTTATCTCCATTTGGAAAATGAATTGTTATGAAATTAAATTAATTCTTAGAATGATATGGGCATTACATAGGGTTATGGATAATCGATTTGGAGGGATAAGGGGCATCCCTCCCGTCTTATCTCATCTCAGTCACCCGATCAGGGATAAAAACTGAGCAAGTCAATATTGGAGTTACTTCAAACACACATAGGATTTATTTTTCGTAAGGTTTTTCATTTTTTATTAGTCATTATCCAGTCTCCGATATTTTAGGGAAAATATTCCTTTAGGGAGAATATTCTCTTCAATTTTCACTTCAGTTTGACTAGTTGAGTGGAGTCTAGATGTTGCATTAGTTTTGTCACCATGCAACATTGGGATCATCCCCAACTAATGTGAATTATCTTTGGTATCATCACCATAATGGCGCATTACCCTTAATTCCCTAATATACTCCTCACTTCACTCTCTTTCAGTCAGTTAATTAAAGACCGGTTGACTAGTTAACTCAGCTAGGTGGAAGTTCACTCTTGTAACTGCATGAGAGACTATACTAGGTGGAATTTCACTCCCATAATTGTTGGTGTGTGTCCATATCACTCTATACCATAAATATGGCACATTGGATTCACCTCTAGTGTGCATTGGTTGAGTTATATAGAGTATATCATGTGTAAGTTATTCATTATTCATAACGGTTAATGAGAATTTTTCCATTCTTTCTCTCTTGCTTCTTCTTCCTCAATTTCTCTCTACAAATGTGTGTGGTAGTTTCTAGATATATCTATTTTGTGAAATTTCAACACATTTACATGGTATCAAATCTGATGGATTGCTAAGAAAAACTACACCAAATTATTTTTGCAGGTACCAAATATTGAAGACAGTGGAAAAATGAAATTCCCAAAAGAACGCATTCTTACACCTTACAATTACTTTGCATGGAAGGAGAGAATAATCATACATATCAGAAACATAAGATTGTACAGGTTAACCTTGAATACAGACACAAAACCGACATCATCCATATAAAAATGCAAGTATCTAAATCGAATGGATGAAGCATTCAAAACAATTTGTAGTCTCATCTCTCTCGATATCCCTTTTCACATATCTTCCTATAAAAACACCAATGAATCCTAGACCACCTTGGAAGGGCTCTTTGGAAAATAGGATGATATAATGGGACACATGCTCGAGGTGGAATTTCTCACATTGGATCTAAAAATCTTCGACAATCTCCAATATTTCCTTACAAAATTCAAGGATTTGTTGTCGGAACTCAAATCTTGCGGGGTTGATAAATATAAGGAGAATAAACAAATGGTTCTCACCATTCTCTCCAAACTTGGTCCTAAATTCTTTGTTTTCATATCCACATTCGATTATGTCAAATTAACCTCTGGAGCCACCTGGAAGATGCCTTATCTTGAGGAATTTATCGAATCCCTAACACAAGACCAAACCAAGCTCATCAACATGGGATAAATCAAAGGCCCAAAGGCACATGCACTTACTCTACAATATGGAAGCCATCAGTATTAGAAATATAAATAAAAAACAAAAGGAAATCTCATGCAAATCCAAAGAAAGAAGGGTACTCAAAACCCTTCACTAATGCCTCTGAATCCAAAGTGGAAAGGGAAGAAAAGGGGAGAAATGTGCATACTGCCATAAAGGATTCCATCCAGAATCCACATGCATGCATAAAAAAATAGATCTAATCATTCAAATACTTCAGCAAAACAACCTTGGATATCGCATCCCCGAGGATGCCAAGAAGAAGAAGTCGGAAGATCAGAATCCCAAGAAAGAAAATTCTAGCCATTCCTTGATTTCCATCAACTCCTCTCTCGATGCTTGGATTGTGTATTTAGGAGAATCACATCACATGGCTGCCACAAAAGAATTATATTATTCATTGGAAGCATGTAAAGTTCCTCCTATTCTCATGGGGGAAAACTCTCTAGTCGAGGTCACCGATAAAGGAAAGATTGAACTCACCAACGGAAGCTTCGAGAATTTGTTGCACGTTCCCAAAATTTCCGTCAATCTTCTCTCTGTGTATCATATGAAAAATTTCGAAACCGAAATAAATTCATATTCACACCAAATGAAGTGGGCATCTATGACATGCAAACCAATTCTAGGGTTGCTATCGGTGAGGTAAATTATCAATCTAGATTGTATACATTTTCTGACTTTATTGAACCAGATTTTGCTTTACTCCTTACCCATGCTGATGAAAGTAGTAAGATATGGCACGAAAGGTTCAGACATTTAAATTTCAGATATGTTATAACCCTAAATTTCTCTACACATGCATATCTAGCCTTTGTCCCTCTTTCTTTCATTTTTTTCCAAGCCATCACTAAGTTTCTCTTCTAAAAAACACATTTTTTGAAGATGTGTGTGCCCTGCACCAATAATATCCACGTAAATATGCTTGTTGCACCACTACACCCCACCTACGTACACATGTTGCACCATTACAACCCACGTATACTTGCAAAAGTTGCAAAAAATAAAAAGTTGAAAGGAATTTGTTGAGATTATGGGCTATTCATTAGTTTCCCAACTAATCCACCGCTTGTAGCCCGTCACCCAATCGAATAACCATCATTTTTTCATATAAAACGAGTTTTTTGGGTCTCATTCCACATCTAGACATAAGAACAATGCAACTCTTCCTATTTCACATCCCCTCCTTCCCCAAGTTAATTGCATCCCTTTTGTGAGAATTTCCTCAACATTCCCCAATTAGCCCTTCCTCCTTCATCAGAACCCATTCACTTCCCAAGAAGAGATCAAAAGGTTGAGAGGAGAATCCATATAGAGGTTCACTTAGATCTTGGTGAAGAGGATCTCGGACCAGGTTTGTGGAGCAGTGGTTGGCTTTGGTTGTAAGGTATAATCATTGAGTTATTAATAAAATAAGTACTTTTCCTGTCCCAAATCATGGTGTATTCATTGCTTTTAATGGTTTATGTTTTGACATTCTAACATCTAACCCTAATTTGTATATGAATAGAATGCTTGTAGCTTTCTATTTTTCTGTCTTTGAATGCAAGCCATCCTTGGGAGGAGGCGTGTAGTTAGCGAAGATTTCAAGCGCGAGGGGATGAACAATGGACGGGGAGTAGAGGTATAGTTACTCGATCCCTCTCATCTTTTCTTTTCTTGTATGACTTTTGGTATGTTTGGGGTAGTTAGAGAAGTAGTTTACTTTTAAACGGTTAATTTATCTTCCTACATTGTAAAACCTGGTGTATTCATAAGGGGGGTTTTTTCCTACTAGCATAACTGGTGACCATACTGGGGAAGCCTCTAGGGTTCTAGGGGATTTTGGGTGTTTGATTGGTTTTTATACCTTTCGATTTTTTGTTGAGTCTTCTAAGTCTTTTAAGGGATTATGGTCACCTTATGGTTCCATACCAGTTCTCCCTACCCTATATGTCTGTTTGTTTTATTTATTTTTTGAGGAAATATAGAGGTGTGTGCACCCTACAGTGCGTTAGCCCATGTACATACATGCCCTGCCTAGTAAACCCATGTACATACGAAAGATGTTGAAACACCAATAGTGTACCTGGTTCAAGAAACTGTTTTTGAAAAAGAGGCAGCTAACCTCTTTCCTAATTGAGGTTTATACTTCTTAGGGTTTCTTGACAGAATTCAGTGGCTTTGTTTTTACAGTCATAACTTGGGTTAGATCTTAGTTTGCTTGTCTTTTTGAAGTTTCTCGTGTTTACTTCTGAAAGGGTTTTAAGCGAGTCTTTGAATTTTTTATCGACCTATTTGGTGTATTTAGTGATTCCCTGCGATACGCAGTGGGCCAAAAGTTTGTTTCAGTCTTGTCTTGTATTTATTTCCCCCCCTTTCATTTTCTTTGAAAAAAGAGAAAAAATATTTATTTCAATCTTTTCCTGTTTGAAGCATTTTCAAAAAGAAAAATATTTTTCATTTTTAGTTTGGTAAAGTAATTGGAGATAGTTATTTTACTTGAAAGTAAAAAAAGTTCATTTTTTTTATTTCTTTACTGATTTATTGAAACTTAAGTAGCTCATAGTCGAGTGAAATTTCATTTTAGGTCTTTTTTTTAAAGATCTTTAAAAATCTAGTTATGAAAAAGTTGGTTACAACGAGTTAGTTGTAAATCCTTACTTTTGACTAGAAGTAATTTTTCTTTTCAAAGTTTCGTCTTTTTCTCCTCTTTTTGTCTCTCATAAACACCACTAGTTTCACTACCATATCCTTTGAGTTAAACAAGCCATTAAAACGAATGCTAAATCTAAAATTAATTAGACTTTTATGTTTGTAGGGTCAATCAACTAGTTTAGGGTTAGAGCCTTGAATTAGGTTGGAGAGGAAACTCTTCAAGGATTTTAAACAAACATTAGAGTCAAATATAGGGAGTGCTAAAGTTCAGTGATGTGAAATTTATCCGAGAACCCCCTCTAACATAGGGGATAAACGTGAGGTCGCGTGAGGAAAGGAAGTGGAGATAACCCCTCCAAAGTCAGACTAAACATAGTGGGGAACACATATTGAGGATCTGTCATGGGAATAATATTTCTCTCATTTGTGTACGGAGCTTTGTGGACCTCGAATCCATTCAAGATCCTATGTTGTCTTTTGGACCACTTTCTTTTGATGCCCTCGATAGGTTTCAGACTTGTTATCCTTCTCATTGCACTCCACCCGACTGTCGATTGTACCCTCCTGGTGACTGTTTGTGAGCTGGAATCTTAGTTTCCTTTATTCTAGTGACTTACATAGGTGACTGTGGGGTATACCGCGGTACCTAGGGTAGACGTTGGTTCACACTTTGCAGAGTATACCCAGAGGGTGCTTCTGTGTTTGAGTTTCACTTGCATTAGTAAATTGATATAGTGTTGGCTAGCGTAATTGTTCTTCCAAATAGATATTGGTTTTCTTGGTTTATCTTATAGGATATTTTCTAGTGTGTTCTTGGTTTTAAATGCTAGTTAAAGCCTTACTATGTCGTTGATCTTTTCACAAGGTGGAATATCAAGAGCTTCGTCAGTCATGAAGGCTTTAGGGCCTATCGTCGGTTTCATTAGATCCACCACTACCACCATTACGACGAAGCCTTGACCAACAAGGGTCATTTGAAGCGACTGGGCCGTAGGAAACTGTGCTTGAGCTAGCTCTAAGAGGAGATTATTTGAATATGGAGGAACCTATTGTTTATGAACTTGGAGCAGAAGCTCTCAGGCGAGCCAACCCTTCTATCACTGACTTGTCAGTGCCAATATTTGTACAAGTTATCCCTTCAAGGGTGACTCCTTATGAGCATTAGATAGTATTACAAGTAGCCATGAAAGCAAATGCTGCCACTTTGTTCGGGAGTCCTCATACTCTCATTTTGACTACGAACTGAGGGGGTATGTTGCCTCCTAACCCACCTTCGTTGGTCTGGACCACAATGCTCTTAACCCGCTCTACCTCGGGCAGTGGTCCAATACTATGATCGACGACAACCATTTCTCCGTTCACGCTGAGTGCGATGGGCTCTCCATTTTCATATCGGATTCTTGGCTTTAATTCAAACTCCATCCTTACCTACTCCACCTTACATACCATGGTTCTTAGGGTATGGAGCTTAAACACTCATGTGCAAGTGTCTATTGGGGGCACCTTAGTCCCTTTCAATGCTATCCCTTACGGTGGAGGTCATATACCTCTTTTGTCCCCCTCGCTCAGTGGTGTTTTCCAACAACCCATTGAGCTGAATAAAAACTATAGCTTGTTTGGAGCAAGAATTCTAGGACCTTCATCTTACAACACGCTGGTGGGATCCATGCCATTCTCTTTGTTCGGTGCATTTGGTAATAAAAAAAATTCATCAGTTGTCATCTCGGCTAGGGGCAACCCTGGTTTTGAACAACAGAATCCCGCGCAGGGTATTATTCCTACACAGGGGGAAAGTACAAGAGTTTTCTCCTCACAAGGACTTTGGAATACTTGGTAGGTATTAGTTCCCTCCCAAGGGATTTTGATCAGGGTCAACCCCTTCCATGGTCAATGGAACCCCGGGCAAGTCTCAGTACCTATGCCTGTCAGATCGGCTGGGGCCAAACCCTTCCAAAATATTTGTTACACAACGCAGGGACCGATCCCCACCCAACCCACATCCTCCAATTACGGGAATCAACCAATGATATCCCAATAAACATTATTTGTGTATGTTGATCAAGGCCACGGTGTCTACCAGAACCCTGGCCAGCAACCCAACTTTTCTTGGCAACCTGGTGCTTGTCAAACTCCCGACCCCCTTTTTCCTGTACATAGTACCCAAACCAAAATATTGTTTATGGAAACATTACATTTTCCATACTTGTCAAGGTTTCTTAATGACTTGATTTTTCATGATCCGCATTGCCCCACCATGTCGACTAAGTTTGCCTTGGATATTCCAAAATTCCAAGTCAAGCTCGGTGAAGACCCGAGTGATCACGTGACAACTTTCCACCTATGGTGCTCATCAAACTCGCTGCGAGACAACTCCGTACAGTTGTACATGTTTCAGCGGACTCTTATCGAGGGTTCCATGAAATGGTACATTGAGCTCAATCGCTCAAGGTATTCTTACTTTAGCAACTTGGTGATGGTCTTTCCTAAACCATTTCCAACTACCCATGAGATACAATGTCGACACCGAGTTGCTGGAAAACTTTGAGCAGACTAAGGCAGATCATATCTTGGATCACATCCGATAATGGTGGCATCGAAAGAGCTTGATCAAGGTATAGGTTCCACAGGCTTCTTGCTGGAGTGGTTCCTGAAGTCTTTGGTGCCAGTTTTATCCATGGATGTTACAAATTCGAGATTTTTTTCAAAGGAGGAGGCGATAATGAGAGTGTAACAACTCGAACTGATTTACTCTCAGTCTGGATTACTTTATGAGATCTTTCCAGATGCTCCATGGTCCATCCTCGATAAGGCCATACAAAAGTCTAGACCACATGCCGATGGTATAGTTGGTTCAACATAAGGAAAATTCATTGATCTATTGTCAAATCAATTGCAACAATTTTCAATACAACAGACAACGGCCAGCCAGACCTCTAGTTCAGTTGTTCCCCCTACCCAAACATCGAACATACATAGTGTGCAGTATTCGAATCCAAATTCCAACCAACAACTGGAAGGAAAGAAAAAAAAATTAAACATGAAGGGTAAAGAGGATAAAAATACTAATAATAATGCTAGCGGGGGAAACACAGAGAAGATAAAGTCGAAGTATCCATGTAACCTTTGCACGGAGGACCATATGACTCACATGTTCCCTCGACTTGTGGAGGCCCAGAAGCTATTGGCACAACAACAACCTACTATGCTAACGAACCCATTTCCACATGGGAAAAACATGACTCAAGCCTCGTCTTCTTTGAGTGCGGATGGGGGCAGTCAGGGACCCCCGGCGTCTACTGGTAATACCTCGGCCGTGAACATTTACATGATGAAAGGTGACACTTATGTAGTGACCAGGGCACATGATTACAAAATTTTAGAATATGTCGAAAAGGGTAAAGAATCCATAAACCCACCTGCTCCTCTCCAGATCGAGAAGATGATGGGTGAAACAATGACAGGCATCCTGAAAGGGGCGTTCAAGAAATCTTCTCATAATCCAAATGTGAGGTCTTCCTAGAACTGATTTGTGGTGGAGTATTTGGTACAAACCCCTTGTGTGATGTCCGCTTTGGAGGTCCTCCAGAGTTGCCCTTCGCAGAGAAAGGATTTTTTATCCTCCTTGGGATCTGCAGAGACTTGTAATCTAGGAGCGATTGTTCTCGATCCAACCGACTTGAAACCTCGTCTCCCTTACCACATTTCATTTCATATAGTAGTGGCTTACACCACAAAATATTTTACTCGGAATATCTTTCATACGGTGGTTGATGAAGGTGACTCGACTTGCATGATGTCATTGGCATGTTGGAATGCCATTGGACAACCCATTTTGTCTCTGTAGCCTAATTTTCTTACTTATTTCTATGGTCGTTCATTCAGACCACATGGAATCATTCCTTCTTTCCCCATGCAGTTAGGAGGGAAGACTGTGTGCAGCGAATTTGAAGTGGTCGATGCGCCTCTCAACTACAACCTAATGTTAGGAAGGAGTTGGACCTATGCAATGCATGCAGTGGTTGCCACGGTTTTTTGGGTCTTGTTATTTCCACACAAGGGCCAAATCGTAACCATTGACCAGTTGTCCTTCTCCCATCCTGACCCTTCATTGGGGCATCCATGGTCCCTATGAGTGATAACCCTAAGCCTAGCACCGTCAACGTAGGGGTCTTTTTTTTTCCATCATTTATGGGTACTTTCAATTACCCACCTCCTTATCGCAATGTCAAGATTATATCGGTTTCCCTCGACCAACCTAGGGCTGATATTTTTCAAGTGTCGTCATTTCAAATGAATTATTTGCACGATCCATGGATTCTTCCTTCCCCATCAGCCTTGATTGAATGGACAGGGAATTCTAGCATGGCCATGCCCTTGTCCGTGACATAAGTTGCATACAACATTGTCCAGCAAGCTTTGGCCGACCTCAATCCGACTCCCGCACATGAGTTAGATCCAGTTCTTAGGCCTATTTGGGCTCAAGGTTCCATTGCGACTACATATTCTTTAGACATGGTCTTTCCCTCAGACGACATGATTCTTGAGGCATTGATTGGTCTAGACAAACCCTAGGATGATCTCCATCATATATTATACTTCCTCCCAGAGTTAAGAAAAATAGAGGTAGGTGAATTTGCTTTGACTATGACTGGAGATAGGTCTTGTCCTATTAATCCTTTGACAAGGCACACAGTTTACGCTGAGACTAATATGGCTAGTATCACTGAAACAATTCCAATAGATTTCTCTAGTGATGGAGAAATGATGGCTCCTTTCATTTTTAACCATATAGTAGCAAGGTTCGATATCCCAAAGGAGATTGCCACTGACCATGGAAGTCACTTCCAAAATAAAATTATGTATGATTTAACATCAAAGATTAGGTTGAGGTAGAAACATTCATCACCCTACTACCCACAAGCGAATGGTCAAGTGGAAGCTTTGAATAAGTCCCTTAAGACTATTCTTCAGTGAACGATCAATTTTTCCAAGTCAAATTGGCATTTGATGTTGTACTCAGCGTTATGGGCCTACCGAACGTATATAAATACCGCCACCAATTTCTCACCTTTTCAACTCATTTACGGGTTGGAAGCGGTTTTTCCTATTGAGTGCCATATCCTGTCTTTAAAGTTGGCAATAGAGCTACTGCCAAACACTTCACCGCTTGAGGAATGCCTAGTATAACTTGAGCAGCTCGATGAGCGACATCGTGATGCAGCCTCAGCTATTGAGGCTCACAAGCAATGAGTCAAGTGTCAATATGATCAGTTTGTTCATCCTCAGATTTTCTCAGAAGGCGATCTTGTCCTGGTCTATGACCAAGACAAGGATACCCTGGGGGCAAGCAAGTTCAAACCCATGTGGTTTAGACCTTTCATCATGAAATAGGTCTTAAATAAGGGCACTTATCATCTCATTGAATTTGAAATAAATACCTTGGTGGAGCCTAGAAATGGGCTCTACCTCAAGAAGTATTACCCTTAGGTTGGTCGCCTGGGTGACTTCTTGTACATATGTATAGTTATTATACAATTTTTTGTCTTTTTGTTTTATGGACATGTCGTTATTTATGTCATATTTTCATTGTGGAAGATGTCAAGTGAATCAGAGGTTTTCTTTGGGTTCGAGGACAATGCTAGATGATACACTCAGAGGCTTGCTTCCGCAGCTTGGGTGATTTTCACGCCTCAAGGCCAGTTTCTATCTTCTAGAGGTATCTGTCTAGGTGATGACATAATCAATTTCGCCGAGTACAACATAGTGATAGAGTTTCTTCGTGACGCTTTGTCACATGGCATATCTCACCTCCGGTTTTACTTATATGCTCAGTTGGTTGTGTCCTCGTTAAATGGATTTTACCACGCTAATGATCCTAGTTTACACCGACATTTCCTTAGGGTACGTCTATTAGAACGTTATTTTGATGACATTACGTATGTCCATGTTCCTAGGAGATTAAATCAAATAACATATATTATAGCTAATCAAGTATTAGATTGGCATGTTGCACACACATAAGAACACATACACATGTACATACATTTTTAAAAAATGTGATCCATAAGACATAAAGATGTAAATATATATGTGTGTGTGTGTGTGTGTGTGTGTCAAAAAGTGTCAAAGTACATAGGTGGGCGCAAACGCCTAAAAAATAATATCCGGTATACATCACGGGGCTTATGCCCTCAAAAATATAAAAACGTGCTCTTGACCCATAATAAGTCTAGCCTATCTAATATCGGGGCCTATTGGCCCTACTGTAGTGAACGACGACGTTAGCCAAACATTGGAAAAGTTGGACCCAAGTCTGTGCCACCCCCACTACATGAGGCTACATGGATGGAGGGAGACCCTCAATCTAGCCATGGGAACTACATCAGTGAGCATGGTGAGGTTCTTCTCCACCCGCCTCAAAAATCTCTCAGCCACTCTGGTTGTTGGTTCATCGACTATTTTTGGTCCCACCTCTGGTCGAGGACATAGACGAGTCCTCGCGAAGTCTAACGGGCGCACTGGTCCCACATCTGTACATAACAAATACATATATGTCAGTACTCTGATGCATATAAAAATGATATATATAAAAGAAACTAAAAATTAAATAACTTTAAAAACATGTACCTAGCTTTTCGCACTCCTCTCTAGGAGGTATAGGTATGTCTAAATCTCTAGAGACGTTGATTCCAACATAAGTGTAGTCCTCTATAGATGGAATTTGTCGTTCCCACCAATCCAAGAATTTGTCATCGAAGGCCTCTAAGGTCCTTCCTCCCCACTGTCATGGAAGAAAAGCTTCCCATCTATATACTACTAGGAAGGAGGCCAAATTCCCCCATACTGTCTCTCTAGGACTCATACTAGGAATCCTCTCGAAGAAGCATGAGCATAGAATGGTGTGAAACCTGAAGTTCTTGTTACTACACTCTTAGCACTTTTTCAGTTGCCTCTTCATGCAAGTGAGCATGGTCGTGCTCCATTCATAAATATGTGCCTCCAAGCACTGAATTGCACAATGCATGTGCGCCCAGGAATCCTGGTGTAGGGATGCAAATCCAATGATCCGCCCAATAAGCAATAGGATCACCTTCAGTGACAAGTTGGTGATTTTGTTGATGGGAACTTGAGAAGCTAATTTCTTAGTGTTGTCCTTGCAATACATTCTGATGTAGTCTGGAATGTTGAAAGGCCCGGGGGGGAACTGCGCAAATCGATTAGTTCCCCTCTCCTCAAGAGACGATTCAAGAAGTATATGTCCTTAGTCGTTGGATTCAATGACTGCCCCTCTATCATATAAAATCCTCTGGAGCTAGATGCCAGTAATCCACCAGGGTTTTCAGTAACCTGGGTTGTGCCCTCATAAATGGACACTAGTAAAACTTCCACAATGCACATTGTTTGAATGCGGAAATGGTAGCAGGGTCCTCACTGACCAAGATATCAATATCCTCGTGTTCCCTCTCCCTCCAGTGGACATACATCCTGTTCCATGAAAGTTAAGGGGAGTTAACTCTTTCATTTTTATTTTTTTTCATGGTTTTGAGGATAGACGTGGGTTGTTTTGGACACATTCCCATATGTACATGAGCATACTTCTTTTTGGTCGTGTGCACGTAGGGCCACCCTTTTTTAGGAGAGCGCACCCCCTCCAAAAAAAAAAATTAACGCATAAAGGAAGAATGGAAATGCAAGAGGGAGGAGTTTGTACTTACTTGGTCAAACTGGAAGTTAGTTTCATCCTCTGAAGCTCCCAGAATCAAATTCTTTAGAAAAGGGGTCATTTTTACCTTCTGGTTAATTTTCAAATTGCAATGGTGAAAATGAGCTGTTAGCTTCTATTTATAGACTTTTTTGGCCCTTTTTGTAACTTGTTTGACCCAATTTGTCATTTTTTTTGGCCTGGAAATCATTTAATTTCATTCTTGAGTTTCTTATTGGATGTTATGATACACTTTGCATTTTGGTTTGGTAACTTTTGGGGAGGTGGATCACTTTAAAAAAATCCTTTGGTAAAAGTCGCTTTTTCCAAATTTTTGCATATAAGTTAGGATTTCACGTCCACTTTCTGCATCTCATTTTATTTTCCACTTTGCCATAGGAACGATCCCATTGAAGTGTGACACAAAACTGTCATTGTTTCTTTAGAAGTGTCGTGATTAGGTGGTAAAGCCTACATTTACATGGATGCCCTAGATAGATCCTTGTTACATTTTGGTGTCCATACTGTCTATAATGACTTTAGGCTCAGGAGTCCTTGTTAGTCCCGTCATGATTACAATATTGAGCCTCATTTTTCTGATGCACCATCACTCTTGACCTCACCCTCGGAGTCCCAAAATGAGTAATCTTTGTTGTCTTTCGAGCTCGCTTTGAAAACCAAAAGAAACATACAACGAGACTGCATTTATGCTTTTCGATCTTGTCTAGATTAACTGAGAAAAGTAACCTTTTGGAGTCTTCTTTAAGCCCTTTTCAGACTCCTTAAACATGAAAAAAAAATTGAGCGATCTTTTTTTCCTTCACACTCTCCAAACTCAAACTTGAAGGCACGTCTACCTGGCTGTAGTTTACCCCTTTTTCAGTCTAGATGGTCAATTTTACAAACAAAGGTATACTCTAGTAACTTTGGTTCGGTAGAAGAGTATTCTTAGGTATAAGTTTAACCCTTTTTCGGGCCTGAGGGACTAAATTTATGAAAAAGAAACATTCTCCTTGGTTTTGGTTTATCAACATTTTCGAGCCTTGGAGATTATTTATGAAAAAGGAACCCCCATGGAGTCCATATTTAAGCTCTTTTCAGACTCCCTAAAATTGAAAAGATCGTCGAGTGACCTTGTTCCTTCACACTCGTTCAAATTGGTACAGAAGAACATCTATTGGCATGAGTTTACCCCTTTTTCTGGTCTGTGGATTATCGAGGAAAAATATACACCTCGGGAGATTCGTCTTGATGGGAGAGTTCTCCTCAGTAAATTTTATACTTTTTCGGGGTAAGGAGACTAAATCCAAAAAATGGTCGTGAGTCCATAGTTAAGCTCTTTTCAAACTCCTTAAAATTGAAAAGATTTCTGAGTGACCTTGTCTTTGTCACACTCGTTAAAATGGTTTTGAATAGACATCATTTCGGTGCTAGTTTACCCCTTTTTCAAACCGACTAGACTGTTTCTGAAAAAGGTGCCCCTTGGAGTCTTCTTTTACACTTTTTCAGACTCTCTAAACATGAAAAAACTACCAAGCTTACCTTCTATGGGATTGTTAAAAATACATTGAAGGGGGTTTCATCATGTCTTTCTAATCACATTTGCATCTCTGTGTCTTTGGACTAATGGCCGACTCCATATTTCTCTCAACTGAACCTTTGAAGCATGCCTTATACACAAGCCTTGTAGCACTTTGCCTCTACGACCTGACACGTTGACCCATGGAGGAATTTTCCTCGATTGTCCTTTTCCTACACATCTCTCCTTGCTCTGAGAATTAGTGTGTTCCTTGCGCCTGGAACTAGTATGCTTTCTTGTGACACTTATTCCTCCTTTGTAATGTAGAATTCTTTTATTCTTTTTCAATCTCTTTAAAAAATTGAAAAGGACAAAAAAATAAAAATAAAACAAAAAGAGGGGATGAGAAATATATATTATTTTCTGGTAGCACAATGAGTCTCCCTTGGAAAAATCACATCCTTCCATTTGTTTGTCAATAATTGGGGTCTAATATGACCTTAGGAATTTGTTCTCTCTACATAGAGTTGTGTTGCCCTCCGTTTGGTTACTCTTCCAAACACATGGAGAGTTTTTGTTGCCTCCTTCATCATGAACTTATGTCAATGTCATGCTGCCTAAGTCTGATCATATTTCATGCTCTTTTCCAAGGGAAGTTTCACCCAACCTGATTCAACCTTTCTACATTTTGTCTTTTGACCTCATGACTCGGCCATCCCAAAATTCCAATCAAGTCTTTGTTAAAAATCAACGAAGTTCTCTTCCTGATCATCAAGATCCTCTTGTCTTTTCTCAATGAGTCATCCAATACCTCTGGGTAGTGAAGTAATACACTCATATTATACTCCTACCTGAGTTTGAAGATCTTGAAGTTGTTTCTCAAGCGATGAAGGCCTCATCTATATCCATCGGGCATTATTGGCTTCTTGAAGATGGATATTATACTTGTACATATTTTATTTTGAGATGTAGATCCATTGTGTATTGCTCGCGGATACACTTTATATAGTTATATGACATGGATCTACAGTGTATTTGATTGGTAGCCATGATTTATTTTATACCGAGCATGGGTATGCCCGCCTCAGAGAGACAAATTTTATTTTGTAGATGGAACCTCCTGAACTCTGGTCCCAGGCTCATTCATTTCATACATTGTTGAAGATTTGTAATGTATTTTGGCCATCAGATGCTCTTCTAACCTCACACATTAGGGGGCATCTATTATAACCCTAAATTTCTCTACATGTGCATACCTGGCCTTTGACCCTCTTACTTGCATTTTTTTCCAAGCCATCACTGAGTTGCTCTTCTAAAAAACCCATTTTTTGAAGATGTACACGTGCTACACCAATACTACCTGCATACATACGCTTGTTGCACCACTACAACCCACGTACATACACATGTTGCACCACTATAGCCCGTGTACATACACATGTTGCACCACTACAACTCACATATACTTGAAAAAGTTGCAAAAAATAAAAAGTTGCAAGGAATTCGTTGAGATTACAATCTATTGGGTAGTTTCCCAACTAATCCACCACCTATAGCCCGTCACCCAACCGAATAACCATCCTTTTTTCATATAAAAGAAGTTGTTGGGATCTCATTCCACATCTATACGTAAGAACAGTGAAACTCTGCCCTTTTCACATCCCCTCCTTGCCCCAAGTTAATTGTAGCCCTTTTGTGAGAATTGCCTCAACATTCCCCAATTAGCCCTTCTTCCTCCATCAGAACCCATTCACATCCCAAGAAGAGATCAGAAGGTTGAAAGGAGAAGCCATAAATAGATGCACTTGGAGCTTGGTGAAGAGGAGCCCAGACCAGGTTCATGAAGCAGTAGTTGGCTTTGGTTGTAAGGTATAATCATTGAGTTATTAATAAAAGAAGTAATTTTCCTTCCCAAATCATGGTGTATTGAATGCTTTTAATGGTTTATGTTTTGACATTCTAACATATAACCCTATTTTTTATATGAATAACATGCTTGTAGCTTTCTGTTTGTTTATATTTGAATGCAGGCCAACCTTGGGAGGAGACGTGCAGTCAGTGAATCTTTCAAGCGCGAGGGGATCATCACCGGACGCGAAGTAGAGGTATAGTTACATGATCCCTCTCATATTTTATATGCTATGTTTTGGGTAGTTAGAGAAGTAGTTGACTTTTAAACGGTTAATTGATCTGCCTACAATGTAAACCCTAGTGTATTCATAGGGGGGTTTTATCGCGAGAAAGATATATGCAACAACTTAGCAAGCAAAGATTGGTTGATGGTCTACGAAACATCCATTTCACCAAACGAATCTTTGAGGGGTGTGTTCTTGGAAAACACCCTCAAGAGAAATTCGACAAAGGAAAGACTTAGAGAGCTTCCACTCCTCTAGATCTGATCCATAGTGACCTCATGGGTCCTTTTTTGCATCCATCCATCAGCAAAGCGAGGTTTTTTCTCATTTTTGTTGATGATTTCTCACATTTCACATGGATTTACTTTCTCAGGAAAAAATACAAGGTCTTTCAACACCTAAAAGATTTCAAAGCCCTTGTTGAGACATAGTCCTGAAATAAAATCAAAGTCCTATGAACTGATAATGGGGGAGAGTATGTCAATCATGAGTTCTAGAATATTTTTCATGAGACATGGATTCAGTTGCAGCACAGAGTTCCCTATACTCTGCAACAAAATGAAGTTACTGAGTGGAAAAACAGATATCTAAAAGAGATGGCATCTTACATGTTACATGCAAAGTCACTACCATAGAGAATATGGGATGAAGCACTTAATCGTGCAACCTACATCCAAAACCTATCTCCCTATAGATATTTCAAGGATAAGACCCCCTACGATGCTTGGAGCAGCCTCAAACTGAAAGTGACCCACTTTGATATTTTTGGTTTACGTGCATGGGCCCAGATTCCCTCTGGAAAGAGGAAGGCACTTGATTAATAGATCACAGGGTGTATCTTTGTCGGATACCACGATGATGTGAAGGGATACAAACTTATTGATATTTCCTCGAACCGGCTCATCATTGAGTAAGTGTCCAATTAGAGGAAAGTGTCTCGCATGTACCTTAGCAGCTGCATGCAAACACCTTCATTCTTCCACCTATTCGAGATGATGAGCATGCACATGTCGACTCTTCTTCAGATGAGAGTTCTAATTCATAGGATTCAAATGATCTAGATACAAATTCAATACAGTCAGATGCAGATTCAGAGCATCCAGGTGCAGATGAAGAACCAGAGAAGAGGCCCTGTTATCGCACGGTTTGTAGGAAAGGTTAAAATAGCTTGAGTCAAGGGCAGAAACCGGTGTAACAGGAGCTTCCCCACCCACTGTCACCTCGATGGGGGGCTCTTTCTATTTAGGAGGGCTAGTCCAAGGGAGACGTCCCTAAAACCAATCTAGGTTTAGAAGGGCTAAGGATAATGGATCAAGACAATAGGTTCCCTTCCCGATTCTGACCAAGTATGAGATAGTCGGGGAGAAGTTCTTCCAGCGGGATGGCACATTTCACGAGACAAGACAACAAAGCTAGAATATGCTTGCGGTGGGTTAGTACTTCAAAGAATACTAATGACTAACATCATATATGAGCAAATGATCAATGCTTTATTGAAGTCAATGATGGCTTAATAAAGACAAAGAGATAATATCACTTCTTCAATAAAGCAGGGCATTCAATGTTTAAATTCAATCCTTGTATCGAATATCAATGCAATAAATACTTCAAATTTGGCTCATATATAGTATTTGATGCGTCACCTATATATTGTGCTACAATAGGTATGACGTCGGCCTTAATCAATAAGATCAAAGAGAGACAAAGAGCAAACGTTTTTGTCAAATTAAACTACACGTAATCAATAACTCTATGTCAATCAAAGGGCTGCCAAATGTCACAACGTTTTAGGTATAAGCAAGAAAAGAAAGCTATGACGTCACCTCTATGAATTTTGGTGTTGAGGTTAGCTAATGATGGACGTTTTGACAAATTCAACCGACAAAATACAATTTAACTCCGGCTATGAAGAGACAACTAGGACGCACACTTCTATCCAAGCAAAAAGTTCATTTAAAGGCCGCACGTTGTCAACTTAGGGTTAGTTCAATAATAGCTAGGGTTAGATGCTAGGTTAGTTTAGGGTTGCAAAATTTGAAGGTAGTTTTGAAAAGTTTTTAAAGGCATAACAAGCTCAAGCATTCATAGACTAGTGCCTTGAGTTAATGGAGTCAAATGGAGGTGTGACTAATGGTTTAGGAAAGAGTTCAAACCTAAGGACAAAGAGAACTAGGGTTTAATGGTGTTGCGAAAGCAAGGCCTCAAGCCCTAACCCTAGAAAAGACTTACCTAGGTGTAGCTAAGCTGAGCCTAGGGTTTATCCTATAGCAAGACTTTCTTGGCAAATGGCTGAAGCTCAAAAGCATGAATCTATGGCTGAAAGTGTTGCTAGGCAAGGCTTTTCAAAACCTAGAAGGAAACCCACAGGTGTAAAATCAATTAGGCCTGGGGCCTTCTTTCTTCAATTTATGCTAAGAACTAGCTCAAGATAAGAAGGTTAGTGTAGCTATGCGGCTAGGCTAAACCCTCTAACATCCAATGGCTATAGCTTATGCTATGGGGACATGAAGCCTCAACCTACTTACTTGTGTAGGCTCCTAGGGTTTCAGGGATCAAACAAATAACAACAAGATAACAATGAAGATGGCAAATGCTAAACAACAACCATTCAATCAAAAAGTTTTGATCACAAGAAACACTTACAAGATCATGAAGAAATCAATCCACACCCTAGTTTAAACCTTCCAATAGCATATATAGCACCACTTTGCCAAAATAACTCCTCCAAGAGGTTAAGCCACACTTCAAGAGACAAAAATCCAAGAGCAAGAGCTAAAGAAGCACTCAAATGAGGCAAGTTATGTTATGATCCAAAGGGGAAAAAGCATCCTCTGTTTATACAATACTTTGGCCTTTAATTTACAAATGGGTCAATAAAATAGGCGACAAGGCTAACAATCTGATTTTTAATCATTTTGTCACTTTTACATGCTAAAATGCCAAAATATGAGCTAAAATGAGGCGTCAAGCCCCTTTAGGGGAAGCGTTGGCCTCCTTACAGAGACTTGATAATAACCATCCAATGAGAAAAGCGTTGCCCCTCCTGGGGCTCAACAACATCAGCGTGCTTGAGACCTATCCACTTTGCCACATTCTCTAGAAATCGTCCAACTAGCCTTGGTGGCGTCCTGTCCATCAGGTCCATGTCCCATCTGCCGGGGTTGATCCCCATAAGTCATGACCTATGCCAAAACATCATGATGAGGGCATCCCTCTTCTTCTCTATGCAGGGCTGGAGTCACAAATACATCCGACCTCGCCGTCCCAGCGTCCATCTGGTGAACTCTTGACCCCATGGAGTCAGAACTGGTGTCTCCCATGTGCAGGTCTCTGGTACCTATCCATGCAGACATGGTCTGCATCAAAAGCCTAAGCCCTCAGGGCTCATCCCGGTCCCTAGACATCATGGCAATGTAAATCACATTTCATCATTAAAATTATCAAATATATGCATAGCATCCTAACAAATCTTCTAAGGCTCAAAGACCCTACACAAACCCACTGCTCTGATTAGAAGCAACCAAAGGGCAACCTATTAGACAATACCCACGAGAAATGGAGAGTTTCATGAGGGTTATTCAAACCATGTATAGTGGCGTGATGTGGTTTTAGGGATGTCTAGTCATAATAGTCATACCTAGAGTGGTGTGGAATGCGATGAGTGCCTTTGTAGAAGGCATGTTGTACCCATCATGGATGCACTTTTAGAGCCATATTGCCTTATCTTTCTTTATTTTCATTTTTTGCTACAAGTCTTGGCGAAAAGGACAGCACTTGGCTTGGTGGCCAGAGGTGACGGCGTTACCCACTAGTATCTTGAGAAATGAGAGGGTTGGCTCTTGATGAGACCCCCCCTTCCTTTGGCCATGCAACCAAAGGTCCAACATACGGTTGGTGACAGGATGGTGTAATGTCATACACCGCTAAATACCTATGAACATAATGGGTCATTTCGTGAGACCTCACATCCTCTTGGTTAGGTCTTGCACTTATTTTATTTATTCGTTTTCTTAGGGTCCCTCGGTTTCTTATAGAGAGGCCTTTTATTGCCTTCGGGGATCCCACAGTGACATCTCTAGGTTTTCATTTTCCCTATGGATTTTATCTTTACCCGCTGCTTTTACCCCACGGGCCTTTAGCCCCTTCTTCCCACAAGACAAAGATGTACCCACTGGATGGTCATCCTAATGGCGGGACTAGGGGAAAGGGATGGATAGTAGGTTTTAAGATGAAAAAGTGAGAAAATGAGGGAGGCGGGCGATGATTCTTCAAACCCCTTTGGTGGCTAACCAAAACCCATGAATACCAACTTCATTAAGCTACCCAATCAATCTCCCCAACGGTGGTCAAGTAGATTAGTGTAAGATCCAAGCAGATCATCACGGAAATGAAAAGAGATCTGAAATGCATACATAAGAGAGGGTCATAAACTTATCAAATGTGACACATACCGCTGGATACCTCGAACCAATTTACCTCATGGAGCAAGAACCTTTTCGATGCAAGCCCAGGGCGGTAGTGATGGGAGATGCTATTACTGACAGGACAAAGCTGGCTAAGAAGAAAATGGGTCCTCAGGGACCGTACTCCGGAGTCAAGCTCTGCTCTCGGTACTCCATGTCTAGGACCATGTGGACCTCGAGACATGATCTCCCTGTTACCCCCGATATGGGATAACAATAAAACCAACTTCGAGGACATCGCTAGCTACTTGAGCATGAGAACCTCGGCAATCTCGGTAGACACGTGACACTGCTCACACTTTTCGACAAAGGGCATCGGCTGACAAAAAGATGGGGTGAGTGTACCCTTGATAAAGCAATAGTATATATAAATTGTGCATACAAAGTGATGATAAGTAAATGTGCATATAAGGCAATCATAAATGTAGATGCAAAGTAGAAATCTTACACATGCTTTGCTGTTGGCTGCATGTTGGTGTGATCAAACAACCAATGTAGCCAATCAACCAACGCAGCTCACGATGCACGCCTTTGTGCCATCATAAACCAAAATAGTGATACATCAAGCACAAAAATGTCATCGAGTTAGAATACATGTCATATCATCGAGATCTCAAAGTCTAACCATGGGCGGGTGGGAGTGTCAAAATGCGCCAAGTCCATCTCTGAGAAATACTCAATCCTATCCAGAAAGGGTCATGAAACATGCTAGGTTCAACAAAACAACTAAAAGGACTTGTAAACTGGTTACCCAGTACATCCTCACGCTCTAAAAGGATTGATAATAGTAGAAGGGGCTGGCACATTATCAAGTAAGTTGAAAAGCGATTGGAAATAATCATTACCCAACCAACCCTTGAAATCTAGGGTTTGCAGGGAGGAAACTCAACAGAAAAAGGGTACTTCCCAACTACACCTGAATGGAGAAGCAAGGCAAAGTAGTAGCCGGTGGTTGGGATGAAAAATTATGAGCAACCTTCCTGGGGCAAAGCGATCTCCTTGCACTTGTATCAAAGTCTGGACCTGGCGATTGGTGGGTAATCATCTTCATAAAAAGGGTCCAAGTGCTCGGCATACTCATCAAACATCTCAAGGTATCTGAAAATCATCACGAAGATAAAGGTCTTGGGTCATCCTTGGTGTTTTGAAACTACAAGTAAAAACCTCATCTCCTTACATTGCGTGGTCAAAATAAATTTGTTGTGGTAATTGTAAAGGCAGTGTTCGGAGATTATCCTTAGATGTCATAGATGGGATCTAGGTCATAACCAAGCACATCCCACCTACGTCTCCCCATGTATGAACTCATCGAAATCAGCTGTGTTAGTATGAGTATCATAACGTGGGAGTCAATCATCCAATACTTTTCACTCTTTGTGTCATGAAGCAAATAACCATTTAAAACTTGGAAGGGGGAACAATGTACCTCGGCAATCCTTTCTGATCAAGAGCTTCAAGTATTTGGATATCATCATCGGATGGATGGTCTTCCTCTACGTCTTCAATCTCGAGATATAGGGGGTCTGGTTCGTCCAAGGGTTCCGTTCCTTTTTTATTTTCTGAATCATAAAACAGGCATCATCAAAAGAATCAAATAACTTACCTCATTTTCTTCATCTTGTGCGAGGATTGATAGGATCTTGGAGAGCTTCATCGGTGAGGAATGATTCTTGGTGCTTCCTCCTCATGGACTACTTCTTTGTCTTCAATTTCATAACAAGAGACTTCTACTTCATCCGAAGCTTCCATTTTCTTCTTCATCTTCTGAAGATACGGTGTCATTAGCATCTTGAAGCGAGTGACTAACCTCTTCTTCGCTTTGATGTATAGGAGAAGCAGGTTCTTGCATGGCTTCATCGGTGGGAGGAATTACAGGTGGACACTTCATCATCTTGTTCAAATTCTTGCTCCTCATCAATGTATTCATTCTGCTGGTCAACAATTTGTTCACCTTTCTCTTGCGTATTTTCAAAGTTTTCACGAGAGATCATTTGCATCATTCTGATAGCGTGTATAGCATCAATCTTTTTCATGAACAGATACCTCTCGATTTGCATGGCCATTACGTGAGCTTAGGAAGTGTTTTTGGCTTTTTCTTGTCTAGAATGAAACTCAAATGTACGTGAAGTCCATTAGTATAAAGATAAACAAGGTACTTGTCCCGGAGACTGGCTTGACCAAGAGGAATACGGTAAAAATGACTTCGAAACCTAACCGCGATGATCTCAGCGATCTCAGATTCCGCTTGTTTTACATCTTCAAGTTCTTCGAGCAATGATTGTATATCTTCCATTTCCATAGTCCACCTTGAGAGGAAAAACCCTCTCAAAATGCTCCATAGAATGAATCTTTGGCAGGTGGAAGGTCATCATACCATCTTGGGGCTTCTCCATGCGAGGGAAGCGAAGAAGAGCTTCATCACCAAGTCTTAAACTTCATCATCAACAAGGAAGTGTTGGAAGAATTTCCAAAATCTTCTCATGTGGGACTGGGACAATCTTCATCACTGCAATGAAAACGAGGGAGAAAACCCTCATAGCGTGGAGGCATCTTCACAGGATATAGGGTTCACTCATATCTAAGGTCTATAGCTTCTTGGATCCCATTATTGTGAAGTCATTGTTGGATTAGTCATTAGGTGGAGTCGCCAGATAGTTTCCACGAAACTACCAAAGAATAGGAAAGCGTAATTGGAGTAAAGCGAGGTAAGAAACACAAGAAAGTTAAGGCAGATCTTACCAAAGTATGTCGTTGAGGAATGTAGAATCAGTGTTCCCCGGAAGCGGTGCCAAAATGTTATTGCGCGGTTTGTAGGAAAGGTTAAATAGCTTGAGTCAGGTAGAAACCGGCGTAGCGGGGGAGCCCCCCATTGTCACCTCGATGGGGCTCTTTCTGTTAGGAGGGCTAGTCAAGGGAGGCGTCCCTAAAGTAATCTAGGTTTTAGGGGCTAAGGATAATGGATCAAGACAATGGGTTCCCTTCCACCCAGTTACGATAAGAGAGATAGTCGAGAGAAGTTCTTCCACTGGATGGCACATGCTTTCGAGACAAGACAACAAAGCTAGAATATATGCTACTGAGTGGGTTAGTACTTCAAAATACTAATGACTATCTTTATCATATATATGACAATGATCAATGTTATTATTGCCGAAGTCAATGATGGCTTAATAAAGACAAAGAGCTAATATCACTTCTTCAATAAAGCATAGGGGGAATTCAATGTTTTAATTCAATCCTTGTATCAAATATCAATGCAATAAATACTTCAAATTTGGCTCATATATAATGTTGTTACGTCACACATATATTTTTTGCTACAATAGGTGTAGTCATTGTAATCAATAGATCAAGAGACAAAGAAAAAAACGTTTTGTCAAATTAGCTTACACATGCAATCAATAACTATATGTCAGGAGAAATCAAAGAATTTGCGCCCAAATGTCTAGCGTTTTAGGTATAAGCAAGAAAGCAGGGACTATGGCGTCACCTCTATATGAATTTTGGTGTTAGGGTTAGCTAGCCAATGATGGACGTTTGCAAATTCAACAACAAAAATACATTTAAACATGACTAACTGATGAAGACAAGGGGCTGCTCTATCCAAGCAAAGTTCATTTCAAGGCCAGGTGTAAGCTTGACAAATCATTAAACTAGCTAGGGTTAGATGCTAGGTTGTTTAGGGTTGCAAAATTTGAAGGTAGTTTGAAAAGTTTTAAGGCATAACAAGCTCAGCATTCCTTAGACTAGTGCCTTGGGTTAATGGAGTCAAATGGAGGTGTGACTAATGGTTTAGGAAGAGTTCAAACCTAAGGACAAGAGAACTAGGGTTTAATGAATTGTTGCTAAAGCAAGGCCACAGCACTAACCCTAAGAAAAGACTTACCTAGATTAGCCAGCAAGCTAGGCCTAGGGTTTCAATCCTCTCCTTAAGACTTACTTGGCAACGGCTAGCTCAAAAGCATGATCTATGGCTGAAAAGTGTTGCTAAGGCAGGAGCTTTCAAAACCCTAGAAGGAAACCCTAGGTGTAAAATCAATTAGGCCTAGGGCGCCTTCTTTCTTCAATTTATGGTAGCTCAGGAGAGATAAAAGAAGGTTAGTGTAGCTATGGCTGGGCTAAACCCTCTAACATCCAATGGCGAGAAACATGCTATGTGGGGACATGAAGCCTCAACCTACTTGTGTGTGGCAGGCTCCCTAGGGTTTCAGGGATCAAACAAATAACAACAAGATAACAATGAATGTAAATGCTAAAGCAACAACCATTCAATCAAGAGTTTTGATGCAAAACACTTACAAGATCATGAAAGCCAATCCACACCCTGGTTCCAAACCTTCCAATGGCATATAGCACCACTTTGCCAAAAAATAACTCCTCCAGAGGTTGCGCCACACTTCCAAGAGACAAAATCCAAGAGCAAGAGCTAAAGAAGCACTCTCAAATGAGAGCAAGTTATGTTATGATCCAAAGAGGGAAAACATCCTCTATTTATGCAATACTTTGACCTTTAATTTCAAATAGGTCCAATAAAATAGCCGACAAGGCTAACAATACACTTTTAATCATTTGTCACTTTTACATGCTAAAATGCCAAAATGAGCTAAAATGAAGGCATCAAGCCCCTTTAGGGGAGACGTTGGCCTTTTAGGGCTTGATAACCATCCAATGAGCAAAAGATTGCCCCTGCTGGGGCTCCAGCAACGTCCAACGTGCCCAAGAGACCTAACACGCTTCCACATGCCCTAGAAATCGTCCAACAAGCACTGGTGGCGTCCTGTCCATCGAGGTCCATGTCCCATCTGCCAGGGGGGTGATCCCCATAAGTCATGACCTGGCTGGCGTCTGATGGTCCCTCTTCTTCTGCGTGCAGGGCTCGTCACAAACCACAGTCAAGTGCATCCCAAAATCCCATCTAGTGGGATCTTGACCCCATGGAGGTCAGAACTAATCATCTCCCAATTTGCACCCGATCCTACAGGCACTGCTCCAGGTAGGGCATGGTCACTTGCTACATCAAAGCTTCTACGCCCTCCAGGGGCTCATGGGTCCTAGACATCTTGGCAATGTAAATCACATTTCATCATTAAAATTATCAAATATATGCATAACATCCCTAACAAATCTTCTAAGAGCTCAAAGACCCTACACAAACCCACTATCTGAGCCAAAGCAACCAAAAAGGAAACCTATTGGGCTAATACCCACAGAAATGGAGAGAGTTTCCGCAAGGGTTTATTTGGAAACCATGTATAGTGGCGTGATGTGGTTTTAGGGATGTCTAGTCATAGTCGAGACCCTAGGGTTGGTGGCGTCTGTGGGTGCCTTTGTAGGAGGCCGAGTTATTGCAGAGTCATGGATGCACTTTTTTGAGCCCTTGTGCCTTATCTTTCTTTATTTTTCATTTTGTACTACAAGCCTTGACAAAGAGGACAGCATGGCTAGGTGGCAGTGGCAGCGTTACCCACACTAGTATCTTAGCAGAAATGAGAGGATTGGCTCGTGATGAAGCCCCCACCGCTTTGGCCATGCAACCAAAGGTCCAGTTTGGTGACGGATGGTGGCTTGTGTCATCTGACTAAATACCTATGAACATAAATGGGTCGTGGTGTATGAGTATCCTCTCCATCCTCTTGGTTGGAGTCTTCGCAGTTATTTATTTATCATTTCTTAGGTCCCTCGGTTTCTTATGAGAGACCTTTGTTGCCTTCGAGGATCACAGGCATCCCAGGTTTTTCATTTTCCCGTTATGGATTTTTTTTTTTACCAGCTGCTTTTACCTCACGGGCCTTTAGCCCCTTCTTCCCTGAACAAGATGTACCACGGATGGTCATCCTAATGGCGGACTAGGGGAAAGGGATGGATGGCGGGGTTTTAAGATGAAAAAGTGAAAAATATGAGGGAAGCGTTGTTGTTCGCTATTTCCCTTTGGTGACAACCAAAACCCATGAATACCAACTTCAAGCTAAGCTGCAATCAATCACTAGCAATTGGTCAAGTAGATTAGTGTAGATCCAAGCGATCTGAAATGAAAGAATCCCTGAAAATACGCCCTTAAGAGGGTCGCAAAGATCAAATGTGACACATACCATGATACCCCTCCCGGACCAATTACCTCATGGAGCAAAAGACCTTTTTTTTTTCTGATGCAAGCCCGGGCCGGTAGTGATGGGAGAATTTTACGTCGCTTCAGCGGGACAAGAATCTAGGCTGAGAAAGAGAAAATGGGTCAGCCAAGGACCATGCCAATTAAGCTCTGCTCGGTACTCCATGTCTAGGATTGAGGGCCTAGGGCAATCGCCTGGTTATCTAGATGCTCGAGAAGAGGTCCAAGTGAGCACAAACTACTCTTCAAGATGCAAAGGATCTTGTCGGTGATGTTGATATGGGTCCTCCAGGACCATGCTCAGGTCGCTCCTGCTCTCGGTACTCCATGTCTAGGACCATGTGGGCCTCGAGACATGATCTCCTAGTTATCCCTAGATATCGGGGATAACAGGCCCAAGTGGGCACAAACTACTCTTCAAGATGTAGGGGATATTGTTGGTGATCGAGCTGATACT
Organism: Picea sitchensis; assembly: GCA_010110895.2. Lineage (NCBI taxonomy): Eukaryota > Viridiplantae > Streptophyta > Pinopsida > Pinales > Pinaceae > Picea > Picea sitchensis. The sequence goes on from SNQJ01S0001330.1 coordinate 376,796, forward strand.
AGGAGGACTCGATCTGATTTTGAGGAGCCTCCTATCACACTCACTGCCATTGAACCATTTCCCTCTAGGAATATTTTATTGGTTCAGTCTTCAGATCCACAGTCTTATGGAGAGGTTGTTGGAAATCCTTTTTGGGAATCCACCATGCAAGAGGAGTACAACTCCCTCCTTGAGAACCAGACTTGGGATTTGGTTCCCCTTCCTTCTGGAAGGAAACTTGTCAGATGAAGATGGGTCTACAGGACGAAGAGCATAGTTGATTGACAGTTTAGCAGATATAAATCCAAGCTTGTTGCCAAAGTCATTCAGCAGGTGCATGGAATTGACTATGATGATACCTTCACTCCAGTAGTGAAGATGGATTCCATATGTTTGGCACTTTCCATTGTGGTGGACAACGGATGGGAAGTCCATCAGATGGAAGTGAATAATGCATTTCTTCATGGTGATCTCTCTAAGGAGATCTATATGGAGCATCCCCAAGGTTTTATGTAGGATTCCTCTTTGGTCTGTCGACTGAAGAAATCTCTTTATGGTATCAAGCATTCCCCGAGGGCATGTTATTCCAAGATGGACTCTATATATGTTGTCACATAACTTTGTACATTGTAAATTAGACATGAATATCTACATGCTCAAGATGATTGATTCACTTCTACTCTTAGTTTTGTATGTTGATGATTTGTTGATCATAGGTTGCTCGACTTCAATGATTGTTGCAGTCAAGAGGATTCTACATGACAGGTTTTTGATGATGGACATAGGTCCGCTACACTTCTTCCTTAGACTCGAGATCAATCAGGATGCATCAAGCATCAAACTGTCGTAGGCCAAGTATGCACGAGATCTCCTTGAGAGATTTCAAATGATAGACTGCAAGTCTTCTCCAACTCCTTTCCTATCATGAGTAGAACTTGAAGATGGTGGGGACACTCCATTGGTTGACAAAACACTATACAAACAACTAGTGAGAATTTTTTTGTATCTCACACACTCCAGACAAGACCTCTCCTATGCGGTTGGCACAATTTCCAGGTTCATGCAGGAGTCGCATGAGCTATATTGGAAGGATGCAAAGCAGATCCTTCGATACGTACATGGCACCATCACCTTTGGGATTCCTTATGCAACAGACTCTACATTAGATATCATCGAGTTTATTGATTCTGACTGGGTTGGAAACAACACTAATCACAAGTCCACATCTGCTTACTCACTTAGTCTTGGTTCTAGGCCTATCTATTGGTCGAGAAAAAAACAAGTTTCCATTGCTCTATCTTCAGTCGAGGAAGAGTATAGAGGGGTAGTTAACATAACCATTCAGGATATGTGTCTACACAATTTTCTCACTAAGTTTGGCATTCAGTTTCATCAGTCAATCGTCATCTGGTGCGACAACCAGAGCACTTTGAATTTTTGCAGAGATCTAGTTTAGAGGCATCGAACGAAGCACATCGAGATCCACATGCACTAAATTCTGGACTTAGTACACAAGTGGATCATCGACCTATAGTTTTTTCCTTCAATAAAACATACAACAAACATCTTCACCAAGACCTTCACTGAGCAGAAGTTCCATTCTCTATGAAGTCATCTTGGAGTGAAGGACACAATTTCCTAGCAATTGTACTTCTTCTTTTTAAATACATTGTACCTTGAGGGGTATTTTTTCCATGAGGTTTTCTCTCTTTCCTCAGTTTATTTCAGTGTATATTTTGTATTTGGGTATCTAACATGGCCTCATTGCGGGGATCCATTCTTTATTTTCACCATAGTGATGTTTAGGGGGGGTGTTGGAGTTACTTCACACACACCTAGGATTTATTTTTCCTAAGGTTTTTCATTGTTTATTAGTCATTATTAGTCATTATACAATGCCCTATATTTTAGGAAGAATATTCTCTTCAGTTTTCACTTCAGTTTGACTAGTTGAGTGGAGTCTAGATATTGCAATGGTTTTGTCACCATGCAACATTAGGATCATCACTAGATAATGTGCATTAGCCTTGGTATCATCACCAGACTGAATAAATACCCTTGATTCCCTAATCTCCTCCTCACTTCACTCTGTTCCAGTCAATTAACTGAATACTGGTTGACTAGTTAACTCAGCTAGGTGACAGTTCACTCCCGTAACTACCTGAGAGACTAGACTAGGTGGAAGTTCACTCTCGTAACTACTGGTGTGTTTCCATATCACTCTAGAACACCACTATGATGAATTTTATTCACCTCCAGTGCACATTGGTTGAGTTATACAGAGTATATCATGTGTAAATTATTCATTATTCATAACAGTTAATGAGAATTCTTCCATTCTTTCTCTCTTGCTTCTTCTTCCTCAATTTCTCTCTGCAAATGTCTGTGGTATTTTCTAGATAGATCTATTCTATGCACGTTCAACACATTTACAGTAACAACATGTCAAAAGGCTCCGAGCACATCCCAAAAGTGTCTTAAAAAAATGGTCGTCCAAAAAAATGCTCAATTTCATGTTTACCCATTTTTGGAGAATTGCAAGGTACATATTCAAATTTCATAAGAAGTGTTATTCTTCAAACTTCCCTTTCACTTGTATGTCTTTAATGAGTGACACATCTATGTATAGATTTGTTTTCATTGCACCTTGTGTTCACATTTTGAAGCGAAGGCTTGAGATCATAAGTCATTTAGTGGACTCATAAGTCAATGAGCATCCTAACTTTGTGCATAGGAAATGCATGATACTACATAGTGTTTTAATACTAATGGTGAAAAAAATGAATGACTCTAGAATCAAATGACCTCCCTTTCACACTACATTGATTCTATAATTTTTGAACAGAGAGCACATAAATGTATGAGCAAGATATATATATCATACTAGATTTGAATGCAAAATGAATAAATGCAGAACTTAATCTTGTTAGACAATTTGTTTTTTTTGTGAGGGCTTTTATTTACTTCAGAAGAATGTTATTGTACCATACGAACTTAAATTAATGTGATGGAAGATCAGTGGTAGATAGGACTTGGCATGTGCTAAAGGAAAATTAAAGTTGCATTTTGTATTTGTTTTCTAGAATATCATTTAATATGACCCATATATTCATATTTCTTTTCTAGAATATTATTTAATATCACCTATCTATTTTCTCAAACCATCCATGTCATCACCAAAATTGTGGTGGTATTGTCATCATCAATTCTCTACATTGTCTTCCAAGTTTAATAGCGAATGGATTTGTATTATGTCTATTTCTTCAAAGTAATTATTTGAATTCTTTATATACTTGATTTTAGATATTTGAATGATATTTCTCTTCTTTCCAACCATTTATTTGAATTTTTTCTATGTTTGATTTCAATGATTTGAATTATGTTGGTATTTCCTTTCTTTTGAACCACCTAACATGGACAAGAACCCGCCATTATTGTCATCCTAAATTCTTTGGAATTGTTTGTAAAGCCCTTTGTTATTCTTTGAAATTGTTTGTAAAGCCTTTTGTTCTTAAATTGGATTCATAGAGTATTTTTATTCATGGAAGATATTCTTGAATTCTTGTTGCACTTGAATTGTGTTAGTATTTAACTATGGATAATGAGTAAACAAAAGTAGAATGATGAAATGAATTATTTTTTTCTTGGAAAGTTCATAAATATATGTTTCTAGATTAATTCAATAATTCACTCACATATTTGGGGTTGTATAGGCAATAGGCACACTAAAAATATATATTGTTAATTATATTCATAATTCTATAGAAAAAATGACACAATGAGGTGCATTTTCTCTACTGGTACAAACAAAATATTTGGAAGCATCTTTAAATCTGTAAAAGTTTATTTTACAATTAATCTTACGAGCTTTGAATGCTTGAATCTTTACTTTGAGAATGTTAAAGTGATATTTTGAGTTTACTAATTTTTCTAGTAAACATAAATTTAATTGGAAATGTAATATTTTATTTAACAATTTTTTTAAATGAAGTGTAATTAATTTATTATTGTAAATTAAAATGTAATTTTTTTGAAAATTTTTCATCATAGAAGAATTGCATAAATATATACCTTTCCAATTAAAATTAAGACCAACCCTTCAAATTTGATAACTGCGCCGTATTCATGATGCCAATAATAAATTAATTCATTAAGTATCTATATAGAGTACAATCATATCTTCTATTACTATCGAGAATCTCTAAAAGAGATAAGCATAAGCGCATGCGTGGTAGTAAAAGGTCGTTGGAAACTGACACATGAGGTTGAATTTTGCGGGGAGAAATATAGAATGATTACATGTTTGAAGTAATGTCTAACTTGGATGATTGTCTTTTTTAACTATTTACATATTTATATTTAGATATTTATCGTATTGAATTTTAAGTTCACATTAACGAAAAGAAATTTATACTTAATGTTTGTATTAATTTTTATATATTTAAAATTTAGATTTTTAATATAAATAGAAATACAACATATAATATACTTAATTATAAAAAATAATTAATATTAAAAAAATTAAAAAATTATATTATATTTAATTAAACTAATTATAGTAAAATAAAAATATAAGTATTTAACATTTTAAAATAAATATTATAGTACATACAACTTCTCCATCATATATTTTTTCTTTAATTGGTTGGAAAGGGTTTTGGGAATTTGGAAGCTTCAACATAAAAAAAAATAAAAAAAAATGGGAACTTTAGAATGCATTTACTAAATGTAGAGTTTGAAATAAAAATTATATTTATAATTTTTGGTATGAATAAGTACCAATTTTGATATTATTAAATTAAAATGTAAATATTATTATTTCAGTGTTAAACACATCATTTATTACAAATATTTTTATTATATTTATTCAAAATATCACTATAGAACAATGACTACACTCTACTTAATTATCATTTCAAAAATTATTTAAATTAAAGAAGTTAGTAATATTCACTTTATAGTTGTGGACATGAAAGTTTTTTAATGCAAGTATGTCTGCCTGCCCACCATGGATAGCCCACCCTATCCATGGTAAGCATTTGCTATTGCTTGTTGTTGCATCAACCTACCATATCATTGACTTTTATTGTATTTTCATATTACAAGAGTAGTACTATTTAGTTTTTTCCAATCACAACAAGAATAATGCTTGAAGATGTTTGAAGTTTATATGTGTAAAATTTAATTTTAAAAATATGTTGAAATTTTATACATGTATTTTGATTCTCATTTTCTAATAAAATCTTTATGGATATTAAAGTGTCAGTAGTGTGTTAAATATATTCATAGTAAATACAAAGTTGTAGTACTCTGCGGTCAGTTTTTTTTTTTCGCGTCTGAGGTCCATGTTGATTTCGACGTTGAAGCAGATGCCTTTAACTCGCTGGTGGTCAACTTAGGGAAGCAAGCTATTTGTCCCACCCACTCCTGCTTCATCAAGAAATTGGAGCAGATCCCCGAAGTATCAATGCTGTGTACCGTATTTTATGGACCGTATTTTATGGGGCCTAGAGGATTATACCTAGATAAATGGACTCCAAACTTTGATCCTGAGGCTGATATACCCCTGAAAGTTCCAGTATGGGTCAAACTCCCTCATATTCCCCTCCATTGTTGGGGAGATGATGTATTAAAAGGTATAGGAAATTCTCTAGGCAAATATATTGATAAGGAAAAACCAAAACCTCCAATGTTTTCCTGTGCTCGAATTTGTGTAGAAGTAGACTTGAAAAGGGTCTCCTGGAGGCCATTACGCTATTTCTGGACGGATGGTCTCATATTCAAAAGATTTATTATGAAAATATCCCTTTCAAATGAAAAACGTGTCATGATTATGGTCACTTTGCAAGGGACTTCCCAAAGAAGTTGCAGACCCTCCCTGAGTACCTAGAGACCCCTGAAGATGGATTCAAAAATGTTAAAAGGAAGTCAAACACTAGAAAATCCTCTGGGAAATCAGAACCTCTTGCCAAGAAGTCAAAACCATCCTCCAATCTTTCTAACCCTAGCCCTCAGAAAATCCTGAATAAGAAGACCAATTTGTCAAGGAAGCAAGCCACAATGGAAAATTCAAATTCCTTTCACATTCTGGAAGAAAACCAAGATGAAAGTGAAGAAAATAAAGATCAACAAAACCTTTAGGAAAGACAGGAGAAAAAATAAGAGATTAAAAAAGACACATAGTATGATGAGGGATTAGAAGAAGGAGAAATAAGTAAGGATGAAGAAGCATCATAGACTCATCAACATTATAATCAAATCCCAATAAATACCAAAGGCAAAGCTAAACCCTAAGAGGAAGAAATTGAATCCAATAAAACAGGAAAAAAATCAAGAAGAAAAACAAATAAACAATCGAGAGAGGAAAATGCCTCAAAAGAAAAATCCATGGGGAAGAAACACTCTATTGAAACATCACTATGCAATATGGGGGAAAATAATACTGAAAATAAATCAGAACATCAGGATGGCCGCCTCTTAGGGGGTAAATCCTCCTCAAATCATAAACTATGATGAAAATAATATCATGGAACTGTAGGGATCTTGACATTAATCATAAAGTCAAGGCTCGTTGAGACCTGATCAAAAAAGAAAAACCATCAAAAATTCTAATCCAAGAAACCAAATTGGAGGAAGCAATTTCTCTATCTAAAGGGAAAAAATCATTTATTCATGGAGAGAGAATGGAGATTAGTTCTAGAGGTGCTTCTAGTAGAATTATCACCTTATGGGACCCTGCTCTTCTCTCTCTAAAAGCATTGCATCAAGTTGATCATTGGCTTCTAACAACATTAATGAGCAAACAAATTAAGGAGAAATACTCAATCATAAACGTGTATATGCCAATAAGGAACTCAGATAAGGAAATATGTTGGGCATCCAATTCTCAATTTAAAAATCAGTTAGAGGTTCAGTCATGCATAATAGCTGGAGAATTTAACACCACACTGAATAATTATGAAAAAAGGGGAGGTTCCATTGTCAAATACGCAGTGTGTGAACAAATGGAAGATATCATCTCCTATTGCGATCTGATGGACGTAAAATCAACAAAAGGAAAGTACACATGGAACAACAAAATATTGGGTATCAATTTCATAGCGGTCAGGCTTGATCGGTTCTTGATTCACATCAATTCATTCCTTCCTCCTCTCAAATACTTCCCTCTGTCGCTTCGAATCATACACCCATCTCTCTGTCCTTGGAATTCCCCCCCAACTTAGGCCCTATTCCTTTTCATTACAACCCGTTGTGGCTCCATCATAATGAAGCTTGTTGTCTATTCAAGCAGGTATGGAATTCATACATTACAGGTTCTCCAAATTACATATGGAAAAGTAAGCTAAGAGAAGTCAAAGCGACCCTAAAATCTTGGGCTAAATCCTCCTTTGTCCCCCATTTTAAATGAAGGGAAGAAATTATTAAGGTGTTGGCCCAAGCTCAACAAAAAATAGAAGAAGGAGATTTCAATGATTCTCTATTAACTAAAGAGAAAGAAGCAAATCAGGAGGTCCACAAAGCATTTAGAAAAGAGGAAGAACATTGGAGACTCAAGTCTCACATTTTATGGCTCCAAGAAGGGGATCAAAATACCTACTTCTTACACAAACAATCAAAGGCAAGACGACACTAATGTTTTTTCACCAAAATCATGAACGATGACGGGCAAACCTTGGAAAACAATGAGCAAATAAAAGAAGCTACCTTCCACCATTTTAAAACCTTATTTGAAGAGACTGAAGAAGAAGACATTGCAAGCACTACGAAATAAACTATTCATCACCTCACAAATAAGGTAACCACAAAATTCAATGAGGCCCTTCTTAAAGAAGTCTCAGTAGAAGAACCAGAGAGTGTTTTGTGGAGATTTGAGAAAGATGAATCCCCAGGACTAGATGGCTTCTCTTTTCACTTTTACAGGTATTTTCGAATATCATAAAATATGATCTAAGGAAAATGGTGAACTACACCTTAAGAAAAAAAGAAGTTGGAGGAGCCACCAATTCCACCTTCCTTGCCCTAATTCCCAAGGAATTGAATCCCTCCTCCTTTTCCAGATTTTGTCTCATCTCTCTGTGTAATTCCTCTGATAAAATAATATCCAAGGTCATTGCCAATAGGATAAATCCCCTTCTTCCCTCTCTTATCTCTGTTAATAAAGGATGATTTTTGGAAAATTGGAAAATCATTGATAATATCGTCTTGGTGTAGGAGCAAATTTTTCAAAGCCGAATAAAAAAGGATAAAGACATGGTCCTCAAACTTGGTATGGCTAATGATTTCAATAGGGTGAATCATACTTTCCTATATGCAATAATGGAAATTTTGGGTTCGACAAACCAATCATAGAATGGATCCAAGCATCTATAGAATCCCCTTGGATATCCCCTATGATAAATGGCATACCCACTTCCTTTTTTCAGAGCCAACATAGGAATTCGACAACGTTTCCCCCTTTCTCCTATCCTATATATCTTGGTAGCAGAGGCCTTAAGTAGTAGGATGGAACATGAACAAAGAATCGACAGACTCCCTGGTCTGTCTCTTAGATTAGGAGTCAGGGAAATTAATCACTCTCAATTCACAGATGACACATTGGTTCTATGTCTTGCCTCAGCTATCATTGCTAGAAAATTCAAAAATATTCTAGATATTTTTTTAAAGGCCTCAGGAGGGCAAATTAACGATCACAAAAGTAAGGTCTATGGCTGGAATATTTAAGAACATAAACTAAAAAAAAAAATAGACATTTTGGGATTCTCTCATCTCCAAATTCATTCCTCTTTCACTTACTTGGGGATGTCGATTTCCTCACATCGTCTCAATTCTCAAGAATGGAATCCAATTTTGGAAAAGATGACGAGGAAAATTAAGCAATGGGGTGCTATATGGTTGAACTCAGCGATCAAAATAGTCATGATCAAAGAAGTTCTATCAACATTATCCATCTACCAGTTGGCTGCCCTTTTAGCCCCTAAAGGGATTGGGGAAAAAATTGTGAAGGTTATCAGGAAATTTCTCTGGGAAGGCAGAAAAACCAACAACAAAAAATATCACTTGATTAATTAGGCAACGGTAAAAATGCCAAAATAAAGAGGTGGTGTGGAGATTCATGACCCTACTCTTCTTAACATTTCTCTAGGTGAAAAAATTGTGTGGAAATGTATATCTGTAAAACATAATGGTGAAAAGAATCCCTCACCTCCATTTATCTCTCTAGCGATCTAAAAAGGCGGGTGGAAAAGCCTTCACCCCCCCCACTCATTAGGATCTCCAATTTGGAACCTATTCAAAGAAGCCACACCATTGATTCAATCAAAAGTTTCATGGTAGTCAGGGAATGACCAATTAATTGATATTTGGGATGATAACATCATGGGGAGATCCCCCTTAGCTGCTAAAGAATAATTTAGGGAGCTCCTTCAATGGGGAAGACAACATGGCCTCAATAAATTAACATACATCTCACAATGGACTCAAGATGGAAGATGGGATAATTGGATGAGTCCTAATGTCCCTGACAATCTCTTAAATCAAATAGCAGATCTCATAAGAAACCATTATGGATGTGCCCCAATACATCAAAATTGTGAATATGAAATAATTTTGGGTTCACAACATTACTCAGTGGAAGGAGGATACAAAACCCTCATACAGGACATTACAAGAGCTCCAAATTAAAAATTTGGAAATGCATCTGGGAAGGAGATTCATTACAGAAAATTAACGCCTTCTGGTTGGTTCGAAGTTCGACAAACCTAAAAAAAATTCAAGTTTTCCTCAGGTTCGGCTTAAGGTTCGGTTTAGGTTTGTTTCGTTCCGTTAAACTAGTGAACTGTGCCCTCGAACCTCCATACAACCGACAAATCCGTGGTCAAATGAGATGCTCTATTTTGGTGGGTTCGTCGGATTTAATGTGAGTTTCAAATTATGCCCGAACTTTATACAAATTCGGCACAGGTATTAACAAAGCAGGTCGTCATCGACCACAAATGCAGGAGGTAATCGCTTGAGTTTCAGAATTTGACGGAAGGGTTACGAGTTACTTTTATTCTCTGTTAGAAGGGCCTTCGCACCGACAGGGTTACGATTTACTTCGGAATTGACACGAATTATGTGAAGAGCGTAGGGTCGACAAGAATTTCATGAAGAAAAGCGCAGGGTTACGGGTTATAGTTTTCATGGTTAAAAAATTTTGTATTATAATTCATTTATAAACTTAATTTGTATTATAATTCATTTATATATATTATATATATTATAAAAGTTTATAATATATATAATATATTAAAAGTTTATAATAATATATATA
>SNQJ01S0001330.1:404060-418197 GCA_010110895.2 Picea sitchensis
AATCTTCTAGAAGTAGAACCTTCTAAGAAGTCCTCTTACATTTATTATATCTAACTACCCATTTATTATATCTAACTACCATAGTGGGCCTTATTTAATAATATAGTGGACCTAGTCCACCTTACATTGAATGACCTCCACTGTTATCACTATGGGCCCTCTGGGCCCCCACTACTACCTCTCTAGCTACCTAACACTCGGGATGGTCCAGATCCATGAGCAGTCGATGAGGATTCTTGCACTCCTCTCGTCGACGAGGCTTGGATGCCTGCAGACATCACCTTCTTGGCCATGAGGTCTATTAGGATCTCTTCAATGGATTTTTCTACTGTGCTAATTTCGTCCGACATGCACACTCGAGATATGATATCTCAAGTCGGTGAACAAACACTCACTGTAACAACACGGGTGGCAAGGTCTCAATAATCACGGTGCGGAAATAATCAGCTCGAATAATCACAATTGGAGAAATTTTCCATGGTGAAATGATTGATGGGATAAATAGACATCATCGTAACAGATCCCTCCAACATTTATGAACACCTTAATCAATGCAATTGCATCCATTGTGTTTCTATCCCAACGGTCCAATTGTGAACATTCCGGAAATAACTGTGTATCTAGCCATTCTAGAGCATCGTTCTAACGGTCGGGACACCTCCAACGGTCATATTACTTCGTCATGGCGAAGTGCCAATTTACATTGTTCTGATATCCCGACGAAGCTCCAGTTCTGCAATCCTTCTTTCTACGGAGTCCTCCCTGGAACTTCCTGTAACTTTTCTAACTTTGTTTCTTCTTGTTGAGCTTTCTAGCTTTCTTTCCTGTGATTTGAGTCACTGGTTTCCTCTTTCCATTATTGTTCTTATCTCCTCTTGGCATAGGAACTTCGCACCGTTGAGGTCCTTTCGAAGGGTTTAAGAGTAATACTTCTTCTCTTTCTGGGGTAGGTGCTCTATTGTCTTGTACAGACAAGTATTTCAAGTCTTCCTATGTTCTTTCAACTTTGACATCCATATCTCTGGTCCTCAGTAGCTTCGACTGGTCCTCTTGTTCTTCTAGTAAGTGTGATATTCTCCTAGCCATGGAATCTCTTAGTTCTTTCTTTTTCTGTTCTAGATCCTCCTGTTCTTGTTTCCTTTGTATCTGATCTTTTTCAATACAGGTTTTTCCTAGCAAAATAGTAAATGGGGCGTTGTTCTCAATAAACTTAAAGATCTCAAATTATTCTTCTATCGAAGTTCCATGAGCACTCATAGATGTCTGGGTAAGTCTTCCACATAGGGTTATTATCTTTCCTCTAAATAATCATTTTCCTCTAAATAATCCTATCCCTCCTAATGAAGGAACCATAACGGATTTTCCAAAAAATTCCCAAGTTCTTTCTGTCATGATATTCACCTGTGTTTCCTCATCCAGGACACAGTCTATGTCAAAATATCGTATTCTTGTTTGGATGCATTACTTCTCTTTTAAGATCTCTGATAAGTTAATATCTTTGTGTTGTTCAGGGTTTCTTTCATCTTTAATAATACAATCTATGATTCTTTCTGGGGTTCTATCATATGCTTAGTTTATTTCCCTGTCTCATAGTTTTCTTGTCTCACATTCATCTTTTCAACTTTAGCAATCATTCTAGGGCAATACAAAACTTCATGTCCAGTAGATTTACAACAAAGGAAAATATGACCTCTACCAGGGCATTCCTTAGCAAGATATCTTGGTCTCCTACAACTATAACAAAGAGTCAATCCTCTCTTTCTCTTGAACGATCCCCAAACTTTCTTGTACTGCGCATTGGGATCACAGTTGTGGGTCTGCAAAAAATTATTTCTAGGATTCTACATCCACTTGTTAGTCCAACAATTCTTTCTATGAATAGGAGTAACATATCTTTCATTATTTCTATGAGATCTATTCATATCAAATCTTCTTTATTTTAGTTGTACCCTAGTTTTTAGACTAGTACCAAATCTATTAAACATACCTAGATCCATTCTTTCGAAATAAAAAATTCCACTTATCTTACCTTTATCAGAGCACAAAGATTCAAGATCTTACCTCTTTCCTTCAGATCAGACTTCTCTTCTTAGCACAGAGCTTCACAAGTCAAGTAGAATATTGTGCATTAGGGAAGCAGATCTATGCACATAGCTTTCTCTTTTATTAAGTTCCCAACAATCACAGTTTCAGGTCCCGGCAACAAAATTTGTTGGCACAGGGGCAGACCCAGGTTTCAACACTTCAACAACGCACCAACAAAACCCTAACTACCGGCCCTTTTGGAAACACCTGCGAAGTAGATGAAGTCTCACCCGAGGTAGAGGCACGGGGGGTTGTAGGACTCAGATGTCTGCAACCTAGCTGGGACACAGATCTTTGATTACAATATATTAACAAAGCACTTAGCAGTTAACATTCATTAGCATTTAACCCTTATTCACTTTGCAGATTCAAACCCTAATTACAGAACAACGTAGTATTCAACAAGATCTAACACTTCCAAGCACTTAGCACATAGAAAAAGATCATATCTAGAATTCATTCACAACACTAAGCACTAAGATATTATATCAAATGAATCTAACATACATAAAGATAACAACATTAAGCATAAATCACATCAATCACACAAGGCAACCATAACACAGGATATATGTGGTTCACCCTCGGCGTGGGGCTACATCCACCAACTCTTCTTCTTCTTTATTTTCTTTTTTCAATCTTCTTACATACACAGAGCCCAAAAAACCCACTTCGCATAGGACAGGAGATCTGCGCGCAACTCGCCAGATCCTCCTTCCCTGAGTTAGATTGCAACACAAAGACTTCTTACACAGTCTGCACACCAGCTTCATACAATCGCTTACACTTATCTCTGCAAGTCCTAACACATAGCATGCACAAAGCCTCTAGCTCCGCACTAAGCTACAAATATTCACTACTACTTCACTTAGCACATTGGCCCCTTCTTACATCACCTAGCTATCTATTTATACATTACAAAATGGGCCTAAACATGGGTAAACCCATGGGACAACATCCCATAACCCGTTACATAAACACTAAACCCAAAAATCCCACGCTCCGCCTTCGACCATCCTGTCGAAGTCCCAAAATCGGTCAAACATGACCTAACTTCTCCAAAACTTGGTCAAGGGCCAACATATGACCAAGAGACTAAGGATGTAGAAAATTTCAGAGTGAAATATCTTTAAAATAAGAGAGAACATTTAAAAAATTTCACTCACATCCAAAAGAATGTAAGGTAATCTCATTTGCACCTTTTGCACATACTCCTTTTCTTATTATATATCATTAATAACATAAATTTATAGAGTTATGAAAAAATAAATAATGATAAACAATGAAGATGTGGAATCAATCTTTACCTATATTTGAGATGCAAGAACTAGTCAAGGATTTGACATGAGGGTGATAAGTAATTTGATGACTACATTACACATTATTCCACCCTATCTGTTTATATAAATTCCAAAAAATCCAACACTTGTCCCAACATTCTTCTGTACTATGTTGGAATTTTTTATAAAACCCAAATAAATGAGTGTGGATGTCAACATCAACAAATAAAGCACCAAGCATGATAAACATGTGAGTGAAAACCAAAATGTAAAAAAAGGTGTGAAAGTACAAAAATTAAAATACAATATGTTACAAAATAATAAAAGGTGTGAAAGTACAAAACTTAAAATACAACATGTTACAAAATCATCATGTGGAATTTTTGAGTAAATGCATAATTCGGTTTTAGATAGATCCCACCGTGAGGTGCTTGCAAAGAAGTCTCTCCATAATAGTATAACCCATTGGCCTAGTTTAGCAACACATGGATCACAAAGTGAGTGCCATGCCACACACGTTTGAATTTCCAAGCTCCTAATGTATCATGATTATATTCATTAACCAAAACCAATTTTCTTTCATGATTCCAATCATTAACCAAAACCAACTCGCTTTCAAAAAAGACTCAAGTACTAACACATTTATCATAATGATAATTGATGCATCATTGATGAGTCTCATTAGCTATCATAGCTTCTCAATGATGATATTCAAGACATGTCAAAGAGATAATAGGTACGTCCTCAAAATAGGTATCTAGTGGACATTATGTGATGATTTTTGAAGAAGGGATATCACAAGCAATCAAAGTGATGTTTTCAACCATGGCAAGTTTCATGGAAATAACAATAGACATAGTTGTTATGAATTCAGGGAAGCATATATAGGGATACTAGTTTATGATATGAGCCCAAGTGGGGGAGGGGAATATATGGGGATAAATGTACATGTAATGTGTAAATATATATGTAATATGGTCGGCCTAACAGTAAAAGGGACTCATGTGCAAATGTGAATAAGTATATATAGAGATCATGTATTCATTATTGGGACATGTGAATTGTGGTATGAATGTAACTAGTTATTTGGAGGAGGTTATCCTATTATTTAAGGAGTTATTGTGTAACTTATCTATCTTGGAGTTGTACTCCACACTCATATTTTATACATGGTGTGTACTTCTATTTTGTTATGATATTTTAAGCATTTGGATAATTACAATTGGTATCAGAGCATCAATCCTAGATTTTTCCTTCTTCAAGAAAATCATCTTGGAATTGTTTCTATAAATTTTTGGGGGCCACTTCAAAAGGAAAAACTGAGAGGATATTTATAGGACATATAAAGGTACTCATGATACAAATTTTATCTTTTGGGTCGTTTTAATTTTAGAGATACACCATAAGGAAGATAGGGTTTTTGACTAGTCCTGTAATTAGTCTCAAACAGGTGTTTCGGGTAAAACGATCATAAATTTTTCAAAGATGAACCCAATTTCATGAGACCAGTTGCATTGGAAATAGTACAGTCTTTAGTATGTTTCATTCAATTTTCAAAATACGATATCAAATATTGGACACGTGGAATTCTATACAAGTTTGCTCCCCAGAATAGTCCAAAATTCAACAAGGTTTGGGAAAGTTACCATAATTTTCATTTGGAACACCCAATTTTGGTCAAACCTGTGGCATTGAAAATAAGTCAATTCAAAGTATTATAGGTCGAAATTTCAGACTCATATGGGATGAAATTTTAGAAATACATCAAAAGGAAGGATGACCAAGAGGACAAATCACAAATCAAGGTTTCAAAGGTATGTTTACTTAAAACTATCATACATTTTGATTGGGATGTCCGATTGGGATGATACAAAAAAAATTGGAAATAAGAACCGGAGAATATTTTATTGGAGTAAGGATAATAACCATTTGATATAATTATCCTTAATATACTATGGTTGTGAGTTGAAGGTTGGGGTTAGACCTAACTTAAGAATCAATGGAAATACCTAAATTTACAAGAGATGAAGATAAAGACGAAATCAATCCCATGGGATGGTTAAGGATTGTAAAAGAACATTGTAATGATCCAAATGCTTAAAATATCATAACCAAAAATAAGTACACACCATGTATACATTGTGAGCATGGAGCACAAATCCAAGATAGATAAGTTACACAATAACCCCTTAAAGAATAGGATAACCTTGTAAGGTAGCTAGAGAGGTAGTGGGGGGGGGCAGAGGGCCTGTTGTAACAGACATTAAATTCGACTATGTTGCCCAAGGTACCTGGTTTTAGAAGGTTTATCGTGGAAAATTTTGAAGCAAGGTGTTGCTTCTATAATATTTTTGACAACACATTCGAACTTCGGGATGCACACACTTATGCTCTATTTGGTGAAATTGTTGTTTCTCAAAAGGTCATCTATGAAAATGTGAGGATGATTTCCTTTTACATCTCACAATGAACATATTTCCAGCAATTCAGTGCCCGAAGGATCTTGTTGAGAAGTATTGTTTGGAGCTGAAGCTTTGTGATGTTAAAGCTCTCAAATCGGTTTAACAAGTCTCTTGTTGAAAGGTCGATAATGCAACAGAATGGAAGCATGACCTTCAGATAGCAGTGGTCTTGCAAGTATGGCTAATGTTGAATACTTACGAGTGGTCAGCTAATCCAAATTTTGACACCTGAGGGCTTGGGATTTATTCCATAGAGCACATATTTTCAAATGAAGTCCAAAGAGTGTGGGATTATTCTCGAACAAGGGAGAATCTATAGAAGTGGAGAAATTCCCAGTTAAGAGTGACAATTTTCTACAGGATGTTTCAATGAGAAACATGTAGAATACTCTGTACATTCAACAAAAACCCTGACATACGATCAAAATGATTTGCAAGTTACTGAAATAAAGGATGGAATCGTTGAACTGGAGACAATTGATGTTAGAGAGGACATTGGTGGTGCTTCCAAGTGAAAGACAGAAGATGATTGTAGTGGTTCATTGGGAGGGATTGTTGATAAACTTGTCTATGAATATGCACTGAGAACTGGTTTTGAATTAACAAACCTTTGCACTAGCAGTGGAAGTGGCAGACCAAACCTCCAAGAAGATGACAGTCCAGAGCTATCGAGGGTTAAGGATCACTTTCAAACAGTGGATAAGTTTCATTCTGGCATTGGCAACGACGGAAATTCATTTCTCAAGACGAATGATTATGCAAGAGGAGCCATCAGACTTTCCAGTGGGTTGCCAAATAGTCCGCAACACTTCTGTTTTGCCAAAGAAGAAGGAAGAAGCTTAAGTCTGCAGAAGACTCAGATACAAGTTTTTTGCCCTGATGGAAATAGACACACATCCTTTCTTCAGCCATCTCACATAAATCTTAAAGATATTTGTTATGGAAATGAACTTAAATGCGTATTAGATACAGAAGAAATGGAGGAAAAAGAAGAGAATTGCTTAAAATGCCATGAATCCTTGAGGCAATCCAATAGTGAAACAGGCATGTCTCTAGTCCCCTCGTTGGATGCCAAAAGAACTTATTCTCTTATTCTCCTACAACAGCAGTAGAAAATATCGTTGACAAAACGATGATCTTGATGTGTATCCGGTTTTAACCCTGCATTTGATGTTGTCTTTTAAAATCTTATTTCATTATAGCTTCGCAAGGCTTGGTGTATGATTTATATACCCAATGGTTATTCCAAGATTACATGGTTTGAAAATGTAGAAGTCGACGAGAGGGCTATGCATCTTATTTACGATAAGTTGGTAAGCAGTGGTATGGCTTTCGGTGCAAAACGATGGCTATCAACTCTGGAAAGGCAATGTGAACGTTTGGCGAGTATGCTAGCTTGCAACATACCTGCATTATAGTAAAGTAATAAGGTTATCCTAGATTCCCAAGGAGATGGGTTCAACGACGACATGCTAGATTCAATAACGGATTGCAAACATTCTATGCAGACTAACAATTCGGCCAAAATTTCGGGGGAGACCATTGGAGGTGAAACCCT
This sequence comes from Picea sitchensis, assembly GCA_010110895.2. Classification (NCBI taxonomy): domain Eukaryota; kingdom Viridiplantae; phylum Streptophyta; class Pinopsida; order Pinales; family Pinaceae; genus Picea; species Picea sitchensis. The sequence continues at coordinate 411,446 of SNQJ01S0001330.1, forward strand.
ATTTTGATAGGATGGACATGTTCGTAGCTGCATGATTCTCTGGCAGTGAAGGGCAGAGCATAACGGATATTGTATTCATGGATTCAGTGACAAATTTGACTGTGCAAGCGTTTGTTATGCAGTCGTTTGTCTGGAAGGAGAAAACCCTAATTCGTCCAGAGATGCCTGGGTGATTTCATGTATATCTCTGAAAGTAACGGTTGCATGCCAAGGTGCTGATATGGACTTTTCCATAAAATGAAAAATGACTACAAGCAGTTGGGACTTTATCGCCTTGTGATGCTCGGAATTCTCATGTTTCCACTTGTTTCCCTTCGGGCGACAAAGGATGGAAATTCCTGTCCAATTTTTGTGTTCATTAAGATGCCCGAAAATAATCTCTTCTGGACGTCGCGTTATTGTATGCAGTCACTGGTCATGTGACAATGAAGGCTGATGTTTTTAGTTATGGAGTGATACTTATAGAACTCATAACAGGCAAAAGAGCTTTGGATGAAACAGAGCCCGAGGAGAGTGTTCATCTGGTAACATGGTTTAGACGGATGCATATCAGTAAAGAAAACTTTAGGAATGCAATTGACAATACTCTGGAAGTCACAGATGAGACATTCAAGAGAATTTGCACTATTGCAGAACTAGAAAGTCACTGCACTGCATGGGAACCATGCCAACGACCGGATATGGGTCATGTTGTAAATGTGTTATCTCCTTTGGTTGAGCAATGGAAACCCAGTGATCCAGATGATGAAGATTGCTATGGAATAGATCTGGACATGACTCTGCCTCAGGCGTTGAAAAAATGGCAGGCCTTTGAGGACTCTAATGTAGATGAATCTATAAGAAGCATGGACAATACACAGTCCAGTATCCCCACAAGACCTTCTGGGTTTTCAGATTCCTTCACCTCAGCAGATGGCCGATAATCAGCCTTATGAAAATTCAGAGCGCAATTATAAAAATCGGGGGCATGATAGAGAAGCCAGAGGGTGCTTTGATATATTTGGCTATCCAAGAGTGTTGGATGGAACAAGTTTCATTCCTAGAAAATGTGTGTTTCAAGTTTTTGGTAGTAGGAGTTGGTGTTGTTTCTGACAACGGTAATGAATTCTCCAGTTTCAAATATCTCTTCATATTTTAAGGAGTGAAACACTAGACATGAGATGATGATTATGGCTCCAGACGCCTTGGCTATCACTGAACCAATATATGTTCAAAGGAATATCAATGAGTCTTCTCATTTTTAAATGCTCGCACTGCAATATCAACTCCCACGGGGAGCTAGGATTGGCCTTGTGCTCGAGTATTGTTTCAACTTTTTGGTACAGGTTTGAAGCAAGATTTGTACAACAAGGTCTCTTCCGACAGAGAGTTGTTGAGCAGCAGTATCCAGAAAGCTACAGTAGGATTGCAACATCGTTGGTGGAGATGGAAGAAGAAAAACATTTCAAGTACCTTGGCGAAAGGTCTTGGAAGTTGAGAGAAAACTCTCTGATATATTGTATGATCCACTTCTATGACGGAATTGGAACTGGTGATAAGGATGTTAGTAACGATGCTATAGAAACTTGCTCTCAAGCACGGTATTCGATGGACTTTATTGATGATTCAGATGAAGGAGCCAAATTAGTGAGTTTAGCAGCCGACAAAGCATTCTATATTGTCAACAACATCTGAAAAAAAGATTCAGAGAAGTTAATTCAATCGATAATTTAGTATGCTTATCGGCAAATGTCGTTGTTCATTGCATTGATAACAAGATAGATAATGCACTAATAAAAAATTACAGTGAATGGGCGAAGGAGGGGAGAACCCTCGAGGAAATACAATCACCATTTCAATAAACTTGACCAGATTATATTACTGCAGTGGAGGCATCTGGCTAGATGGTTAACAGAAAGTTGGTCGATTCTGAAGCAAAACTGCAGCTTTCAAGTGCCAAGGAAGGAATGATGAGTGTTCAAATGATTAGTAACGGTTCTAGGAGCTGGCATATGCGCCTTGCAGTTGCAGAATGCCATGAAGACGAGCCGTTTCAGATTCCTGGAACATTAAGAGTCTTATTTTTTTATTTTTTTTAAAAGACTGATGTATGAAAAAATGAGGGGAGGGGGCACATGAGCGTAGACTGGGAGAAAAACCTTTGTCAAGAGAGTTTCATTGTAATGACTGAGTTTCTTGTAAACCCAGATTGGAGTAATAAAGAAGATCTGTTATTTGCGACTGTGGGATTCATCATAGTCGATTTCTTTCATCATGTTTTTCTTCTCTTTCAGCTGTGTTAAAACTGTTTGGATTTCATTTATGTGTTTCCTTACTCGCAGCTGAAATGGTCTTTACCATCTCTTTATGTCTTCCTTAATCCATCATGACTGCATTACATTTTGTTTTCTTCTAACCAATGGGCTTCGTTATACTTTAGTATGACCACTACTATAACGAAAGGATTTGGGTTTTCTTCAATTGTTTATTGCCTTTCCTATGCACCAGCTATCAGTTGTGTAAGACCAATCTGCATTTTCAGAACTCTGCATGTATCCTTTGCTACGTTGGCCTTTCCTTTTTCTTTCCCCTACCGCATCATGATTTATCAAAGCGCTGAAATATAGACTTACTTTGCCTCACTTTCCGCAAGTTATTTGATCTCTGCTATTGTCTCTTTTTCTCGATTTTCATTTGACTCCATGCCCAATGGACCATTTCCCTGTTTTAACGCCCAAACTCCAAAAATCCAAAACCATCATTTACCCATAAATCTGCCCACCTTTTTCACGCTACTTAAATTCCTATTGTGACATTGTTCAAGAGATCCCTCTCGGGTTGGAAGGGGCAGCTCCCAATCCAAAGTGGTTCGAGGTTGCATCGGGATTGATTTGTTGCAGCCCATTTCAGTTTCGAGCGTCAATTTTTTGGCGCCGTTGTCGGGGACGGAGGATGAGGTTATCTTCCCTGGGATACGACAAAGTTCATATTTTTCTATTGATGGTGAACAAGGGATAGGCATTAAATTGGCTGTGATCATTCACCTGGCGACTCCTTGGTTCGTAGACTCTACATGATTTTGTTGGCGACTCCATTGGTCTCAAATGTCGAACTCGTTCGCTGCTCAAATCGCTGCAAGGTTTGCTCCTCTGGACTTTGCAAATGTTTATGGCTTTCCAAATACTGTTCCAGACATTAAAATTTGGGGGGATATCCTTCCTAAATTTGGAGAAGATGAGGACGACAGTCCTGGTCGGCATTTGTTTGAATTCCACAAGCTCATGGAAGAATTAAATGTACACCATGAAGATGTCCTCATGAAATTGTTTATGTTTTCATTGGAAAAAGATGCTAGACTCTGGTATAAATCTTTACCCCATTCCAGTATTCCTTCATTGAAATGTTTTCACACACTTTTTCATCAACATTGTAAGAGGATATATTCTGCTGAAATCCTTTTCGAAGAGTGTTGTGATACGAGTCTTCTTGAGGATGAGGAAGAAAAAATAGAAATTTCTCAGGTTGATGAAGATGAGCAGTATGAGGAAGAGAAGGGTCTGCCCCTGCACAACTCTGTTGCAACCCCTACTCACATAGATTTACAGCTTTCACACACTCATGGATATGAGTGTCAAATTTCTTCCATCTCTGAAAATGTAAATCTATTTTTAAATGGTGATAGTCATCTATTCCATGGAACTTTACAGCAAGTTAGTGAACCTATTTATGACGATTTCCTGCCAATAGATCAGATTTTAGACTCTGCTTTGATTCATGAAAAAGATGTGGTTGCCATATTTAATGATCATGAGCATCATATATCAGAACATGGACTAGTCATGGATGTTTTAAAACCTCAGTATGATATGTTTTTCCAAGACCCTTTTGCTGTTCTTTTGGATTCATTTAATGGAGGAATATGCTATGTTATGAATGTTTGGTCACAGGAATTGATGAAAGGTTTGAAAATCCATGATCACCAACAAGTCAGTTGGGAGTTTTCGGTTTCCTTTTTCAGCTCGCTCGAAGGAAGTGTGAGAAAGTTTCAAATAAGTAAGCAATTATTGGATTGGCTTCACTGGCATTTTCGTATCACTTGATTCTGGAAATCTTTCAGCAGTTAGAGTAGGTGATGTATATAAATAAGCTTGAATTCAAGCATTAGATTACATTGATAGTGTTCAATATGTTTTTAGTTCAGTTTTGAATCCAGTATGGTTTTGACATAAAGCATTACGACTCCATAGCCCAATGGATGAATAAGCAGATTTTCGTTCCGCTGAGATGCCAGTAAAGGGACAGTGTTCAGGATTTGATAAGTATGATTTCGGGAAGCCAAATGGATGAAGGCACCTGGTCTACGATTCTTGGAACTTTCAGGAAAGCACCATCCCTAGTTGGAGCCAATGTTGTAACAAACATTAAATTCAACTATGCTGCCCAATGTACCTGGTTTTAGAAGGTTTATCGTGGAAAATTTTGAAGCAAGGTGTTGCTTCTATAATATTTTTGACAACACATTCGAACTTCGGGATGCACACACTTATGCTCTATTTGGTGAAATTGTTGTTTCTCAAAAGGTCATCTANAGAAGGTTTATCGTGGAAAATTTTGAAGCAAGGTGTTGCTTCTATAATATTTTTGACAACACATTCGAACTTCGGGATGCACACACTTATGCTCTATTTGGTGAAATTGTTGTTTCTCAAAAGGTCATCTATGAAAATGTGAGTATGATTTCCTTTTACATCTCACAATGAACATATTTCCAGCAATTCAGTGCCCGAAGGATCTTGCTGAGAAGTATTGTTTGGAGCTGAATCTTTGTGATGTTAAAGCTCTCAAATTGGTTTAACAAGTCTCTCGTTGAAAGGCCGAGAATGCAACAGAATGGAAGCATGACCTTCAGATAGGAGTGGTCTTGCAAGTATGGTTAATGTTGAATACTTACGAGTGGTCAGCTAATCCAAATTTTGACACCTGAGGGCTTGGGATTTATTCCATAGAGAACATATTTTCATATGAAGTCCAAAGAGTATGGGATTATTCTCGAACAAGGGAGAATCTATAGAAGTGGAGAAATTCCCAGTTAAGAGTGACAGTTTTCTACAGGATGTTTCAATGAGAAACATGTAGAATACTTCGTACATTCAACAAAAACCCTGACATACCATCAAAATGATTTGCAAGTTACTGAAATAAAGGGTGGAATCGTTGAACTGGAGACAATTGATGTTAGAGAGGACATTGGTGGTGCTTCCACGTTAAAGACAGAATATGATTGTAGTGGTTCGTTGCGAGGGATTGTTGATAAACTTGTCTATGAAGATGCACTGAGAACTGGTTTTGAATTAACAAACCTTTGCACTAGCAGTGGAAGTGGCAGACGAGACCTCCAAGAAGATGACAGTCCAGAGTTATCGAGGGTTAAGGATCACTTTCAAACAGTGGATAAGTTTCATTCTGGCATTGGAAACGACGAAAATTCATTTCTCAAGACGAATGATTATGCAAGAGGATCCATCGGACTTTCCAGTGGGTTGCCAAGTAGTCCGCAACACTTCTGTTTTGCCAAAGAAGAAGGAAGAAGCTTAAGTCTGCAGAAGACTCAGATACACACTTTTTACCCTGATGGAAATAGAGACACATCCTTTCTGCATACATCTCACATAAATCTTAAAGATATTTGTTATGGAAATGAACTTAAATGCGTATCAGATACAGAAGAAATGGAGGAAAAAGAAGAGAATTGCTTAAAATGCCATGAATCCTTGAGGTAATCCAATAGTGAAACAGGCATGTCTCTACTCCCCTCATTGGATGCCAAAAGAACTTATTCTCTTATTCTCCTACAACAGCAGTAGAAAATACCGTTGACAAAACGATGATCTTGATGTGTATCCATTTTTAACCCTGCATTTGATGTTGTTTTTTAAAATCTAATTTCATTATAGCTTCGCAAGGCTTGGTGTATGATTTAGATACCCAATGGTTATTCCAATATTACATGGGTTGAACATGTAGAAGTCGAAGAGAGGGTTGTGCATCGTATTTACTATAAGTTGGTAAGCAGTGGTATGGCTTTCGGTGCAAAACGATGGCTATCAACTCTGGAAAGGCAGTGTGAACGTTTGGCGAGTATGCTAGCTTGCAACATACCTGCATTGTGGTAAAGTAATAAGGTTATCCCAGATTCCCAAGGATATGGGTTCAACGACGACATGCTGGATTCGATAACAGATTGCAAACATTCTATGCAGACTGACAATTCAGCCAAAATTTCGGGGGAGACCATTGGAGGTGAAACCCTATTTTGACAGGATGGACTTGTTTGTAGCTGCATGATTCCCTGGCAGTGAAGGGAAGAGCGTAACGGATACTGTATTCATGGATTCAACAGAAAATTTGACTGTGCAAGTGATTGTTATGCAGTCGTTTGTCTGGAAGGAGAAAACCCTAATTCGTCCAGAGATGCCCGGGTGGTTGCAAGTATATCTCTGAAAGTAACGGTTGCATGCCAAGGTGTCGATACAGACTTTTCCATAAAATGAACAATGACTACAAGAAGTTGGGCCTTTATTTCCTTGTGATGCTCAGAATTCTCATGTTTCCACTTGTTTCCTTTCGGGTGACAAAGGATGGAAATTCCTGTCCAATTTCTGTGTTCATTAAGATGCCCGAAAAGAATCTCTTCTAGATGTCGCGTTATTGTATGCAGTCACTGGTCATGTGACAATGAAGGCTGATGTTTTCAGTTGTGGAGTGATACTTAT
>SNQJ01S0001330.1:422156-472944 GCA_010110895.2 Picea sitchensis
CCATAGTGATAATAGTGGAGGTCATTCAATGTAAGGTGGACTAGGTCCACTATATTATTAAATAAGGCCCACTATGGTAGTTAGATATAATAAATGGGTAATTAGATATAATAAATGTAAGAGGACTGCTTAGAAGGTTCTACTTCTAGAAGGTTCTACTTCTAGAAGATTTCTCCTCTAGAATGTTCTTAGGTGATGGTAGCACTATATAAAGGGATTCAAGCAATGTAATGAGACATGAAGAGAACTATTGTATTTTGAGCGGTAGCTCAATAGGAGGATGCCCCCTCGAAGAGGCAAGTGAACAGGAGAGGATCCCTTCCATAATAGGATCCATTGTATGGTGTTACCCTACCTCAAGGGTTTGATAGTAATAAAAGAGATTTTTCATATTGTTCTTGTATATCTATTGTGGTGCTTTTGTATTCAGGTATTGGTTCTTAACAAACCTCCTCCGCATAACCAAATACATCCATACATCACAATTCACTTGTCTCAATAATGAATGCATGATATATATATATACATATTCACACCTAGACATGAAGCCCCTTTACTATTAGGTTAACCCTATTGCATATATATTTACACATTGCATATACATTTAAGCCCATATATTCCCCCCCTTAATGTCATATCATACACATTTATCCCTATATTATTTTATGACCCAAGGGGAGAATATATAGGGATAAATGTATATGATATGACCCCAAGGGGGGAATATATGGGCCTAAATGTACATGTAATGTGTAAATATATATGTAATAGGGTCGGCCTAATAGTAAAAGAGCATCATGTGCAAGTGTGAATAGGTATATATAGAGATCATGTATTCATTATTGGGACATGTGAATTGTTATGTATGAATGTAACTAGTTATTTGGAGGAGGTTCTCCTATTCTTTAAGGAGTTATTGTGTAACTTATCTATCTTGGAGTTGTGCTCCACACTCACATTTTGTACATGGTGTGTACTTCTGTTTTGTTATGATATTTTAAGAATTTGAGTCATTACAATAGTTTCCAATGTAATCACCAAATTACCATCCATATGCACATCATGTGTTAGGATGAAGCATTGGTACTTGATCTGAAAATGAAAAAGGTTTGTGTGCACAAATTTTCAAGTGGAATAGTTATGTGATTTAGGAAATTGGATCAAGTTGCAAACACATAAACTTAATGAGTTTGTCTACTTAACATGAGCAACATAAACATAATTACACAACCATCATAAGCAAGCACATAACATAGAAAAATGATAAAGGAGTTCACCCCTCTCTTGGGATACATCTCCTGGTCTAGCTTCCAATGAATCATTTTCATTAAGGCTCAAAGTGTAAAAATCAGTTCTTTGCAATGCTCAAAATGAGAAATAGATGGCTTCAATGGCTTAAGAATGTCCAAAACCCCTAGTTGGGATATTCCTACACCTGGTTTGGCAAAGAACTAAGAAGAAATCACTTCCTGGAAGTTTTTTCCCCCAATAGCTTGTTGTACCTACTCTTCAAAACACACTCTGTCAAAACTGAACCTATATTTGTGTGTTTCCCATGAAAAAACCTAGCACCACGTGCATATTTCTGAAAATATGGCAAATTGTCGAACCATTAATGTGATAGGCACCAAAATGGGTGGAGGTGTCGGTCACATGGCCCCATGTGGCCTAGTACCGACCTACAATTATGCGTCTGTCATATGACCATTGAAATCCTACATTGGTGGTCATATGGTAGTAGTAAGGTGTAGTGTGAGCATGGTTGGGGATAAGCCATGACCCTTTCTCTTCCCAAACCAAAGTTCAATTCACATTCAAATAAAAGTTTTGGACTTAACAATTAAGAACCAACTGTGGGTGGGCTGGTAGCGCAACCCTTTCTAGGTCACTTCCCATGCCCAGAGGTTGAGGTTTCAACCCTTCTAGAGTCTCAAACAACTTTTAACCAACAAACCGATAATGGGGTGCCATGTGGCGTCCCCTAGATAGGCCACGTGGAACCTTCTCATTCTCCCATACATTGACACATATCAACACCAGATTGGTCCATGAAACCCTACCAACTCAACACCTTCCACGTCAGCCTCTGCCCAGTCAATAGTATGGTCCCCCTACCATGTCAACAATATGATCTACATAGTCATCCTATATAGACTATACGAACTGTGTACAATTAACATTTTTATTTTTTGGAAAAGTGGACAGAACGTGATATCTCTCGCATACGATATATGAGCTCGTTCAATTTGTGTTGGGATCATGAGGATGAGATCTACGCAATGAATCTATTTTTGAGAAATTCTGAGAACTTTGATTTTTGAGCATATTTTGATCCCATGGATCACTCCTCCCCATTGGGAAGCTTTTGGACCTTCAAAAGACTACTTTCAGTCAATATGAATATTGGGGTACAGTTCCCTCCCCTTTCCAACCTCAATCCATTTATCTTTGCTTGGATTTGTGCCTTTAATACCAACACGAAGGTATTCCACTTTCCCTCGTTTTGAAGTTCTCATCTTTCTCTCAAGGATTGTATCCTCATGCAATTCTGAAAGATATTCTGGTGATAAGTCATCTATGGAAGGAATATGAACATGCTCTCCTTGATCATCAATCAAAAGAGGATCATACAATATCAAATTCTCAACATTAACAACTGCATACATTTTCATATAAGGAGGCAAATCCAAACAAAAGGCATTGTTACCAATATTTTCAAGAATCTTGAAAGGTCCATATCTAATTGGTTTCATTTTTTTACCTTCTCCTTTAAGCCTTTCTTTTCTAATGTAAAGACAAAATTCATCTCCAACTTGGAAACTATGATCAACACGATGCTTTTCATGTCTTATCTTGTACTTGGTTTGGCTCTTTTCCAAATGTTCTTGTACCATTTGATGCACCAAATGATTTTTTTCAATGAACTTCTTTGCTCTATCAATGTCATAATGACCATGAATAGAAACATCCTTCCCAAAGATAAAATCTAAAGGATATTTTGGAAAATAACCAAAACATGCCTCAAATGGAGATGTTTGAGTCGAAGAGTGCTTAGCCCAGTTATAACCATGTTGAATGTAGTCTAGGTTATCATCCCAAAGCTTAGGATATTTTTTGCAATAACCACGAAGAAGATGTACTATTGTTCTATTCACCACTTATGTTCGACCATCAATTTGTGGATGAAATATTGTGCTCTTTTTTATCTTGGTGTCCATGAGTTCCCATAAGATTAACCAAAGTTTCCCAATAAATCGAGAATCTCGATAAAAAATAATGGATTTGGGAAATCCAAAATTTACCCAAACATGATGAAAGAACATTTGTATCATTTTTTCACTTGTAACCTGCTTCTTACAAGGCATCAAAATACACATATTTCTGAAACGGTCAACCACAACATAAATATAATCATGATTTTTTTTTGACGTAGGTAGACCTCCTACAAAGTCCATGGAAATGCTTTCCCAAGGACGAGAGGGAACCGAAAGTGGAGTATACAAACACAACTTTCTATTTCTAGGATTACTTGTAGAACATAAATAACATCCTCTTACATATCTTAAAACACTTTCATTCATTTTAGGTCAATAGCAATACCTTTGCAAATTATCCATTGTCTTTCCTACACCAAAGTGGCCAACAATAAGACAACAATGTGCTTCCCTTATGATGTTGACTCTTTCACCCTGTGGAATACATAACTTTCCAAGATGATACAAAATCTTATCATGCACATGGTAATCCAATTCTTCAACTTGGTTAGAATGACACAAAGTTGCATAAACCTATTTAAAATCAACATCTAAAGCATAATATTAGCATAGCTTTTATGCATTGTGTAATTATGCTTAAGAATAACTGAAGCACTAACAATATGTCGAGAAATCATATCAACAACTTTTTTGTAAATGCCTTTCTTATACCTAATAACCAAGTGGAATTGTTGTAGGAAACCCATCCATCTGAAGTTCCTTGCTTGTTGTAGCTTTGTTTGTGATTGTAAGTATTGAAATGGTTGATGATCTGTGTGAATGATAGTTTCTTTTCCCAACAAATAATGTTTCCATTTTTCACACTTTGCACCAATGCATAAAAATCCTTATCATAAGTAGGATAATTAATCACAACACCATTAAAAGTTTCAGAATGAAAACAAAAATGGGCTTACCATGTTGCAACAAGACTACTCCCATTGTATAATTACTTCCATCTATTTGGATCTCAAATGGTTGTCTCAAATTAGGAAGTGCAATAAGTGGAGATGAACTAATATTCTCCTTCAATGCATCAAAATATTTTTGTTGCTTGCCTCCCCATTGGAAAACTTTCTTGATTCTTGTCACTGCATGTAATGGAGTTGCAATTGAAGAGAAGTTAGAAATAAACTTTCTCCAATATTGGGTTGCTCCTAAAAATATTCTTACCTCTGTCACATTGTTGGGCTTGGGTCAATCCAAAATGACTTTGACCTTGGAAGGATCTATTTTTATTTCTCCTCCTCCAACAATATGTCCCAAATAAATAAGTGAGGTTTTTCCAAAATCACATTTACACATCTTCAAAAACAAATTTTCTTTCTTCAATACATCTAAAACTTGCTTTACATGCATAACATGCTCTTCACAATATTTGATAAATATAAAAATGTCATCCAAGTAGACAATTACACAATCATCAAGAAAAGGCCTTAAAACATCATTCATGACTCTCATGAATGTAGTAGGGGCATTGCAAAGCCCAAATGGCATAACCATCCATTCAAACAAACCTTTATTTGTTTTGAAAGTTGTCTTCCATGTGTCTCCTTTAGCAATCCTAATATGATGATATCCACTTCTCAAATCCAACTTAGTAAAATACTTAGAATCTTTCAATTGATCAAGCAAATCATCAATTCTAGGAAGAGGATAATGATTCTTTACCATAATCTTGTTCAAGGTTCTGAAATATACACACATGTGACATGTACCATCTTTCTTTGGTACTAAAACAATTGGTGACCCACATGGCGATGTCCTTGGCATGATAACCCCTTTGTCAAGCAACTCTTGGATTTGTTTTTTAATTTCAGCATTCTCCATGTCTGACATCCTGTACATACCAATGTTTGGAAGAGTACAATCTTTCTGCAATTGAATCTCATGTTGGATACCCCTTTTAGGAGGAAATCCTTTTGGTTCCTGAAAAATCTCATCATATTGGTTAACAACCTCATATAAATCATATTTTAACTTTGCATCACAACCTTGGAAAGCTTCTTTTTCAACATTGTCTTTGGGTTTGATCTTCAAGAGTACAAACTTCTTACTAGCATTGATTAATCTCTTCATTTGTCCAACAATTACAAGTGACAAATTCAACTTCTTTGTATGTTCTCTAACAATGTACTCAACTCCATTTTTAAACAAATTATATTTGTTCTCATGACGATGAAAGATGGCTCTCCTATCATATAAATATGGGCTTCCCAACAGAATACAACAAATATCCAATGGAATAACATCAAGCTCTACCTCATCTATAAAGTTTGCAGTGATGGAAAATCTAAGTTTACATCTTCTTGTCACATGCAATTTGGCATTGTCACATATACATCCTAGAGTATATGGTTTACGATGAATATTAGTTTCCAAATGCAATTTCTTAACTGTGTCTTCAAAAATGAGGTTTGCTTGAGATCTAGTATCAAATAAAGTAGCTATCATGGTATGCTTCGAAACTACCCTTATGTAGAAAATATCTATTCTTTATTTTTCATGTTGAGTTTCATTGAGGCTACTACTTGAAGAACTAGTACTTTCAATAGAATCCTTACCTTGAAAACCCATGGCTATAATTTTTCTTTCATCTCTCGAATCATAACGTAAATCATGTTGTGTACTTGCAACAGTCTTTGGTTTCCATTTGTGGCTGAAATTTTTGGGTCTCAATTCAGGATGAAGTTTCCAATAATGGTATTAATCATGGCCATCTTTTGAACAATGTTGACATGATAGTTTATCTCCCTCTTTCTTGAATGAATCATTTTTTCTTCCATTTCCTTTGAATTTCCTCTTTCCCTTGTCTCCCTTAACAAATGGCTTCTTGTTTCCCTCTTGAGGTTCATTCCTCCCTGTTGCTTCCAAATGAGTTCCATGTACACAAACTTCATCTAGATTTGTAGGGTTAAACATAAGTATTGCATGTCTCAAGTAGCTATGAAATCCTCCAATATATTTTTGTAAAGTTTCTTGAGAAGATAAATCTATACCCAAAATCAAAGCTCTTATTATAGATTCTTGAGTGTAGCTTTGCACACTTTTCCCTTTAGCTTGTCTAAATTTTTTCCAATGCATAGTAGCTTTCTGCATGTATGCTAATGGACAAAATTTCCTTTTAAGTGCAACAATAAAATCATTCCAGGAGGATAAAACTTTACCATTCTTTTTCATGTCCTCTTGAGTCTTGGCTTCCCACCAAATGAGTGTTGCACTTTCCAATATACGAGAAGAAAGATGAATCTTAGTTTCATCATCTTTGATTCTTTTTATTCTACAATACACTTCAATCTGATGAATCCAACTATCAAATTTCTCAGCATTTACCTCTCCATTGTACATAGGAAATTAAAACATAATATCAAGCTTAAGAAAAGGCGTTTGTGGAGGAATTTTACCATTTTATTTTGGAGAATTTAGTGGTGGTCGTGAAATGGTAGAAGAAATGGAAGATGGAGGTGAAGGAGGTGGAGTATCACGATTCCCTCCATTTCCTTCCGGAGTTTTATCAACACTATCTTCATTACCTCTTGGAGGATTTGACATTTCACCTTGCAACGTTACATTTCTTTCTTCAAATAAAACTTTCACCATTTTTCTCATACCATAAACAACTTTTCTGAAAGTTTCATCTTCTGAAGTAAGAGTTTCATGATTGTCCTCATGATCCATACTTGGTGAATCCCTCCTTGAAGCTTGAGGTGAATGTAAATTTATCCTTCTTGAAAGTTGATAACTTGGCTCTACAAGTTGACCTTCTCCTCTTGTGAACTTAAACCTTGTAAGCATCAGAAAAAAAACACTTGTAAACAATTAAACCTTCAAAAACCTTTGCTCTGATACCAACTTGATATGGAAATGAAAAAGGTTTGTGTGTACAAATTTGCAAGTGGAATAGTTATGTGATTTAGGCAATTGGATCAAGTTTCAAACACATAAACTTAATGAGTTTTTTTACTTAACATGAGCAACATAAACATACTTAAACAACCATCATAAGCAAGCACATACCACAACAAAATGATAAAGGAGTTCACCCCTCTCTTGGGCTACATCTCCTAGTCCGACGTCTAATGGATCATTTTCATTAATGCTCAAATTGTCAAAATATATGTTTTACAATGCTCATAATGAAAAATAGATGGCTTCAATGGCTCCAGAACATCCAAAAATCCCTAGTTGGGCTCTTCCTACACCTGGTTTGGCCAAAAATAGAGAAGAAGCCACTTCCTAGAGTTTTTTACCTAATAGCTTGTTGTACCTTCTTGCCAAAACGCACTCTGTCAAAACTGAACCTATATCTGTGGATTTCTCGTGCCAAAACCGATCACCATGAGTGTTGTTCCGAAAATATTGCAAATTGTCGAACCATTAATAGGATAGGCACCTAAATGGACGTAGGTGTCGGTCGCATGGCCCCGTGTGGCCTAGCACCGACCTACAATGTTGTGCCCATCATATGACCTCCCACGTTGGTGGTCATATGGTAGTGGTAAGGTGTAGTGTGACCAGGACTGGGGCTAAGCCCCGACCCTTTCTCTGTTCGGACCAAAGTTCAATTCGCATTCAAATAAAAGCTTTGGACTTAACAGTTAAGAACCAACCATGGGAGGGTTGGTAGCCCGACCCTTGCTAAGTCATTTCCCATTCCTGTAGGTCACAGATTCAACCATGTTGGAGTCCCAAACAACTTTTAACCAACAAACCAATAACAAGGTGCCACATGGCAGCCCCTAGATGGGACATGTGGCACCTTCTCATTCGCTCGTACACTAACACATGTCAACACCAGATTGGTCCACGAAACCCTGACAACTCAGCACCTGCCACATTAGCCAATGCCCAATCAACAGTATAGTCTCCCTGCCACGTCAAAAATACATTCTTCACAGTCAGCCTGTACGGATTGTACGGATTGTGTACAGTCAACATTTTTCATGTTTGGAAAAGTGGAGAAAATGCGATATCTCTTGCATACGATCTTTGTTTGAGCATGTTCAAGCTACATTGCGAGTGTGAGGACTATATCTTCACAATGAATCCATTTTTGAGCAATTCCATGCACTTTGATTTTTGAGCATATTTTGATCCCCTCGATCAATACCTCTCAAGGTCTCCAAGTGAAACAACGTCTTTTGTGGCCACCTCTATATTTTCCAATTTGGGAAGAAAGAATGATCAATGATGCATATTTTCCAAAGATTTTTTAGAATCACTCATGAATTTTAGAATAACCTCATCAAAGGGCTTCACAACATCTAAAAATTCATGAGAACTAGGAGGATTGATGACCTAGATGGGAAAAATGAATTCATTGTTGTTGGCACCTAAGGTCTTAGGGAAGTTGTGTGTGTGTCACAAGTCCATACGATGCGACTGCCCATAAATATACACTGTATTACACCAAGAAGGATCAACATCAGCACCGACCAAAGGAAGACTATGCATGCCAACCCAGTTTTATATAGCACATAAGGAATCAAGAAGACCACATGGAGAGAATCTGAGTGTATCTTTGGGATTTTTTTGTACTTGAGTATTATAATGACCTGAATTATCATGGGAAAAGGCATTGATCAGATGGAAAGTTAGTTAGAATTTTGAATCTCTAGGATTGAGGGCTTCTTGTGGAAACGTAAGGTTTGTGAATCTTTTTTTCACTCAAGAGAGTGTAGTTGAGTAGTTGAGTAGAGAGAGAGAAGAGCATTGTAGCATAGAGTTCATGACTGTAATAAAGAATTGAACAATTGAACATAAACATAGAGTTTCATGACTAGTTTTATCTAATTCTTGTATCATTATGTAATCTATTCATAATTGTGTAGGAATGAAGGAATGGGACTAGAGCGCATGTCGCAGAGCCTGATAATGACTATTGTATGAGTTTTTGTATATGGGTGTTCTTATATGAATGAATGAAATACACAGTCCTTTCTATCTATAATTTGATATGTATGTCATGATGTGAATGTATATTTGATTTATTATTTGATTCTTATTACTTTTTTATTTATCTATGAATGTAGTTATTCCCTGAAGGTTTCCCTATATGAAATCTCCCTTCACATCTGATACAAGAATATCGGTATCTATGATTCTTATGGAATCTCGGGTGAGACCTTCTTCATTCTTAGACTAAAGATCGAATATGTTGATTCCTTGGGGTTTGTTTTGGTCAAACTTAATGAACCCTAGGTTTCAAACACACCAATGAGGAGAGTAGAGATAATCTGAGCCAACAAATGGTTTGTTGTCAGGATCTGAAAGTTTTATATTGCATGATGAAGGGAAAGAATGAGGAGGAATCTATCTCAGGAGAATATAAAATATTGGTTATATGAGAAGGAAGATTAGTTTGCATGAAAAGAGACCAAGAAATCGATAGCCAAAATCAAAAGACGAAAAATAAAGGTATATCTACACAGATTTGCATGAAGTTTTCTTTGTTGAGTTTCCTTTTTTGTTCTATAAATGGTTGAAGACGTAGACAACCATTAACACTATTTTGGGAGTCCAAGAACCAATGGTATGGGACTAGACTAAAATTAATATACTACAATATGTGGATAATAACTGGTCTCGATAAATTGACTTTTGGTTCAATCGGGTGAAGAAATGATACATCATTGAGTTCGCCAATGAATACAACAATTGTTTCAACGATATTGAAATAAATTTTGCGGAAGGCCCTAAAATGAGATTGTTGGAAGAAATCCTTATGTGGATCAAGATGTTGTTTTTAGAGAAGGGGATTATGTGCATGGAGCCCGATAGGATGTCTGAGTAGACCCCCTCACATAGAGAGAGAGAGAGAGAGAGAGAGAGAGAATGGATCTAGTGGTAGGGATCAAAAAGACGATGAGATAAGGTGAGAAGAGAATGGACCCAAAATATTATAAGAGAAGGAGTGTCAAGATATATTGAAGAATAATTGATCTAAATAGGAAATATGAATAGAGGAGAGAAAATAAGATAGCAAGGAATGAAGGACAAGGGGTCAGACCCATAATGAAGAGAAATGAGACTACACCAAGAGATATGCGAGAGATAGTGTTGTGGAAAAGAGGAGCATAGAGGAGGATAGGCCATCAAAGGATACTAGGAGTAGTGGTAGTAGGGTCAGAGAAGACAAAGTCAGATCCCCTTGGTTGTTGAGATATGTAGTCACATAAGAGGAATATGAGTTACAAGGTAGCAACACCGATGTGGTAGAATATGGGGTAGACCCTTAAAACAAGGTTAGATTTTTTTAATGGAGTTACACAACTATATGTAGGAATCTCTTTGGGATCCCTCACTGAAGAGAATGAGAGAAAATGGACGAACCCCTCTTTGAACCACCCCCCTTGCAAATCTCTAACCATGAATAAAGAAAGAAAGAAAGTGTAGATATAGGAGTAGAATAAGAAAGGGTAGAAGAAAGGATAAGAGAATATATGAGTCAAGAAGAGGTCAAAGTCAACATTACTTTTCCAGAAAGAGTTTAAGTATCATTATATGTATTACCAACAACTAGTAGTTAGTCGAGAGGACAGAACACTAGATTGAGTATGGTGAATCAATACACAACTTTGAGGTTACCCGTGTTCCATGGGACAGGTAAAGACAATGTAGAACAACATTGGTTTACATGTGAAGCTATATGGACTTGTTGGCTTCCCAAATAGCATATTTTTTTTCATTGTTATTTGAAATACAAAATCATTTTTATACTCACTACCCAGTGTCTGTATTCGTCATATTGACTAATTTTTCTTTTACAAATTTATGTTGTTTAATGCCAATCAGTCTTGCTTATGTTTTTATCATTTTCATGAGAGTATGTTTGTGTGACTTATTGACTGTTTTCCCTCTTTAATTTCATGACTGCTAAGCATGAAATTGAATCTTCTTTTCATGCAAATGTTGATCAAACTCTATTGACAGTAGCCTCTGCCATGGTTTAAAGATTGTCATTGTTTTCTTTAACTGATATAATGTCTAAGTATTTTGAACTAATGAAGGTTCTATGAATTATGTCAACAACCTAAGTATGACTCACTTCCTATAAACTAAGATCGATTTGAAATATGTGAGTTTGATTTAGATGAAGTTTTTAGCTAAGAGTCGAGCCTAAATTGCAACTTTCTTTAAAACTATTGTTAATGAGTTAAACATGGCTCATTTAAAACTACCCAAGCAATATTGACATAACCTTTTGCAGTTACCATTGTCATATCACGACATGATGTTTAATAATTATTACTTACCTTGGTATGACCTTTGTGTTGTGTTAATGCCCTCAAAATCGGGTCAGTGGTTCGTGGTAGTCCGCGAGGGTTCCATGGGTTTCCTAGTTTCGAACCTCTCTGTCCTTGGTCTACATGAGGTAATCATGATTTAGAGTGCGAGATGATGATAGGACATCCTCAAACCCTCAAGTGTTTGTTTATCATCAGGTATGTTCATTCGACCTCCTTCTCTGCTTATGGGTTTGGTCTATTCCATTTACAGTAATTTCCCCTTAATGTAAATTGCTTCTCTGTATTTTGGTTCACCTATGTTAATCATGTAGCCCATGTTGTAAGGGAAAATCCAAATGACCCTTAGGCTTTACTTACCCGTAATGGCATAACAGACATATTTTTGCGGGATGGATTCTAGGAAAATGGTGAAGCTTTTGACAAAACCATTTACAACCCATCTCCAAAATGGGGTCAGTTATTGTCTAGGAGGGTCATTTATTCATAAACAACGTGATTTCATAGATATTCCCTATTTTCTAAGGACGTTTTTCTCATAAATTCTGTGACAGTTGAGAAATTAGTTCAAGGTTCTAGAAAATCCAATTCTCCTCGGGATATCTCTTAGGAAATAGAGTTGGAGGTTCAATTGAACATTGGTTACTTATCTCCTTGAGCTCATCCTTTGTCTCAAAAGGAAGTTATCATTCATATCTTGTATGTGACCAAAGAAAAACTAAAAGAGGGTTGGAGCATGCCCAATACCTAGAATCGATCCTTGATCTATTGAAATATAAACCCTTGGATTGTTTAGAGAAAAGTGCTCAAATCAAACCTATCAATTCAGAGGAAAAACCATGATTTAAAGAGAGAGATTCAACAATTGACAAGTAATATAGAATATAATTTTCCCTTGGGTGTTAAAAAAAAAACTAAAGAAATCTCCAAACATCGTTGTCAAGGAATCCATTAATGCCAGTATTATCACGAAATCCAATTTACATGCATCCTCGATTTCTAATGGATAATTCCTGGTAATGTGAAGCCAACATTTTTAAGTTTTATTTTGATTTTGTTTTGATTATGTAGTGTTTTTAGACTAGCTACAAAATCAAAGATTATGTAGCTAGTCTTTAATTATTTTTTGTTGATTTTAATTGATTTTATTCTTTTTATTTTCAGGTCATGAACAACTTGGAAAAATATTATCGACCACATTTATGGAGACAATGGGATACTCCTAGGATTTAATTTTGTTTTAATTAGTATAAGAGATAGTTTTAAAAAGGTCAAGTTGTAGCTTCTCGTTGTGATGACAACAAACTTTTGGATAAGTTGTTGGATATAATTGGAACCTTTTTTTTGTAAAACTCAGATTATTATATTTTGGTTTTAAAACTCTTTATTTTCTGAAGAGTTGTCTCTATCATGTGGATATGGTAAGTGGATCATTGTGATATTTAAATACTCAATTTACTTTGATATCGAGGATGGTGAAAATTTTGGGAGTTGGACTCATGAATACTGTATTGAAGGATATAGAATCATGATTTAATCAAGGATTTTGCCCTACAAGTTAAAGAGTTAAATTTGTATTATAATATCTTGGTGTAATGATGTATATTCTTCAAATTAATTGATTATGAGTTGATTAAAATTAGATTTTTTCTATTTTATCAATCTATGGTTCATTATTATCTTTTATACATTAATTATTTCAATCTTAAATAGTCCATGATTCCCAAATTGTATAGTTTTAGGTGATTTTATTATCTTGATGCTAATCTTGAACTATATTGAATTTTCTCATATATTTTGAGTTTGCAAAAATATATTGGTTCAATATAGTTTTACTTATTGTAAATGGTAACATATATCTTCACCCAATATTATCAATACTAATGTTGTCCTTTCTGTATTATGAATGAGATTTGAATTGTCAAAGTGAAGTGACTTTCTCTTGGCATTTTATAGTCTTAGAATTATACAATTGTCTGTTATAGATTTCTTTTAACAGGAATATTGTTGGAGCAGTTTGGTACAAGAAGGAACAACTACAGTTCCCTTCTTTTAATACTGACCAATTTTAGGTTAGTAGTTTCTCTTTGCTTTTATTATTTAATTTTGTATTTTCTTTGTGAAAGTAGACCCATCTTTAAGCTTAAATACTTTTTTTATTTAATCCATAACATTATCATCTTCATTCACTCTTTTCTTTTCAAAGGTAAAATTAGATTAGTAATTAATCTTAGATCCCTTTACATTTTTCCTGAGATTTGGTTCTCTTTTATAAACTTAGTTTCCAAGTTTTTTCACAAATCTTGCAATCTGTATATTTGTACACTCTGTATATATATAACATAAATGTACATAGTAGATAATTAGGTTAGTTATTGTATTACACATTTTAGGTTATACCCATTTACCGGCCAATGGAGCCTTAAAACCCGTCAGAGTGAGTCATTCCAAACATCTTAGGTTACTTAGAAAACCTCAGACCAGAATTTACCTCACTGTTGATGGTGTGTTCATGTATTCTAGTAAAAAAAATGGTACTAGAAGGAGGGCCTGATGTAAATTTAATGATTAAATGTTTCACCCCTCAACCTTTCATAATTCCATATTTATAAATTATTCTTCTGTGTCATATTGAAATTCACTAGAAGGAAGGCCAGACTGACAAGTTGGCCTTACAAATTGTTTATTTCGAATGTATCTAATCTCTCATGGCTCTTTACAAAACCACTTTGTTGGAACATGCTTTCCATTTCTCATTACCTGCTATTCCCAACAACACAATTTCTTGCTTGTCCAAACTCACCTTTGATGGAGAGGGGAATGTATTGGCAAAAGATCATCTTAACAAGTTTTGGTGTAAGTGCATCAAGCATGATATTTCTGATTTAAAGGTTTTATGTATATTATTCTCTTTCACTTTCAGGAGTCGGATTAAACATTGGTTTGATTCTTTTACAACATATTACATTGTTGATTGGTTTCAATTTGTAGAGGAATTTTTAGACGTTTTTGAAATTTATGATTAAAATCGATTATGTGAATAATTTCAGGCTCTACTAATCAATGACGATTCATATCCAGAAGGATTTTCAACAAGCATCCATCATATTCTCTGTAAATTTCATCTTGATGAAATCTCATTTGTACTAAATATCCTTTTTGATGTTTGCACCCCTTTCATCCAGCCATATTCAATCGTGAATGATGAATCAGTTACAAATCCTAACACCCAATTGCAAGATGAATTTTGTTTGCAGTAGGAGAGGAATCCATCAGAAAATATTAAACAAGCAAGGGAGGTAGAATCTATTGAAAATGTTCTCATTGACAATCAAATTGTTTTTTACTCTAAACCATTGCATCTTCAATCCTCAAATATCGTGGAAGGAGATTTTATTATGGGTATAGGTATATGTCCATATTCTTATAACTCTTGATCTAATCAGTACTTAAATTAATTATTGAAGAACACTTAGGTGATGAAAATGATCTTAAGTGTTCTAGCATTCCAATGAAACATATTAGAGATGTAGATTTGAAATTTGAAGAAGAATCCTTAAACCTTCATCCACAAATAATACCTTATGCAAAGGAAAGATTAGATGTTTGTCATGAAAGTTTTGAATTGTCTATCATAAATGAGGAAAATTTAGATGATCATATTATTTTGAAGGATTTATCACCAGAACAAAGTGAAAGTATTAAGGCAAGTGAAGAGGAATGTCTTGAGAATACCATTGTTAATTATCATAGCTCAAGAGAATATTTTCATGTGCTCATTTCTAATTCATTTTACTCTCTATATATCAATCTCTTCTTAGATTCTGGTGTGCATGATACTTTTCCCACAATATCTTACTCTTTTCCATCACAGTCTGATCTTTTCGATATGCCAAGATTTGGTGAAATTAGTTTCGAACATAACATTTATGAAGACAGACTTGACTCTCTTTCACTTTCATCACTCGCATGGGAAAAATATATGTTGCAATATTATTCTACACGATTTATTTTTGAAAACATCAGTGCACTCATTCTTATGGAGATCAAAGATTCTACATTGCATATTCATTCTTTGATTAGTTCAAATTTTAATGATTATGCTTCACATTTTGAAACGATCCATCTCATCCAAGGAAGTGTTCAAACCAATAATCTAATTGTTTGAATGAATCCTCTTGTGATGCGTTCCCCATTGACATATCTAGTTCATTAAAGTCATAGTTTTCATTCTAATTTTTATGACAGGATCTTAGAATGGCTCGAGGATTCATATCTAAAAAATCTTCATAATAAAGGTAACGTTATGTTTTCTTTGTTTTTAAATGAATATATAGGAGGTAAGCATGACATATTTCTTTTGTATATGTAGGTACTACATTATTTTATTATGATCTTCGACTTTATATGCCTTGGAGGATCAAATATGCTCTTGTGGTTGCACTGGAAATATGATTTTACTTAACGTTTTGATCTATCTAGAAGTTAGAGTAGGTTTAGGAATATAGTCCTTTTGGTTTTTTCTTGCCTTTTTACTTTCTCTTTTGAATAATGAAGTTATGAAGGAACGTGGGTACACAAAGAGAAACATTGTCTGAACGTTGTCAGGGAAGTCTTATTTTAATTCCTTTCTTTTTCTTTTTCACATCTGTATTGATTAAATGTTTCTTTTTCAAAACTTGGCAGCATGATGCAATGATTTTAGATATTATGAAGCATTAATAAAGATATTAGGGATTTGATCTTTATTTCATATTAGTTTTACCATGGAAAGCATAGATTACCACTGCATGTAATTGCACCCATCCTGGTTAAGTATTTTTTTTCTTCCTTGTAGTCTCTATGACTTTTAATAATAAGAGTGGTCAAAATAATGTCTCATGCATCGCTATCTTAAGAAAATAACCTGCCTATATGAAAAACTCTAAACATTGTAGTTCTTCCTTTTGATTCTCATTCTCAATGAGAGGTTGGCCTTGTTTTGTTTTTGGTCAAATTATTTTTTGAAGTTTTCTTTATGTTGTTTTAATTGGTTCGTTTTGACTTCTGATTTTGAATTTATTCAATAAAATTCGATTTGGTTCATTTTTGTGTGTTGTTTTCTTTTCTACCTTTGATTTAATCTCTTCCTTTCTTTTTATATCTATATTTATGATTCATTACTCTATTGTTCAAAAGATAATCGTCATGAAGGAATATGGTTTTAAAATATTGTGCTGTCTGTTTATTTCCAAGCCACCATTGAGAGTTCAAATCTTGTCTTGAAACAAGAAAATATACCTTAGCCCCGATGGTTAAATTTTAAATCTAGTTGCTGCCATTTTTCTTCCCCTTTTCCTTGTAAAAGGATTTCTTTATAAAATTGGTTTAACCCTTGAAAATCATGAATATCCGAAGACTTATTACGCCATCCCTCATTCCTAAGGAACTGTTCGGATCTGCTGAAAGAAATGATACATCATTGAGTTCTCCATTGAATACAACAATTGTTTCAACGATGTTGAAAGAAATTTTGTGGAAGGCCATAGAACAAGATTATTGTAATAAATCCTTATGTGGATCAAGATGTTGTTTTTAGAGAAGGGGATGATGTGAATGTATCCTGATAGGATGGCTGAGTAGACCCCCTCGCATCGAGGGGGGGATGGAGAGAGAGAGAGAGAGAGAGAGAGAGAGAGATAGAGAGAGAGAGAGAGAATGGATCTAGTGGTAGGGATAAAGAAGACGATGAGATGAGGTGTGAAGAGAATGGCACAAAACAATTAGAGGAGAAGGAGAGTTGAGAGATATGAAATAATAATTTATCTAAAGATGAAATATGAATAGAGGAGAGAAAAGACGATAGCAAGGAGTAAAGGACAAAGGTTCACACCCAAAATGAAGAGAAAAGAGACTACAACAGGAGGATATGTGAGGGATAGTGTTGTGGAAAAGAGTAGCATAGATGAGGATAGGCCATCAAAGAGACGTGGCGTTAAGAGTAGAGTATCAAGCGAGGATACTAGGAGTAGTGGTAGTAGGGTCGGAGAAGAAAATGCCAGATCCCCTTGGTTGTTGAGAGATGCAGTCACATAAGAGGAATATGAGTTACAAAGTAGAAACACTAATGTGGTAGAATATGGGGATATACCCTTCAAAGAAGGTTAGATTTTGTGAATGGACTTGCACAACTATAGGTAGGAATCTCTTTGTGATCCCTCACTAAAGAGAATGAGATAATATGGAGGAACCCCTCTTTGAACCAGCCCCCTTGCACATTTCTAACCAAGAATAAAGAAAGAAAGAAAGTGCAGAGAAATGAGTAGAATAAGAAAGGATAAGAGAATATATGATTCAAGAATAGGTCAAATTCAACAACACTTTTCCAGGAAGAGTTTCAGTATCATTATCTGTATTACCAACAACTAGTAGTTAGTCAAGAGGAGACAACATTAGATTGTGTATGGTGAATCAAGACACAAATTTGAGGCTACCCATGTTCCATGGGATAGGTAAATACAATGTAGAACAACATTGGTTTTCATGTGAAGCTATATGGACTTGTTGGCTGCCCAACTAGCATTTTGTTTTTTATTGTTATTTGAAATACAAAATCATTTTTATACTCACTTCCCAGTGAGTGTATTCATCAACTCGACTTCTTTTTATTTTACAAATTTATGTTGTTTAATGTCAATCAGTCTTTCTTAATTTTTTATCATTTTCATGAGAGTATGTTTGTGTGAATTATTGGTTGTTTTCCCTCTTTAATTTCATGACTACAAAGCATGAAATTGAAGCTTCTTTTCATGGAAACATTGATCAAACTCTATTGGCATTAGCCTCTTGCATGCTTTAATGCTTGTCATTGTTTTCTTTAAATGATCTAATGTCTAAGTCTTTTGAACTATTTTTTTAATGAAGGGTGAGTCATCCCAAACGAATTAGGTTACTTAGACAACCTCAGACCGGACTTTCCCTCATAGTTGATGGTGTGTTCATGTATGCCCATCAACAAGACTATATAGATAATCATGGATATAACGTTTAAGATAGCACAATTGGGTACCACCTTCAGAGATAGATCTCTGACGCGGTATACTAAGTACAAGGAGATCACATTGGTGGGACAAACTAGGTCCTTCATAGAGATTAAGAGAGATGTGATTAGGGAGTTTCAAAAGCCTAATTCGAAATCACAATGTATCATTAAGATCAACGAGATCAAGAAACATGTTGGAGAAACCATATGGGACTATGAACAATGGTTCAAGATATTGTTGGACAAATTGATGTTTCAGATCCAAGAAATATAGCACATGGAGTAGTTTATTGCAGGACTACTACCCCACATTTGATTCCCTCTCACCTAGTAGAAGGTGACGACTCAGGAAGAGTCCATGGATATTATGATGTGCCGATAAGCTATACCAATATATGGTGAGACATCAGTAGGGCTGGTGCAAGTTTCGTCCGAACTTGCAAATACTAAAATGTAGTTACAAGATATAGATAAGGCTAAGGTGGTGCACAAGCATGTGTGGTGTACTATGTTTTGTTCTGAAGGTCACCATAGGAATGAATTTCAGATGTTAGGAAGCTACATGGAAATGGGTGTGAAGAATACATTTCCAACTGGACATCAGACTTAGTGATGTGATATTCGAAGATAATGGGTTTATATAGCTCCCCAGTTCCCAATAGTACATAAGTATCAAAATACTATGCATACTCCATTTTACAATTTATGCAAATCCATGGGGCACGATGTGAAAAACTGTCAGTCACTTCAAGTGATGCAGGATCACACTCTAGATTCCTTTTGGGTCTAGGAATAATAGAAAGGTGGTGACACAGAGGAATGGATAGAGGAGGATACCAAGGAGGTATGAGAGGAGGATATGGATGAGGAAGAAGATGAGGATATGGTGGTGGTGGAAGAGGAAGACCACCTATTTTTTTAATTGTGGTGAAGTGGTCCATGTGTCATGATTTTTACCAAACTGTGTGCTCTCTATGGGTACTATCAAAGTACATAGCATGTCACAATACTTTTCCCAGACTTGTTGGAAAAGTGGGAAGAGAAGAAGGTACATTGAAATGTGGTGAATGTGGAGCTGTGGGGAAAATAGAAGATAGAGGAAGAAGTTGATGTATCGGAGGTAACTCAAGGAGGAATTTGTATGGAAATGGAATTAGAGAATGGATAAATATTGGGTTATAACATTGAAGGTAAGATTAAACAAGTGGTGTAGTCCCCTCCCAAATTTGATTTTGCACAACAAACACAATTCTTGCACTACATGTAGAGGGATCTATAGGAATACAGAGCACGTCAATAATTATATTATGTGATGAAAATGTCACTAGAGTAATTTAGGGTGTTCAAAGAGGTATATTGAGCCACACATAGATCATTAGAGGAGGCTTGTGTCTGTGAGGAATTACACCAAGTAACAAAAAAATCACTGGAGGAATCTTGTGTGCATGAGGAGATACAATGTGCGAGACATACATCATTGAAAGAGGCATATAGACACAAAGAGGTGAAGAGGGTCAAAAATAAATAAATAGAGTATCACGTGCATGAAGAGTTTCAACTCACGGTGTGAGAAGAAATGCAATACAAAATTGGTCATGAGGACCAAGTTGAGGATCAAGTAAGTAACTTCTTACACTATTGTCTAAAAATGTTAAGAGATCCTATGGCTTCAAATAAGTTGACATGTATGTTGATAATATGCATGGGGGAAGAAGATATCATTGTATCTATATATGTCATGCTACCAAAAAGGGATGTGCACTAGATGAGAAAATAGAAGACATAGGAAGAGACTTCAAGATGACACTTGAACTCATAATCTATGAGATGGGAGGTTTCATGTTGGACCTGGAATCCAATGTGAACATATTTCCAAATAAATATTGGGATTTCATGGGAAATAAAAACTTAGTGTGGCCCCCATTCAACTTAGGATGGCTAGCCAATACTGAATCTATCCCATCATTTGGTTGGAGAAAGTAGAGGTGAATATTGAAGGGGTAAATACTAAATTAGAATTTGAGGTGATTGATATCATGGATGAAACAAATACCTACCCTGAATTACTTGGAATTAAGTAGGAATTTGACAACAATGCAGTTTTGAATCTGAATAAATAAAAAATGTCCTTTCAAACAAAAACCTTCAGTGTAATTGCACTATTAGATCCAAATGAAGGCAACATGTACAATCATCCCATGAATGATGATGCATGAGGCTCCATTATTGATAACATCTGTCATATTAAGAGGCAAAGGGAAGATTATATCAATCCCATAGTGGATGGTAAGATGAGCTGGAGAATCATGTGCTCATATGAAAAAGATTCAGAAGATTCTATGGAGAGATGGCAACAAAAGATTTATGACGTTTCAATAAGATGATGCACATGAATTGCCAAAGCGATGCGTGAGAATGGAATGGGAGCATTTAACCTGCAACCATTTGACATAACAACTTCAGTTGATGGGTTCCTTACCCAGATGCATAATATTCCCTTGACCCATAGAACAGAAGCCCTCAATATAGTGTTAGAAGGAATACCTTGGCAATGGTGGGTATAACACCATGAACATTTACAAGAATGTGAAGAAGTGGTGGAATCAATCGAGAAAATATTCTAGCCTATGGTAAATTTATAGGAACAAATGTTTTCCTGTGAACAATTTTGGCTAGCCAAGAAAAGTAGCTTCATACCTCAAGTTACTTTGATTAAAACCATGCTCAAACTCCCATAGTCCCAACCACATGAATCGACAACCCTCCATGGCAAGGGATGAGGAATATGATCTGAGTAAATAAGAACCATGTCCCACCAGGGGTAGATGAAATAGGATGACATATTGAGAATGGATTATAGGTGTGAAGTAACTATTACACATCAAAATTACACACTTGAGTTACGCACCCTAAGTGTCGCAAATGTCGCAAAGTGATGAATGCATCTTGTTAAGTGTCGCATGCACTGTCGCAAGTGTCATATGCACCTTACCTATTGTCACATTTAGTTTTTTGAGTTTAACGACCCCTTGACACCATGAAAGACATTTTCCATGACCCCTAAGTCATATTGGAGGAAGAAACCCATCATTTCAAGGTCAAAACACACGTTTTTTTCTTGAAACAATCAACCATTGTTTGGCCATTTATGAAGGGTGGCGCCCCCCTGACCATGTTATGGGAGTGAAACTTCATGGAATGGAACCCCCATTACCATGTTAGAGTAGAAACATTGTATAGGATGGAACCCTATCTCTCACTCTTGGGGATCGCCAGTCTTGTTAGAGGGAAAATGGGGATCCTCCACCTTATTCTGTGGGACAACTCTCTTGGGATGAGGTTGGTTGTGTTTGAACCCTACATTGTGGCTTCATATTAGGATAATATAATAACCTCAAGGATCCATATCCTCAACCATATCCTTCATTTTCTCATGATGTTTGTGCCTCTCAAGCCTATATATTGAAGGTATTTCGAAGGTGAAGGGACGAACAATTTTGGTATCATACCTTTGATTCTGGAGGAAGCATCTGCATTTTTCTATCAAGATTCATGCAAGGGATGGAAAATGAGATATTGGATAAGTGTTGTAGCATCATATATAGTTTGTAATTTCCTCTTTTTGTCTTTCCAATTAATATATACTTGGCCTATTTCCTTCAAGTTGATGTCTTCTTACATTTTTTTTTCTATTTTTGCTCTAATCTTCAGAGATAGACTTGTCTTATATAATATTGTAGAGTAATATATATTTGTTTTCCTTTGTTTTCCATTGCATATCTCAATTTCTACCGGGGATTTTGAAGATCAATCTCATGGATTGGAAGCAGCGGGGAAAAACGTCAAAACAAGTTCATCATATCCTTTCTCTCTTTCTCATTCTGATTGGTGAAGATAAGTTTAAAAGGATTTTAGCATCCACTTGTATTGTTTT
This sequence comes from Picea sitchensis, assembly GCA_010110895.2. NCBI lineage: Eukaryota > Viridiplantae > Streptophyta > Pinopsida > Pinales > Pinaceae > Picea > Picea sitchensis. The sequence goes on from SNQJ01S0001330.1 coordinate 444,612, forward strand.
TGTCTTTGTATAGGGGTCTACTAATCCAAGGGAAGTTTCATCAGTCCGCAAGAGAAACATTTTGTAACATTAACTATGCATTGCGCCCCATTATAATAGGACTTAGGTCATGTGTAGAGTAGTCAACATCAGAGTAATAAATAAGAGGAATGGATATATCAAAACAATAAATTGGGCCGCATTAAACTTGAAAGAATGGAATAATGGTCATTGAAAACCAATTGAAAATACGTAGGTGGATACGATGGAATGGAAAAAAAAAAATCTAGAAGATGGATGATTCCAAACTAGGTACAAGCATATAGTTATGGAAACAAAGTAACTATGGTGTGTGACAGTTAGAATGGGGAAAATCATTAAAAAGTTACTTTTATAATAGCTTGGTAATTGGTATCAATGAGAGTACACCACCCTTGGCGTATTTAAAACTTCATAACCATCATTAGACTCATAATTTCCACCCAACAAACAAAGAGTAGAGTGTAAAGTTGAGGGAGGAAACACTCTAGTAGTAGAGCCTGCAAGAGAAACATTTTGTAACAGTAACTATGCATTGTGCCCCATTATAATAGGACTTAGGTCATGTGTAGAGTAGTCAACATCAGATTAATAAATAAGAGGAATGGATAGATCAAAACAATAAAGTGGGTCGCATTAAACTTGAAAGAATGGAATAATGGTCATTGAAAACCAATTGAAAATACGTAGGTGGATACGATGGAATGGAAAAAAAAAAAAATATAGAAGATAGATGATTCCAAACTAGGTACAATCATATATATATGGAAACAAAGTAACTATGGTGTGTGACAGTTAGAATGGGGAAAATCATTCAAAAATTACTTTTATAATATCTTGGTAATTGGTATCAATGAGGGTACACCACCCTTGGTGTATTTAAAAATTCATAACCATCATTAGACTCATAATTTCCACCCAAAAAACAAAGAGTAGAGTGTAAAGTTGAGGGAGGAAACACTCTAGTAGTAGAGTCCTAGTAGTTCAGGCATGTCACATCACAATATTAGCTATTGTGGTCAATATTAGCTATTGTGGTCATCCTAGGAAGCAGTTCAATGAAGATAGATGAACTTCCTAGTTGTAGATAATAATGGAGTCCCCCAATAATCCACATGCATTATAGAAGGTCAAATATAGTAAGGAGAAGCAATTTCCTGAGCCTATCATCCTATCCAATCTAATCTTCATGGGCCCTAATTTACGGAAAGTTCCTTTGTTGCAGTGGGTAGAATGTTTTTTTTTGTGATCCAACCCAATTTCCCAAGTTGTGATTCTACCAATATACATAGATTGTTTATCGACCCAATGGGAAAGATAAGTTTCTCACTCAAGGATGGGCCAAATCCCTTAGGCATTTTGGTTTCCTAACTTTGGTGGATTTCCCACATTTTGTCAAAGGCCCATATGTTTAGGCATGTGTGCACTTATTGCTTAGTCATCTACATGGAAACTGTTTGTGGATCAACCAGAAATACCTCATTGAGAAAAATACCGTGTATCAAGTCTCGGGCCCGCCAACAATGGGAAAAGACCCAACCAATGTGAACAAGGAAAACAATGTGGCCAAAAAAGAGATTTATGCTAAATATGAGACACATAGAGGGTACCGTGGATTATTAATTCTAGAGATAAGTGACCAAAGAGTCCATTTTGTGATGCAATTATTTGTTTGTAATATACTTTGTAAATGCAACAAGGATGAATGTCCAATTGGATTCATTTTTTTCTACTGAGCAATGTGTTGCAGGGGTTCCTATGGCATGTAAACTCTACCTTGTAAATGAGTTTCTTGATATTTGTTTGGAGGATTAGAACATAAAAAAGGAGTTTCATTATAGATGGGTCCTTTTATTAATTTCCATTATTTTTTGGAGGCCCCCCTAGGCCACGAGGAGGACGTAGCCAATGTGCCACCTTTTTCCACACCTAGATTTCTTACACTCTAGTACAAAAAGGAACAAGCAATCCAAGAAGAGAACTGTAAATCATTTCAGAAGTGGTATACATAGTTAATCCAAGAAACTAATTTGATGCCACACATCCCAAAAATTTACATGACAGGGTACAATCCCTACCTTTAATTTGAATGTGATTTCCACAATGTTTATATTTCTCAACATGCAGACAAGTAAGACATAATTTCCACGCTTCCCTTTTTCATTATTTAAGAAGACATCTATAAGAGTGAATTTGAATGGGTGATGACTTTAAACCTCCTTTCAAAGAAGAGAAAGGGAAACTCGAAGTAAGAATGAAAAGGAACCAGGAGTAGAAAAGGGTCTACTCCCATTGTGGAGGAATTCCCTGCGACATCCACACAACACACTCTATTGTTCGATCAAGTTATTAGAAAGAGATGACAGACAACTAAAAGTAAAGGGCTAGATACCAGTACCCTAGTAATACATGTAAGGAAAATGGTTACAACTATCCCAAGTTTAGTCACAAAACTTAGTGGACAATTTATGATATAACATGTAATCAAGAAAGAGGTCGAATGTAAATTCGACAATATCTATTAACAATTGGCCATTTCTTCACAACCAAGTTCACCCCCTTGTGAATAATATATCATTGAAGCTAATGAAAGTATCCAAAGGAGAGTACTATGGGTCAATCCATTGTTTTTTGTTTATTTTGACTTAGCCAATGCCAAGCTCAAAATGGAATAGGTGCCTACAAAGGACCGGGAGAATTTTATGACTATAATCATGATGGATCTCGGAGATAGACATCAAGTCCTCATCTAATCACATGAACAATTGCAACCATAGCATGATCTTGAATGCTCCATGCAAAAACCCACTCAAGTTAAGCATTAATAGGAAGAGAAAGAATGATAAGAGGAAGAGGCTATGCATGAAGAGATTAAAGAACTCCATGCCACATAATTCACCACGCACACTGAATATAAATCCAAACACAAAATGATGCTCATAGTTCACAAATAAATCATTATCATTGTGGACGAGGTTTATGCATAGTTACCCAGGCCAGGGGTTGATCAACCAAACATCTTTGTGCCCCATAAAATTCATGCGGTCAAGGAGAAAATCCCATTTTTGGAGACTTAAAATATCGATCTTTGTAAGAAGCTAAAGCAACCTAGCCCAGATAACCAGGAGTTTCAAAAAAATATTATCATGGTTGAGGAATCATTCAAAAAGGTCTAGGCATGCATAAAGTACTTTGTGGGAATCATCAACCATATCTTCACATTATAGAATCACTTCCAGAATCCACGCAAAATCTATGCTATTGATGAGCATATTCGAACCAAAGAAGCATATTTAATGCAACAACAGAAGGCACTATTTTCTTTACCTTTGGTTGAGTGAAAAACAGTAATGGCAATGATCACCAACAAAACTCAGGAAATTATCATAGCCCATTCAAAATAAAAAACTATCTCTAGAATCGTACTCGACACAATTGACAAAGGAAAAAAATATTACAACCAATTAGAAGTGGCACACTTAGTGATAGCTCCAACGCTAGAAAAAATGGAGAAAATTAACCTTCATTCCCCAGAGGTTACAACAATCAATGCATATCAGGTTCTCTAGCTCACAAAATGGTTGTAGGACACTTTCAAAGATGTTGATGGCCAATTTAAGAAGTTCATTGAGGAACTCATGATAATAATGCTATCTATTGTTCGACAACACAAGTATTCCAACAGAGGACGAACACCTTCAGTAACCACTCACAAAACCAGATAAATATCAACACATCGATGTTTTGATGTGGTAAAACCCCTATGGGGAAACATCCATGTCCCTAGCCAACATTTCCACTTAGAGACTTTTATCAATGCAAAAGAAAAAGATTACAGAGAGATTTTACAAGAGAGTTTCTCACAATCGATCATCGGCAAATCACCCTCCATTCTCTTTAAATATATATCATGGACCAATCAGGTGTTACGACACAAATCAATGGATGTTAATATTGAGGAGAATATGAACCCTCGGATCACTATATGTCGAGAACATATCGTGATGGTCATATTTTCTAAATACAAATGGATACTAATGCATACTAAAGAAACACACTAAGAAGCACACTTTTACCTAACGATACATTATACCAAGTAGATATTAACTAACTCCTAAGTGTCTAAATATCCTAACATCCCCCCTTAAGAACAACTTGGGATAGGATTGAAGCATTTACAATAGTGACAGAATAGGAGAAGGAAGAAGGCATTAGAGTCTATCCCCCCTTGATGACAATTTCCTGAAATCCTAACATAGATCAAAGTTTGGAAAACTTCACTTATGTAAGAGACTTTGGGAAAATGTCTGCAACTTGATCTTCTATAGGGAAAAAGAGAACTTCAATAACTTGATCATGAATGAGCTTTCTGATTAAGTGCATGTGTAGCTCGATGTGTTTGTTGCACTGATGTTGAACTGGGTATTTGGCGATCCTGATGGAACTCTCATTGTCACACCAAAGGCTGGTCACATTGTTATTGGACTAATCGGTAAGTGCAGACACAAACATATCTCCCTAGTTCCACCCGAAACTAGACCAAAACAAAACACAATATAAGACTTTCCCTAGTCTCTAATTATTGAGTTTACTAACTAACAAGAGATAAAAAACATACCTTTTAAATGTTGTTTCCTCTTGACACTTCCATTTCCATCCTAGCTCCATTCCAATGCTCCTGTGATATTAAACCTGCAAGGTAACACAAGCCAACAAAAGTGAAAGAACACAATATACTCAACAAGAACCTATGTATTTGATCAAGGAATCATACAATAAAATAAGACTAGTTTTATAGGAAAGAAACATATTGGTGTATCATATTAAATACACAATGGATAATAAAACCAAATCCTTGATGTTTTAAGGTCCCCTTTCAATGGCCCTTTTCTCTAACATGCACACTTTTTCTCCAAATCCTTTGAATGAAAAATATCCACCATGTAGCTTGTAGAACTAAAGCAAAGCTCTCAAGAATAATTTGAAGTAGAACTCTCCATACAAATCTTAGCCTTTTCAATCTTAGACTTTACCGTGAGAGATCCCTCTTTATATAGTGTGAAAGAGATATGGATGAGGAGATTAGTATGATCCCACCAAATCAGAAAAGCGAGTAATATCCAAACCGTTCAAAGGCCACCTCACCTTCTAGAAGATCCCCTTCTAGAACATTCGTGAAGTTTGACTTTTACTTAGATTTTAGCATCGTTGCACCCTATACATATGGAAGCCTATAGAGACGTCGCAGTCTAGCTCTAAATCAGGATGCAACGATCAGGCATCGTTGCAACCCATGTATATTGTAGGGTGCGACGACCTTCTTTAATAAGGTTTTTGAGAAAGGAAAGGAAATCACTCTCTTCATGGAGAAAGACTCTTTTATATTTTTAGTAAACATGAACACATGTTGTCAGTGGATCACTGGGGTAATCAAAATAATGTGTAACAGAATTCCCCACAAAGTATGAAGATGGATCTCATGATAGCTGAAATACTTTGTAGAATGTGTGTATCGAACAAGGGGTGCACCGATCGGGAACCTGCAAACAATCACGCATATGCATAATAATATACCATCATCTGAGGTAGGAATTTTCATAATCATATGAAAGAATGTCAAGTTATTCATAGCCACTAAATATACACTCTGGATCCATGTCATCATGATTTAGCATAGCCACCAGGAATAAATTGTGGATCTATGCTCTAAAGAATTGAGATTCGGACATAGCCACGAGACATACAAAGTGGATCTATGTGTCAATACAAATAATGAATACTCCTTTGCAACCTAGAAAAAAGTGATAATATCCAGGGTCTTCATTTCCATCGTCTCTAAGTAAGAATATAGCCATGTGATTATAGGTGTTGAAGTCGAACATGGTAGAAACCACTTGATTACCGGTCATTAATGAAAATTGTTAACAAGTGTGAGGGAAATCACCATTGATGTCAATGAATCCCGAGGTACCCCTGTACAATCCAACGAATGTGAATAATTGATTTGAAGTAGAACACTTGATGTAATCTTCCAATCAAGGGTCAATGATGTGAACCCACTGTTGAAAGCGAAGAGACATGCCATTGAGGCATGCAGGCCCTAAGGTGCTAAATGATTTCTAAGTCTTGTTCCTGGATAATGAGTTGAATTCGACAGGAAAAGACTCATCACAGGAGGGCCTTGATGTATCCCCCATCAATGACACAAAATATGTAACATATTTGAGGTAGATCAGAGTATGAAGTGATTCGAAACTGACACAGGGAAGGCCGACATGGTAGAATATTTATAACCACAGATGGCTAACTCAATAGAAGGATTGTTTAGGTTGGACTTCTCTTGAACATATAAATGACACGACAATGGTCTTGGCAGGATTGACTCAAGGAAGACCCACCATATGAATTTGTGGATAGTCAAATGAGAGACAAATGGATTTCCCAACCCAGATACAATGATGAAGGGGGGTGTCATGTTCAAGAGCGACTATTACTTCCACTAACACAAATACAAAGACACATTTCTTCCCAATTTCGCCCCACCATTTCTGGTGAGTACCTCTTTATTTTTACACAATCTTGAGGACGATAACATATCCTTGTTGATGTAAGCTCATCCTTCAGACGAGTCCCTCAAAGTATATTTAATGAACCCTAAGAAGGATTGGTTCGATCCCATATGGGTCTTTCGATGTTTTTTTAACGATTCCAAAGAGACAAAACTCAGGGTTTTTTCAATTTTTGAGAGTCTGAAAAACACTTAAAGAGAAATCCATCAATTCCTTTTTCATAAATTAATCTAATGAGACCGAAAACGCGATAACATAACGCTCATCAAATGTTTTCTTCAAATACTTTTATGATCATGAAAAGAACAAGGTCGCTCAGAAATCTTTTCATTTTTAAGGATCGTGAAAAGAGCTTAAAGGATACTCCATAGGTTTTGTTTTTCATGTCACCATTACGAGTTCGAAAAAATGAGAAAAGACTACTCGATTACATTCTCATGGTTTCATGAGCATGAGAAGTAATTAATATTTTGCTCGGAGTTTTTTTCTGAAAAACCCTAAAAGGATCTGTACATGAGACAAATATATAAAAACAAACCAAAAAAGAGGACCCTTGTTCCAACGTCTCACTTCTAGACTTTTTCAATTTGCAAAAATCAACCACTTGTAAAGTTTTAAGGACTTTAGGGCTTGGATGAAGCATAAAAAATAATATAATATACAAATGAAAAGTAATAAAACTCAAAAAAATAGGTAAAAAATCAACCACATTTTACTATTTCATTTGTAACTTCACCCAAACATTGCTCCAAACCCCCATTTTACCTCTATTTTCAAGTGTTGATTGCAGAGTGCACGACGGATCATTTCACGAATCGTCTCTGTAGAAATGGTAATCTCCATCTCCTTCATCTTTGCATGGTTTAAAAATTGATTTTCATTGGTTAAAAATGTGTTTTTGGGTTCATTTTTTGAGGTTACCCATGCGTTGAGTTCGTCGCAGGTGTCGTATATCGAGAACTGGGATGATCTAGGATCGTCGCAGTCGACCCTAAATCTAGGGTGCGATGATGTCACATTGTGAAAATGCACAGGCCTGCGACAAACGCAACCTTAAATTTTAAAAGATGAATCCAACAAGAAAAATCCTCTAGGAAAGAAGATTATGATTCCAATCTCTTTAATGGTTCCTTGGCAGGTATTCCACATTCAATATGTTGGAATGGCACGAACTATTCAGGGCATGAGGGCCCAACTGAGACTACTTGAATACTTGGTTCACATGTGGGATGTGAACGAGAAACAGTTTCATGTGGTTGCCCACACACTCACCATAGATATCAAGGATATATATTTCTTAACAGGACTATCTCATCATGGATCACGGGTGACACCTACAGGTATTAGGGGTGGAAGTGAGCCTATGAACCACTACATCAGTCAACATTGTCTTCTAGGTACCCAGAAACATAGCAGTAAGGTCACTATCAGGGATGTTTGAGACTTTCCTCTGCGGACTATCCTCTATACTATTACGTGCATGGCAGGGAGTGCATCTCCCCACATGGCTCTGTAGATCCATTTTTAGTATGAATTGGAGTGTATGGAGCCTCGATTCTTCGATTGGTGCGAAGGGTTCCTTAAAAGTATGAAGAAACATCTTACCTAGTGCAGAAGTGGTGGTTTGAAACAATTCAGATACGTGTCTATTTTGGTATCCTTCTTCCTAGAGAGGGTCCCAGTTTTACGCTTGGAGGTAGAGTGGGGTATACCTTCTCCATAGGATCCGATAATGAAGAGGTGGGTAGACCTCATGGACCGACATAGAGGCAGTCACATCATTAGGTATAACGATGTCTTATTCGAGTGCTTGAGGACTCAAGTGCTCATGGTCGATGATTATGCCTACACCAGGTTAGATTTTCGTGGAGATCCAGGCCTAGCTCTTCCTAAAGGTTCCTAGTGGGGGGACATAGGTAAGAAGAAAATTTTGTTTATATAATGTTTTTGTTATTTTTAATGATATATCAAATGTTTTTTGTGTTGTTAATCCGGTGACTAATCAAATGCTCTTCAAAAAATGCATATGTGATACCTTATCATCCTCCAAGTTCATCCCCTATCCATAGGCGAGGGGAGAGAGGTTTCATAGAGGGAGTAGCAACTGCTGACTTCGAGACCATAGAACAAAATATGGAGGGACTCACAATGAATATCCCTGATGCCTCTATAGACGATATTTTGAGGCATTACCAATGCCACAAAGTGGGTGTATCCGCATCCATCGGTCGACTACTCCGTAGAGTAGTACGGGCAATTGCATGTTATAGCGAGAAACATCCTGGATGCTCTATTTTATATGAATCCATGTGCTTCACATTTTTGATATTTTGGTCTTTGGACAAAAACATTTTTTGTAAAATTTTATCGTTATTCATATGAGGCTCCTACAACTTACTTGTTTTATGTACAAAAATGTGATTGGATTTTATAAATGTCTCAAATATTTGTCTAACACATAATTAGCCAATGCATCTATTAATGTATTTAGACATATAGGAATATGTTGATATTCAATGTAATCAAAATGGAGTTCCAATAGGAGAATTCGTAAATACAACCTTAAAAAGAAGGACTTTGGATGGAATAAACATTACTCAACTGTAAGACTACTAATTGTAAATCCAATCGTACAATAAGATGGCAGATTCCAAGTGAAACAAGGTCAATCAATAACTCAATAACTTCACTGTATTCTACGATATTGTTGGTTCCACGACCAAGGCATACACCATGTAGACTAATTAGTTCATCCATAGGTGCATAGATTGCCCAAGCAGCAGACACTAAGTTTTGAGTACTACGACTAGCACCATCAACAAAGCCAATGTAGGGTAGTGAAGACACCAACATCTGGAAACCAAGAACAATGCAAGGTAACCAATCAAAATGTGGAACCAAACAATGAAAACACACACAAGAGTATGTTACACTAAAATACAAGAACTTATGAAAAAATGATTCAAGCATAGTACTTCTTCAAGTAAAGCCCATTTCTGGGTTCACTCAAAGGAACTACATCATAATCTACCAGCTGTTGGCACAGGGGTTGACCCAGGGTTCAAAGCTAAAAAAATGCACCAACAAATCCCTAACCACCGGCCCCTTCGAAAACACCTGCGAAGCAGATGAAGTCTCACCCGAGGTCGAGGCAGGGGTGGTTGCAAGACTCAGGTGTTTACAAACTTAGCTGGAACACAGATCTTTGATTCTAACTCTTAATAAAGCACTCAACACCGTCAGTTCCTCAATATGAAAGCAATATCGACTTCGCTAATAGAATAGATTTTCGCAGTACTCACACTAATCTACTGTATTCAAGCACTTAGCATAGGAAAATAGATTAGATAGAGTAGATCATGCACTAAATATAACCATATAGATTAGATCTAACATTCTCACATCTAATAAGCACAAAGCATAAGTAGATTTATCTAAATACATCTAAGCACTTAGAAAATAACATGTAACTCACATAAGACAAAGCACAAAGCATCATAACACAGGGTTTGCGTGGTTCACCCCCACCCTGGGGATACATCCACCAACTCTTCTTCTTTATAGTATTCAGTCAATCAGTTACAAGAACAGAGCCTCAAAACCCTTACTCCACATAGGATAGAAGATCTGCGTAGCTCGCTAGATCCTTCTTCCTTGCGTTACAACACAAATCCTTCTATAGTCTCGCACATGGACTTGCACTCAGCTTTGCAAGTCTTACACAGAATGCATAAAGCCCTTAAAATCCACACTAGCACTTAGCTTACCGGCCTACTACTTATCTTTCTACATTGCCTAGCCTTCTATTTATACTTTACAAAATAGGCCTAAACATGGGTAAAACCCATGGGCTGACATCCCAATCCCATTACATTATCCCCAAAAACCCAAAAAGGACCCAAAAGTGGGTCGAGATCCCTTGATCTTTGCTTCATATTGCGCTCCTCCTTTGATAGGCTGTCAAAGTCCCAACATAGGTCAATATGACCAAGAAACTCCCAAAACTTGGTCAAGGGCCAACAGGCCCCCAACACTCACCTGTGACTCATCTCGAGTCACTCTGGTCTGATCATTTCTGCTTCGAAGGCCTCGAGCTTGGCTCGAGTTGCTTCGACCTATTGTTGTGCGATGACCTTGCTCGGTGAACTCCTAGATCACTATGTCGTTTACTAGCCCTTCTAGGTGTTGCTCTGTTGTGTTAATGACCTGTTCTAGCTATGCTCCTTGGCTTTCAACCTCTTTAAACAGCTGGCATGCCTTATCTTGCATAGGTTGGAGGTGTTGATTAACTTCCATAAATTTCCTCTGGATTGTACGGATATGTTGTCGGGTTGTGTGTTGCTCACGGGACCTCTTCATTTTGTATGCAACTGATAGATCTTTCAGTTGCACCTGTAGTGTGTCTACATGCTGCTTTGCTTCCTAGAGCTGCGACTCCAACGCCTGTAACGTTGGGTTCTCAGTGATTTTTTCATATGTTTGGGCATCGCGGTTACTGAGTTGCTTGCACTGCAAGGAAAGAGATTTTAGTTTTTCAACTACACTGCAGGTAGTTGCTTCCCTTTGGTCTCTTACATCTTGACGGTTATTGAGCACAGTGCAGAGTTCCAAGTCTCCTATGCATTTTTGTAATTGTTGAATTATGTCTTCGAGTTGTTCCACCTACTGTGGAACTCTCTCTTCAAACTTTACTTTGACGACTGTCATAGAGCGAAGTGCTCTAGTGACCCTTTCCTTTACTTTGAGTTGATCTGCGAGCAACCGTTCCTTTTCTTTATGTAGCTGATAGTTCGATGAATAAAAATATCAGCTGATAGTTCCAGTACTGTGTTTCTCTAGAAGGTATTCTTGTGCTTGTGCTAAAGCCTGGGTGGCTTGCGTTGTCTCCTCCTATGCTCGTCGAAGGTGAACTTCGACTGTATCATCAATCTGGTAGAGTTCATCTGGCTCATCTCCCAGTTCTGGTGTTCCCAATGGTGGAGGCGTAGTGGAAACTGTGTGACTGGACTGTAGTGCCTGCTGCATCCCTTGGATTTCAAGCTTGATCCGACTGTATATCTCTTCCTGCTAAGCTTCTTGCTTTTCTACTATCTCCAGCGAAGCATCGTTCAGTGTTGCGACGATGAAGTTGAATTCTTCTGAGGTGAGGGTGGTCTACATTTTATTCATAGATTGTTTTTATTTCTTCCTAGAAGAAGGTTTCAGAGGGAAACCTTCCTTTTCATAGAGGGGTCCTCCTCATCTCTAGGCGGTGTAACCTCGCCTTTCTTCTGTTCAACTTCTATACCATCTATCTCTCTTCCATATCCTCCTTTCTCTCTTGAGATGGAAGTAGTCTTCACAGATGCACTGTATAAATCATGGACCTCTTCGGTCTTCTTTATCTTGCTAGGTCCAGGTGTATCATGTGTTTCTTCTAGACTTTCTAAGGCAGACATCTTCGCAGGGTTTGCTGGAATGAGGAGGTTCATCGACCAGTCCTGTGTGATCTCCTCCAAGTCCTCCTCCATCAGCTTGTAGTAGGACTGTAGTTGTTCCTTGTGTTCATCAGTTCACGTTGTGATATAGATCAAATGGTGGTCTTCACTAAACTTCATTAAAGGTCTGAAATGGTGGATAATGTTTGGGGTTATACATGGCTCAGACTAGATGGTTGTCTTCAACTGGTTGTAATATGTGTGGAACGCGACATTCGATTGCCATTGCTTGTTCATGTCTCTAGAGTACCATAGTGTACTGAACTTCGTGACCAGAGGTTCAAAGGGCTCGATGTCTGGGAAGGTCGCACCTTCCAACATATCCCATGCGATGAAGCGATCAGTATAAGAAGCTAGCTGAAGTGGAATTTGTATCCCTGATCTTGCACTTCCTTGCAGTCCAGTTCCAACTGGTTCATGAGGTACTTCGCCCAATTCATTTGTAGGCCCTCCACGCACTTCCCTACAAGGTCGACTACAAAACCAGTCACTTGGGTGGGTTGGTTCTTGCGAACTAAATTTCCTGCGATCAATTAACAGGCAAGGCACTCTGTGCCACTCTGGATAGAGGCTACCTTATAACCTCGTGTTCCCTTCTCAACATCTCCATAGGTGTGTTTAATCTTCTGCACAGAGCATGATCCATGGCTTTTCCAAGGTAGAAATCATGGTGGTCAGGGCCTTTCATGCTTAGCTCTGTGATCCAATTGATCAACGTTGGATCCACTGTGATATGGTGTTTTAACCATAAATATCCACCATGGTAGCAGGACAATAGTAGTTTGACGCATGCATTCACTTCTTGGTGCCTTCTGAAGTGAGGAATCTTCATGACATTGAGCAGTGTGGATTGCGCGAGGTTCATGGTCCATGACTGGGGAATGATCTTTGAGTTCTTTCTTGTTTTCCTGGTTAGATACTTATGTGGGGTAAGCATGTTATATACCTTCCTGTCATCGAGGTTTAAGTCGCTAAAATTCAATGCTGTGATCTTATCTTGGTCTGCGTGCACTACGCGTATCCATTTCGGGAGGTACGCAGTGACCAAAGAGTACTCAAACTCTCTGGGTACATTGTCTCAATTGATTGCGTCGCTCAGGGGTGGTAGATAGGCAGGTAAAATAATCAGAATCATCTTGGCATTTGCGAGATCGTCTCTGTGCTTAGTTCACTTTTCATCTGCTGATCGTGATGGTCCGGCTGGAGAAGTGGACGAAGATGCTTTCATGAATATTGTAGATGAAGTCTAGATACCTTCAGACATCGATATGACTCTCTTAGTCATCAAGTCGAGGAGTACTTCTATTATCGATTCTTCAACTGTGGTGAGCTCGTCGAACATCTGTGGTCGGGATTAATAATATCAAGTCAAGTTAGCTTAGATATTGCACTATAATAATCAGTAAGAGCGCAATGATCATTGTATACAATAGCAACTTATTCTATGGGCTCAAAATTCTCTGTTAGCAAAAGTGTTCTCGGTGCATAGCGTGATGAGATAAATAGGTAACTTGACAATGGTTCACTTGCAATGGTTATGAGCCTCCATTAACTCTTGTTCGATCAGTTATGGCATGGTCTAATGGTCTGATGACAAACCTTTATTTCCTTTCTTCCCATTCGGAGTGTTGATCGAACGGTTATAATATCCTTGACAACTATATTTCTTCGCCATGGCAAAGTGCCACGTATTGTTGTTCTGATATCCCGACGAAGCTCCAATTCTGCAAATTTTCTATCTTTGAAATTCCCTCTAGAACCTTGTGCAACTTATCTCTCTTCTTACTTTTCTTTCTAGCCTTCTTTCCAGTGAGCTTTGTCTCGGTAGTTTTTTTTCCATTATGATTCTTATATTCTGTGGTCTTAGTTACTTCGCGATGTTGAGATTCTCTTCTAGGACTCAGGGGTAACACCTCTTCTTTATCTGAGATAGGTACTTCAGTATCCTGTGAATCTTCTAATGTTCTTGCAGCTTCGACATCTATATTTCTAGTGTTAAATAGCTTCGATCTATTCTCTTGTTCTTCGATCAAGTGTGTGATCCTTCTGGTCATGAAATATTTTAACTCCTATTTTTTCTGCTCCAAGACTTCTTCTTCTTTCTTTCGTCTGGCTTGATCTCTGTCAATCTAAGGTTTTCCTATTAACATGGTAAATGGGGCGCGGTCTTCAACAAATTTAATAATCTCAAAATCTTCTTTTGTCGAAGTTCCATTGACAGTCATAGGTATTTGGGCGAGCCTTCCACACAGGTTTACCAATTTTCCTATGAATAACCCTATTCCTCCTAATGAGTGAGTCATAGCAGGCCTCCCTATAGCTTCCCAATTTCTCTCAGTCATGACATTCACCTGTGTTTCCTCATCTAGAACACAATCAATGTCGAAGTCTCCTATTCTTGCTTCAATGCATTCTTTTCCTTTGAACATCTATGATAATTTGACATATCGGTGGTTATTCAGGGTTTTTTCATCTGTAGCAATGTTTGCTCGGATCCTTTCTGGTATTCTACCCTAATCTCAATTTATGGATCTGCCTTAGGGTTCTCTTGATTCAGATTCATACTTTCAAGCTTAGTAATCATTCTAGGGAAATCCAATACTTCATGGTCTAAAGCCTTACAATAGAGGCAACTAGGTCTTCCACCAGGGCATTCCTTAGCCAGATGTCTCGATCTTCTGCAACTGTAATAGAGGGTTAATCCTCTTTTTATTTTAAATGATCCCCGGCCTCTTATGTACTACGCACTAGGATCATGGTAGCTAACCTGCAACAAACGCTTTCTAGGATCCTGCATCCACTCATTAGTCCAAACATTCTTTCTATGCATAGGTATAACATATCATTCACTATTCTTATCAGATATACTCATATCCAATCTTCTTTCATCTATTAATACCCTAGTTTTCAAGATAGGATAGATCTTATCAATCATACCTAGATCCATACTCTAGAAACAAAAATTTCTACTTATCTTACTTCTACAGAGCACAAAGATTCCAGATCTAAAAATTTTAACTATTCTTACCTTTATCAGAGCATAGAGCTTACATATCTTACCTATTTTTAATCAAGAATTCCCACTTTTACCTTTCTTAGGGCACAAAGCTTCTAGATCTTACCTCTTTTCTTTAGATCCGATCTCCTTTCTTCAGATCAGGCTGCTTTCTTTAACACAAAGATTTATAAATCAAGTAGAATACTGCGCTCTAGGGCACAAATCTACGCACAACGCTTCCACAATTTTAGAATGAATCTTTTCACAAACCTTCTTCTTTCTCAGTTCCTAGCAATCACAATTTCAGGTCTCGGCAATGGAACCATTTGTTGGCACAAGGGAAGACCCAGGGTTCAACGCTACAACAATGCACCAACAAATCCCTAACTACCGACCCTTTCGGCAACACCTGCGAAGCAGATGAATTCTCACCCGAGGTAGAGGCAGGGGTGGTTGCAAGACTCATGTGTTTTCAACCTTGGCTGGGACACAGATCTGTGATTCTAACTCTTAATAAAGCACTCAGCACCGTCAGTTCCTCAATATGCAAGCAATATCCCCTTCGCTAATAGAATAGAGCTTCGCAATACTCACACTAATATACTGTATTCAAGCACTTAGCATAGGAAAAATAGATCAAATTGGGTAGATCAGGCACTAAATATAACCATATAGATTAGATCTAACATTCTCACATCTAATAAGCACAAAGCATATGTAGATTTATCTAAATACATCTAAGCACTTAGAAAATAACATGTAAATCACATAAGACAAAGCACAAATCATCATAACACAGGGTTTACGTGGTTCACCCCCACCCTGGGGCTACATCCACCAAATATTCTTCTTTATAGTCTTCAGTCAATCGGTTACAATCACAGATCCTCAAAATCATTACTCCGCACAGGACAGAAGATCTGTGCAGCTCGCTAGATCCTTCTTCCTTGTGTTACATCACAGAGACTTCTACAGTCTCGCACAGGGACTTGCACTTAGCTCTGCAAGTCTTACACAAAATGCACAAATCCCTTACAATCCACACTAGCACTTAGCTTACCGGCCTACTACTTCTCTTTCTACATTGCCTAGCCTTCTGTTTATACTTTACAAAATAGGCCTAAACATGGGTAAAACCCATGGGCCGACATCCCAATCTTGTTACATTATCCCCCAAAACCCAAAAAGGACTCAAAAGTCGGTCGAGATCCCTTGATCTCCGCTTCGTCTTGCGCTCTTCCTTCGACCGGCTGTCAAAGCCCCAACATAGGTCAATATGACCAAGAATCTCCCAAAACATGGTCAAGGGCCAACACCGGCTCATAAGCTCCCTTCTCCAACACTCGTTTCACAATATAAGGACCCCACCACATGGGATCGAATTTACTCTCCCCTAGCAAATCACGATATTTCTCGTAAATAAGAACTAGATCACCTTTAGAAAAAACATGTGGTTTGACATGCTTGTCATATTGGGCTTTTCCACGCTTTTTATAAGTTTCAATAACTAAGGTGACATCATGATGGGTTTCATCTAATTGCATCAAATACAAAAGATGTTCTTCTTTAGCAGAAGTATTAGGGAGAAGTTTGACAACTAGTTTCAAAGATGGGATCTGACATTGAATCAGAAAAATTGCTTCGATACCATATACTAACTGGAAAGGTGTGAATCTCGTGGAAGACTTAAAAAATGTCTGATAGGCCCATAATGTTGAGAACAACATCATGTGCCAATTTAACTTATGAATTCCTACCATCCGTCGAAGCATAGTAGTGATAAATTTGTTAATTTATTCAACCTGGCCATTGGCCTATAGATAATAGGGGTTTGAGTTTTCATGGCAAAGACCCAAATTTTTAGTAAGTTCAGACATCATAATATTGTGAAAATAACTATTGTGATCAGTAACGATGTCTTAAGGGACACCAAATCTAGTAATGATATGAATGAATATGAATAATGTTGCAATTTTCCTGGTATTATCAAATGTAGGCATCGCCTCGTCCCATTTAGTGAAATAATCCATAGCTACAATAATGTATCCATGCCCCTCGGCCGAGTGAGGGTTACATGTCATGAAGTCAATGCCCCATTTAGTGAATGGACCAACGGAAACTACAGGGTGAAAGGGAGCATGGTGAGATCAGATCTTATTGTTGTAAGTTTGACAAGCGTGGCATTTTTGGACGACAGTAATGCAATCCTTAAACAACGAAGGCAAAATATAACCATCACGTAAGAGCTTTTGGGCAGTGGAATACCCAGAGATATGACAGCCACATGCTCCAGAGTGACAATCATTCAAATCTTTCTCATCTTCATCGTAGGTGAGACATAATCGAAATATGGAATCAATACCATGGCGGTAAAGGGTATCACCATGGATAATGTATTGACGGGCTTGATATTGTATATGACGATGATCAGTACTAGAAATATCAAGACAGAAAGTTTGGGTTTGGAGATAGATGATAATATCTTCGTACCATACGTCATCAGAACTGATCAGAAAGATGCATTCGTCAGGTAAGGAATCCTCTACCACATTTTTTGTCTCAGTAGAGGGAAGGTCACATATCAATTCGGAAAAAACCAGAGACTTATTTGACTTGGCACGTTCAAACTCCAAGTCAAATTCCTAGAAAATAACTATCCATTTAGCGCACTTTCCCCCCAACAATTGTCAAGTAAGAATATGTTGCATGGGGTTGAAATTGGAAATAATGTTGGTTCTGCGTAATACGATGTAGTGACGAAAATGTTGAACAACTTGAACAACTGCCAAGGCCAATTTCTCCACATGTAAATATTTGGTTTCAGTAGTCATGAGACTTTGAGTCAAATAGTATATCACATGTGAATCATGTGAATCATCCTCTTGGACAAAAAACATAGCAATGGTAGTGTCTGAAGCAACTAAGTAAAGGAAATCATCGCGACTATAGTCAGGTGGAAACAATAGTGGTGTATGGTTTAAGGAGAGTTTCAAAGCCTCAAAATACTTGTTTGCAGTATCATCCCATACAAAATTGTAACCTTTCTTGAGGAGCCGAGTAAATCCTTTTGCTAGTTCAACATAATTGGGGATGAATCGACGTAAAAAAATTTCCTTCCCTTGCAAACTTTGGAGCTAACGTAGCGTGGAAGGAGGAGGTAAATTAAGAATAGACTCAACCTTCAAGGGTTCTACCCTAATCCCATGTATAGACACAATACAACCAAGAAGTCGGTCGGATTCTACACAAAAAACACATTTTTGTGTATTCAAACATATGCGATAATAACGACGTCATAGGAAAATGGCACGTAAATGTGTCGAGTGATCTTGACGATGCATGGAATGCCCCGGTAGATCATCAAGATAGGGTTGTACAATGTGCTTAATTTCATGAAAAGCGTAAGACATAGCGCATTGAAAAGTCACAACAACATTTTTTAGACCAAAAGGTAATTTCCGATAGGCGAAGGTTCCCCAAGGAAAAATAAAAGAAGTCTTGTGTTGATCTGTTGGTAAAATATTCATTTGATTATAGCCGTAGAAACCATCCATCAAGGATAAGATTTAACTCCCGACACATTCGTCAATGATCTGGTCGACGAAAGGGGTTGGATAATTTTCCTTAGGACAAGCTTTATTTATATCCCTATAATCTACACAAACACGGATCATTCCTTGTTTCTTGTTTACCAGAACAAGATTGGATACCCAATCGTTCAAAGCCACAGGATATACAAAGCCAGCTTTAAGAATTTTTTCAACTCCAATCTTGATAGGAGTAGATTTACATGGATGTACTGGGAAAAGTTTATGTTGAATGGGTTTAGCATCCAGATAAGTCTTAATCTCATGCACAACAATATCAGGATCAATACCTGGCATTTCTTCATAACTCTAGGAAAAAACGTCACAAAACTATTGAAAAAGAAATTTACAAGTAAAAAACTCATCATTAGAACAAGAGTCACTGATATGAACATTTTCCACGAACCTGGGTTTAATCGATACATATAGAGGAACAATAGGTGAAATATTACTCAAGTTCCCTTCATACAAAACATCATGTGTTGACTCAGGAACAGAATAAATAACAACAACGGTTGACAGAGTCAAAATCCATTGGTATCTCTCTATGGTATCATGCTCTAGAAACAGAATAGAACGATGATTTCCATAATCCCATGGAGTATCTTCCATAGACATGACTGATATGATCATCTCATCAGTAGGAAATATCACGTGGAACGGATCAGGAGATGTATCATAGAGAGAAGGACGAGAAGGATTTATCGATTGAATAGCTTGATAAGCAGATTCTACTGGACTTAAAGGCATCTTGTCAGCGTAACAGAGATAATCACCAGAGTTAGGTACTATCCATGGTTCATATGACTCAGGGGTTTCACGAACAGTGGTGGAGATCATATTAATCGAAGCGACAAAAGGAGGAGGAATATCGGGTGGTGGAATAGGAAATGTACCCATCAAGGTTGAATCTTTTAAAAGACCCACGTCAGCATTCTCATAATCGAGAGGTGTCTTCGAGATAAAAGGCACATTTTTAGTACGAAAATCGGAATTAATGAAGGCTATTTGGTCGACAGTAATGACCTTTCCTTGGTGCGGGAAACATAACACACGAAAAAGGGTAAACACAATTGTGCGCATGGAATCAATCCAGATACGACCAATAAGAAGGTTATAATCAAGAGGTGCATCAAAGACCTCAACCTTGACATTGACCGATTTACCTTCTAACATAATAGATAATGAGGAAACAACACCATAAAGTTTAAAACCTGTACCATTGAAGGCCTTAAGAGTATTGTGTGACTCGGTAAGGGTAGGAGAGCCAATAAATTTCCAGCAAGTAATAGACATAACGCAAGTCGAGGCTCCTTCATCAATAATGGTGCGACATATATTTTAATTTTCCACAACAACTTGGATCTAAAATGCTAATTGAGGAGGAAGCCTTGGAACATAATCTTCCAAGTCAAAGATTATCAAATTGGTATCGGTGGGATCAATTCCGCCAATATCCTTTAACAACGCCTTCCATTGAGTACGACAACTTTGAAGGACTTCGAGAGTCGACATCACAGAGGGTGCTTATGCAAGGTCTTCTACAATACTGTAGTTTTGGTCAACACGTGTGTGCGGATTGAATCAAGACTTTCAAACAACGCCCTTGGGAGGAGGAAGAAGAATTATATCTAGGCCCGGTAATTCGAGATGAAGAGGATCGTTTGGAGTTGTGACTTTAGCTTTGTTCTTATTGGAGTCATCAGTACACATAAGGACATAAGATGAGGTATAAGGAGAAGGTTGTTCATGAACGACCAATTGGGCCTGCTGTTGAGAAGGAAATGCTTGCAACAAGATGACAATTGTAGATGGCTTCCCGGTCCCTTGGAATCTCTCTATGGTATCACGCTCTAAAAAGAGAATAGAACTATGATTTCCATAATCCCATGGAGTATCTTCCATAGACATGACTGATATGATCATCTCATCAATAGGAAATATCACGTGGAATGGATCAGGAGATGTATCATAGAGAGAAGGACGAGAAGGATTTGTCAATTGAATAGCTTGATAAGCAGATTCTACTAGACTTAAAGGCATCTTGTCAGCATAACGAAGATAATCACCATAGCTAGGTACTATCCATGGGTCATATGACTCAAGGGTTTCACGAACAGTGGTGGAGATCATATTAATCGAAGCAACAAAAGGAGGAGGAATATCGGGTGGTGGAATAGGAAATGTACCCATCAAGTTTGAATCTTTTAAAAGACCCACGTCGGCATTCTCATAATCGAGAGGTGTCTTCGAGATAAAAGGCACATTTCTAGTACGAGAATTAGAATTAAAGAAGGCCATTTGGTCGACAATAACGACCTTTCCTTGGTGCAGGAAACGTAACACATGAAAAAGGGTAGACACAATTGCGCGCATGGAATCAATCCAGATATGACCAATAATAAGGTTATAATCAAGAGGTGCATCAAAGACCTCAACCTCAACATTGACCGATTTACCTTCTAACGTAATAGATAATGAAGGAAGAACACCATAAGGTTTAAAACTTGTACCATTGAAGGCCTTAAGAGTATTGTGTGACTTGGTAAGGGTAGGAGAGCCAATAAATTTCCAGCAAGTAACAAACATAATGCAAGTCGAGGTTCCTTCATCAATAACGGTGCGACATATATTTTAATTTTCCACAACAACTTGGATATGAAACGCTAATTGAGGAAGAAGCCTTGGAACATAATATTCCAAGTCAAAGATTATCAAATTGGTATCGGTGGGATCAATTCCACCAATATCCTTTAATAACACCTTCCATTGAGTATGACAACTTTGAAGGACTTCGAGAGCCGACATCGCAAAGGGTGCTTATGCAAGGTCTTCTACAATACTGTAGTTTTTAGCAACACGTGTGTGCGGATTGAATGAAGACTTTCAAACAACGCCCTTGGGAGGAGGAAGAAGAATTGTATCTTGGCCCGGTCATTCGAGATGAAGAGGATCGTTTGGAGGTGAAGTTGGGGGAGGAGGTTGAACCAACAAAGATGGTAAATCGTAAACTTTCTCATTTGACGAAGAATAATCTTTGGCTCGAGTTGTGACTTCAGCGTTGTTCTTCTTGGAGTCATCAGTACACATAAGGACATAAGATGAGGTAGAAGGAGAAGGTTGTTCATGAATGACCAATTGGGCTTGCTGCTGAGAAGGAAATGGTTGCAACAAAACGACAATTGTAGATGGCTTCCCGGTCCCTTGCAGGAACTTCGTAAACTTAGCACATCGTGGACAATCTTTCGTATAATGATCGTCACCACAAATAAGATAAGGATAACAAGGTTTATGTTTATCTTTCTCATCAGTGGGCTTTGTTTTGGGATTCTAAAATTGTTGAGCATTATTTTTGTCCTCCTTATTCTTACCCTTCCCTTTCTTTTTATTTTTATTTTTACCATTAGGTGTAGATTGAACCGAATTAACTTTAGAAATTTTACCGAAATAAGGAGTAGGAATAGGAGTATTTTGTACATTAGAAGTGGTAGACTTTGGATTGGTATGACTGGCTTGTGTAGATAATCTCTAAGCATGAAAGGTTCCAATCACACCATCAACAACATGAGAAGTTACTGGAGGTGTAGGGGTAGGATTCATAGAAGGACGAGGATCATTATGGATTAAGTCATAAATCATGTTCATTTGTGAATAAACGAGATCTATATATTGAGCACGACTAATAGACTTCTCTTCAATGATGACACAACCCATGGAAACATCATGGGTGATAGGCCCAATAAGTGACTTGGTAAACCACTCATCCAATAGTTGATCAGGAAGGGGAACTTTGATTAAGCATCTCCGCCTCCTCCACTCATGGATATGATCATAAATATGAGTGGAAGAGGATTTTTTAAAAGAACTCAAAATTTTGGTTCATGTCTCATATCGAAATGGCAACTGGTAGTGTGTTAAATAGGCCATGGATAGGGTATTGAAGTCATTAAAAAATCCTCTTGGTAAATGAATATACCATTTGGCTGCCGAACCCGTGAAAATTCGTTGGAAAATTTGTAATCTTATAGAGTCATCCATCAACGAGTTGGAAGAACACCAAATATGGAAGGTCATGACGTGATTATTTGGGTCTTCTCCTAATCGACCGTCAAACATAGGAATTCCAAAGGGTAATTTGAATAGTATGATGGGCCAATAAGGAGAATGCAAAATAGGATCATTCAAAATCCTAGATAAATCCAGTAAATTGAAAGTGGCAAGAAAAGGCAACTGTCTGTTCACTTGAGGAAACTGGTAGTTTTGAGGAGGAAGTCCCATAGGTATACCAGTAGGACCATAGGCAGTTTGTAGATATTTAGACAGTATTGATAGTTTTGGTTGTGGAGGGTTTTGATTAATATTAGGTATGTTCCCTTGACAAGGAACATTAGACTGAAAATTTTGACCCCAAGTAGGATTGAGAGACCCTGGATATGGTTGTCCGAAATTAGGGGGTATAGAAGAATTAACTTGAGCATGTTTCCCCCCAAACGGTTGTTGATTCCCTTAGAAAGGAAGATTCCAAGGTTGATATTGTAACACAGGTACACTTTGTCCATAAACTGGGTTATGGCCTCCAACTTTAGGTTTCCCCCCAAGTTGAGTTTGTCCCCCAATCTGAGGTTTCCCCTAAAATTGAGGTTTCCCCCCAACTTGAGGTTGACCTCCAACAGGAATCTGAAAACTAGAAGTGACAGAATGATTGGTGCCTCCAACTGGAGTGGAGCCACTAGGGCTAGGAAGATTAGATCCTCCAAAAAAAAGTGGAGGAGGAATGTAAGGCCCTCCAGAAAGAACCTGGGTAGGCGTAGGAACAAACTGACTAGCGGAATTATACCCAGGAGGAACTAAACATCTAGACCCTCTGGATGGATTGTGGGAAGGAGCATCAATGGAAGTATTCAAAGCATTGTACCCAGGGGGAAGTGACGGATTTGGTCTAAGAGAAAGTGGGGTTCCAATAAGAGCTTGAGTGATAACCACATTTCTAGTAGAAACAATTGTAGCTTATGGGACCATGGTAGAGTGGGCCATCTGGAGAGGAAGAATTGAGTGAGAACCAACCAACAATTGGTTTGAAACTATGGAAACATTACTGGTTGTGCTAGTAAAATTATCTAAAGGTATCGTATAGGTAACATATGTCTCAGTAATTTGTAATGCCATAGGTTGATTATAAATCGTTCCTAGTATGCCAAAAGGATCATGTCCCGAAGACGGGGCAGAACTAGGATTAAAAATTTCAGTAGTGTGAGTCGAGGTTCTAAATGATTCACTTTGAAAAAGAGGATGGTCTACTCCATATCCTTCATTAGGTCCAGTAGGTACTTTAGTATTCTCAACGACAACAATTTCTCCTGACGAGTTCATCCATATAAAATGTGGATCTCTTCTAATAATCAATAACGGATTTGGAGGAATTCTGAATGTCTCTAAAGAATCTGAAACAATTCTGAATCCCTCTAAAGAGTGCAAACTTCTGACCTCAGAAGTTATCTCGTTATTGATTGCTTCCTCAGGAGATCCTTCTAGTGAGTTAGGAAGCAAAGGGAGGTAACCTTTCTGATCTTCTGGAGGTATCCCCTGCATCCTACGTGAATGGCGAAGGCCAATGTTGGTCGAACCAAATAAATAACGAAACAAATCTATGGCCAACTAGAGAAACAAACAACGCTCACTAATAAAATCTAGAAATCAAACCAAGCAAACAAACCTTCTTATTTTGAATTCACTAGTTGGTGATGAAATCCAACGTTGTGAAATCAAGACAAGAAGGGGCTAGGATAAAGTAGGTGGAAACATTACGTTGAAGACCTACTTAATGGACTTACACCCTGGTGCAAGCTCCCAAACATAATCATGGGTATACCCTCCAAGGATCCCGAGTGAGTTTGGCCAACGTCAATTCTAGGTACTGTGAAGACTTTCCCCCCACAGTCACCTCATGTAAACACCCTAAAGAGATAGGCTACTAAGGTTACCAATTATGACAATGATGCCTGGGGAAATCGACAATCGGATCCACACGCAAAGGTAGGGTATCTAGCCCGAAATCAACTCGAGAATCTCCCACACATAATCGTGGGTATACCCTCAAGTGACCCCCAATAATATGTGCAATCTCTACACTAAAACTGACAAAGTAGGGTGAGTAACTCTGTTAGTTCTAATGTGACCTCATGATTGACCCTTGTGTTAGAAGGGCTTCCCAAGACAAAATGTAGCAATTGGATTTGAACTCTCCCTATCACAAGATACTATTGTGTGTTTTGATGCTTTGGAGAGTGTGTCTTACAACCTATTCCAAAGCTCTATCCTAGCTAATGTTGGTGAAGAGAATTCCTAGAAAATAAAAGTGGCTAATAACTTTTAAAATTACATCGTATTTTAAAGGTTGTTGTTTACTCAAAAAGGAGATGGGAATGAAATTGATGATGTATGGGACCTTGACCAAATAAAATGAAAGAAGAGATGAATATGCAATTTTTCAATTCAATGAACTCTAATTACAGTAGGGAGAAGGTATTTATTTTCAAGTACGAAAGCTACGAATCTCAATTTCTCAATCTCAAATGAACAAAATTCCAAATAATCATAAGCTATGAAATTTTCCAATTTTATCTCTTAAACAAATGTTTCAAATGCAAGAATTTTCTTGTGAATTAATCAGAGATATAATGAAGAAAAATAAAGTGTAATGCAAGAAAATCAAGACATTCTCAACACAATTCCCAAATCAAACTCATAATATAGACAAAAATGAAAATGATTAGAAAGCCTTTTGTCAAATGCAAACAAAAATGTCTCTCAATCAATAAAAAATATGGAAAGTAAAATCAATCCAAAACTTTAAACAAATCAAAGACCCTTTGTCAAATAAGCAATCAGATCAAGATCTAGATATTATACCCTTGTGACAAAAATAAAAAAACAAAACTTGCAAAATTTACAAAGAAAGACTTTTAATCTATGAAAACCAATCAAATGCAAGCTTTAAACTTAAAAAAACAATCAATCATTGGTATCAGAATTTCATCACAGGAAACTAAGGAAAAAATGGGTGAAAAAAGAAAAATTGTCTCACTCCAACAATTCCTATAGTAGTCGTCGCAGGCTGACAGTGGAGCACAGTGCGACGAGCTAAGGTCGCCGCAGGCTTCCCATAGAACATAGTGAAACGTCATCACACTGGTTTTCACAAGTAGGATGTGACGGCAGAGGGTCTTTGCAGGCTGTCTATATAGTAGAGTGCGGCGATCTCTATAACTAAAGAAAAAATGGAAGAAAGACAAAAAAATTAACTGAACTTTCAAACCCAGGGAGTCTAGATGGATCGCCCACAGACTCAGAGAATGAATTTAATCAAAAGAAGGCAGGCTAAAATCAAATAAGAAGAAAAAAACCAAAATAAAGTTGTCTCCCCAGTATGGGCACCAATTTTGTTATTGGACTAATTGGTAAGTGTGGACACAAACATATCTCCCTAGTTCCACCTGAAACTAGAACAAAACATAACAGAATATAAGACTTTCACTAGTCTCTAATTATTGATTTTACTAACTAACAAGATATAAACAACATACCTTTTAAATGTTGTTTCCTCTTTCCATTTCCATTGCCATCCTAGCTCTATTCCAATGCTCCTATGATATTAAACCTGCAAGGGAACACAAGCCAACCAAAGTGAAAGCAACACAATATACTCAACAAGAACCTATGTATGTGATCAAGAAATCATACAATAAAACAAGATTAGTTTTATAGGAAAGAAACATATTGTTGTATCATATTAAATAGAAAGTGGAGAATACAACAAAAGCCTTGATTTTGCAAGGTCCCCTTTCAATGGCCCTTTTCTCTAACACACACACGTTTTCTCCAAATACTTTGAATGAATAAGATCCACCATGTAGATTGTAGAACTAAAGCAAAGCTCTCAAGAATAATTTTAAGTAGAACTCTCCATACAAATATTATCCTATTCAACCTTAGCCTTTTCCATAAGAGATCACTCTTTATATAGTGTGAAAGAGAGATGGATGAGGAGATTAAGATGATCCCACCAAATCAGAAAAGCAAGTAAGATCCAAACCGTTCAGAGGCCACCTCACCTTATAGAAGATACCCTTCTAGAACATTCGCAAAGTTTGACTTTTCCTTATCTTTTAGCATCATCGCACCCTAGACATATGGCAGCCTGCGGAGATGTTGCAGTCTAGATCTAGAGCATGATGTGACGATCATGCATCGTCGCACCCCATGTATATTGCAGGGTGTGACGACCTTCTTTAATAAGGTTTTTGAGAAAGGAAATCAAATCACTCTCTTCATCGAGTGATCCGAAATTGGATCCAAAAGCCTGACAGGGCTTGAAAAATGCTCAAAAATGAAAGTGCTTAAAATCCGATGAAATCAACGCCATTGCGTCTGTCTCGTCTTCCTGATTCCGGCGGTATATCTACTTTGTCAAACGGGTTATGTACGCGAAAGTTATCGCTTTCTGATCGGAAGCCTAAACAGGTAAAAAGTCAAAGGTCAACTGGTCAAAAAGTCAATGTTGATGACATCAGCATGTTGACTGTGCAGGAGATGACGTGGCACTCTCTGGCTGATGGTGATTGGGCAAGTTCACTGACAAGGCAAACATGTGGCAGGCAACTGGACTAGTCAATAACTGACAAGTGGCATTAATTCGGCAAATGAGGAGATGCCACGTGGCCCAGTCATGGGCAACCACGTGGCACCCAGTCATCAGTTGAAGTGGCATGTTTCAAAAAAATATGTTTTGGGGTCCATGGGTTTTGAACCCATGACCACCACCAATCCCAACACCTTAAGAAATGGTCTTTGCCAATACACCAAATTATTTTTTATATTGTAAAACCCACATTATAAAATATATTGCAAAGTATTGTATGGAGAGGGGCCAGCGCTTAGCCCTTTGGGCTAGCGCTTGGAAATATGAGCCCATATGACCCTGTCAAGGGGGCGCGCACTGGGAAAAAGGGGGCTTATGCCCAAATCTAACTATAAAGTAGGTTTTATAACCAATTTTTGGGTTTTAATGGTAATTAAGCCTATTTTTAATGGTTTTTGGGAGTTATTGGGTAGTTTTGGAGCCTAAATTTTGGGAGGAAGTTGGAGATGAGAAACCAACTTCCCAACTATATAAACCAGGCCTGTTTGAGGCCATGAAAGGGCATTCAGAGAAGAATTATGCTGAAGAGAAGCCAAGCCAAATCCATTTTGAGGCAGAGAAGCTTTTGAGGAGGAGACGTTGTCGGACCATTTATGGGAGCTCTGGACGTTCATTTTGCGTGTCGTTTTCTTTGCATGGTTCTAGAGATCTGGAAGAACATGAAAAAATAAGTCTTGTAGCCATTTGGCATTATAGCGATGTAATTTTGAGCTTTTGAGCAGAAATAAAGAAGCCTCCCCCACAGAGAAAAAGCCCGGAGACGTAGGCAAAGTTGTGCCGAACTCCGTTATCAATCTGTGTGTTATGCTTTGTTGTCTATTATTTCATTTCAGATCTGCATATGTGTATATGTCTGTCATAATTCCTCTTCTTTCCTCATTCTTTCACTAAGTTTCTCAATGGTTAATTAACGCATGCAAAATTAAAACTCAACCATAAGTCATTAAAAGATCTGACAAATCAAGTGGTATCAGAGCCAGGTTGAC
>SNQJ01S0001330.1:486059-524953 GCA_010110895.2 Picea sitchensis
TGATTCAAAGTGCTATTTCTGTTGCTATTTCGTATATCATTTATGTGTATTGTGAAGATTATGTTGGATATTTTACTGTTATTCTGTCATTTCTAGCATTTCGTTTCTGTTCTGCATATTTTATATATCTGGTATCTTGCAATGGTCAACAACCATAAGTGACCCAAAGGAAAATTCTTGTGAAATAGTATTGATAGATGATATCATATGGATAAGAGACAATTCTACAAAACAAAATAGTGGAGGGAGGGTAAATGTACACATGAGAGAGGAATATTTTAATATCCTAGCACCAATACTATCAAATGTGGCATTGAAGTCTATTTTAATGTGGACTCTATGATCAAACATGTAGTAAGTGAGTTGGTAAATAGTAACCACTTTACCTTGGTGAGGAAATAAAATCACTTGAAAGAATAAATATACAACTACTATCATCGCATAATACTAACTACACCTTAATAAAATATTGAAATATAGAGGAGCATTGACCACTTTTACATCAATCAAAAGAGTCTTACCACCTAAATCAATAGGAAAGGAAATGATGAATCCATGAGGATTAAATGCATAACCATTGAATTCTTTAACATAGTGGTTGATGAGACAAGATTTGGAGAACTTAAATATCTCCAACAAGACAAAGACGTGACATAGGTAGAGGATCCTTAATCAAGGATGCATTGAAATGTTTTTATTTAGTATGATGGCACTTCTATTCGAAGAAAAATATGCTAGGTACGTATAGGCCTATGCTAGTCAAGGTCAAAAGTGATCAGAAAAAATATTTAAGGGATCAATGTCGATCAATTTAATTTCTGAAATTGATGAACATTAAATTATCAATCTGGGGTGTTCCTGAATTTGTGATATGTCAACAAAATATATGCAATATCAACCAAATAACTATGCTAATATATCTAATGGATTAAAAAGGGATATTTCTTAGTAAATCACTTCTAGGCATTGAATTAAACATGGATACTACTACCATTTAGTTCACTCAATCATTCAAACAAATCTCTTAGCTTTGTGAATCATAACATGAAATAAATAAAATTAGATTGAGAGGTCTCAAGATTGTAAGTTTAAGTCATGTAACTTTGTATTTTTCCCAATATTCCTAGGTTAAAAATGTGAAGATATATGGTTTCACACCACACATATCCATTAGTACAATTGCATAAAATGAAATGCATAAATAAATGAGAATAAAATAAATAGCATAAAGGAATGACCAATAAATAGATTAACATAAATCAATTGAAAGGAAATGCAACAAGCATAAAATAAACTAACCTATGAAATAGAAAAATCAATTAAAAAATTAAATATACCAGCTAATGTGCAGTGAATACTTAGGTCAGGAGCCCCTCCTAGTCAAGCATATGCTACGATAAAAACACAACAATTAAATCACAACGTTCAACAAAAATGTCTTTGTATTATCATCAACAAGATGTTTCAAAATACAAAGAGGAACAATCCTCTTTACAATGAGGTTATTTCCCTAGTGATTCAATTCAAATCTCTTAGTGTATTCAAGACTGATCTCCCCCCTCAGATTTATATATACAACTTACCTTTCATAAAAAGGAAGGAGTTACAACAAGCTAAGAACAATCTTTAAATAAGTGGATCTACAACCAAAACATCTTCATTTTAACTTGATTAATAAAATAGAGGTTGTTTGCACCATTTAAAGAACACAATAACATAACAATATCATTATCCACAAAAGCCATATTCCCAAATTCATCCACAAGAGGCGGGACCATCCATATCATCAAGGAACTATCAGAATTCTTATAGATCACATGCGCTACCAGAATTCTAGGAATGACACATCGAATCTGTTTGGAGGTTCCTCCATAACTCCCATTCCATGCATGTTCCAATAAATCTTCTCACATTTCACCTAAATTTCCATATTTCACACAAAACCCATGTCTTGTAATTTCCAAATTCACCCATACCTAGATGCAAATGATGTGGAAAAGCGAATTCTAGAAACATGTTGCTACAGGAAATCCAATAGCAAGGCTGCTACCAGAATTTTAGAAAGTGATGAAATCTACTACAATTTTAGAAGCAAGTTAGGAAACCACAATATCCATTCCAAGTAACCACCAAAACAAGGGAAGTTAATAAAATTAATGAGCATATGTCTCATGAATATTGAATGAAGTGAAAGTGGATAATATGGGTGATATATGACAATGTGAATAATAAATGTGTGATCAGTTGTGCCTTGGATATAAGGAAGAGAGATGAGAGCACAAGGAGGGGAGGGGAGGAGGAAGGGGAGGTTTTGGATTTACGTTTAGGTTTGGTGTCCAAGAGAAAGTTTTGGTTGATTTAAGAAAGAGATTATCCATTGGACAAAAGGGATTTAGTTAGGTGGGCGTTTTCCTGTGCAGGAAATTAAGGGTCTAAGATAAAAATGGCTCGAGTGATCAAGGTTTTTAGGAAATGATATTTTTGACCTAGATGATGGTTGGAACTAGCATGAAGGTATATGTCTGTTTGATTCCTTTTCATGTAGACTTGGTGGGAAAGAGAGACATCAAGATGGAAATAAATAAGAACATCCAGAAAAGGGATAGAGTTTTCTTTCTTGGGATTTCATAGTGAATTGGGTGTGAGGGTAAAGTCCATTCGAATGGAAACAAAAAAAGACAACTCTATCCATTTTCTAGATGTTCATATTTCTCGTCATCCTGATGGTTCCCATTTGCACCAAGTATATAGGAAAATGACTCACGCATAATTATATTGTCATGTTAGTTCCCACCATCATCGAGGTAAAAAATCCACTGTCCTAAAAACCTTGATCACTCAAGCCATTCGTATCTCAGATCCTTAATTCCTCACACAGGAAAAATCCCACCTAACTAAATCCCTTCTCTCTAATGGATAATCTCTATCTCAAATCAACCAAACCTTTTTCTTAGCCATAAAACCTAAAAACAAATCCAAAACCTCACATTCCTCCTCCCCACCTCGTTCTCTCATATCTCTTCCTTATATCCAAGGCACAATTGATCACATCTCAATTTTTTTGGCTAAGAAGAATATCAAGACCCTATTCAAAACCCATCAAACCCTTAAAAAACTATTTAGAACTTCCAAAGATAAATATGACTTGATGCTTGGCTCAGGCATTTACCAAATCCCTTGTTCTTGTGGAAAATATTACATAGGTCAAACTGTTAGGTCCTTCAAATCTTGTATTAAAGAACACATTGTTGATAATTCCCACAACTGAATATCCAAATCAGATATCACTGAACACTCCTCTAAATCCAATAACTTAATTTTCTTTGACGAAACAAAAATTTTAGACTCAGCTCCTCATTACTCATCTTGTCTTACACTGTAAGATTTGTAAATTGAAAAACACCCTAAAAACTTTAATCACAGAGAATGCTACAAACTAATCCAATCAAGGAAACCCACCATTCATCACTTTGATCATTAATCATTTTTAACTATATGTCACCTAAGAGTCTTCATCCTCTCCCTCCTTTTCCTCACATTCAACCAGGTCCTTTCCTTTCTTTTATCCTTTGAAAATTTATTTTATCCTTCAAAATTCTCTTTGCCCTTGACCTATTCTCATAATTAAGATTTTCACTAATATTATAGTTCCCTAACTTTAATACTATTTCTATCTCAATAATTAAATGTTTTTCTTTATAGTACTTTATTAATACTTTATTAACTTTACTTTAGTAAATTTAATAATAATTTATTTTATTTTTTTCTTTATCCTATCTTTAATACTATTTCTATCTTAATAATTAAATCTCATTCTCTTTTCACCTAACATATTCTCATCATTAATTTTTTCACTAATATTATAATATTATAATATCTTATCTTTAATAATATTCCTATATCAATAACTAAATATTTTTCTTTATTAACTTTTCTCAATAACTTTCTCATATTCGGTTTCCTTCCTATAAGTATGTCACATTATATATATTTCCCCTTAATGCCCATTTTGTTCCTCATTTAACTTTATCTTCATTAATACTATATTAAATACTTAATATTAAATATAATTATTTTATCCTTAATCTTTGTGAACCTCCAATTTTTTTAATATTTTAACTCAATGTTTATCTTAAACTTCTTTAATATTTCTAATATATTTTTCTTGTAACCCTCATGACTATTTCTTCAACGGACACTTATTAATTTAACCTTACAAATTCAACCTCAACACTCTTCTTCAATATATTAGCTTCAATTGTCCCCAATGAAGGGTGGAGTGTCCACTTGAAACGTTGGATGTTTGAAGAAAAATCTATAGCATTATGACTATCCGTGGAAACTTACACAATCAAACACTATTCTTTCCATGGCATGAGAGTATTCCAAGATATTTGTGCATAGTTTTGATTAGAAAATCAAGAAAATTGATGATAACGATTTGAAGCATACATGTTGGCCATGGATTCCAATTTTTCCTGGGTGCAATGTAGTAAAGTGATTATACTACATCATTGTCTCCTTAGTAAAAAAAATTAGTCCAGGTAGCGAAGGACATTTTTTTGTTACATGTTTTTCTTCACAAATCCCACAAATTTGAATGTTATTTACTGGACGCTCATTTTTAGGATGTTTCTTTCTGCAGTCAAGAAAATAATTACGAAGAATAATGTTTCATATTCCTATCATTTCTTAGCATTAAAAGAATCAAATTGAGAACTAAGTGTGCCAAGAAGTTCAGTTTTCATATTTTCTAACTAGTTACCAATTTCAGCACTACTAATACACGTTGTTGTTGATTTGGTTACTTTCTAAAGAGTATCCCTTTTTCATGTTTCTGCTTTATCTTTTCCTTTGGAACACTTCCTACACATCTCATAAATTTGATCAAACAATAGATATTAAATATCCCCAGATCCCATGAGGTTAACAACATCAATATATTCATATCAAATACTTTTTAAAAAGATAGTACAAGTAATATTAGAATTTAAAGAACTATGTTTTGATTTTTGCAAATTGTATAAAAACCTCTCCAAATAGTCCTCTGAACTCTCATCTTCTTCATGAGCCATTCTAAAAATATCCTCTTTAGAATCCCTAGGTCTGTAATAATCTTGATATTTCTTAAGGAAGATTTTCTTCATGGTCTTTCAATATGAAATGTTACTTTTTCCTAATCCCGTACAACATTTTAAGGAAGTTCCCTTCAAAGTAGCAGGAAACAATCGAAGCTTGTGAGAATCATCATTATATCCATATGTATGAAATACAATATCAAATTCAAAGAGGAATGCATTAGTGTCTTGAAATTCCATACCATAGAAACTAGGAAGGATTGAAGGGGGGGTGTTTTACATTTTTACCTCATTACCAAATGTTGCAGACATATCTAATATAGGAAATCCAAAAGTTACTTTCTCTTTCTGCTCCTCATTTTGGTATTCCTTCATGTTATCCACGTATTCTTTGTCCTCTCTCTCATTCTCCCCCTACTCCTGGTCCTCTTTCATCTTCTCCACCTGGTATTCTTCCTCTTATATGATATTCTTCATCATCCATTTAATTCTCCAGAAATATCAAAAAATATTTATTCCAACCCTGTTTTTCTTCTGGATCTTTTGGTTGTTCAACAATTTCTTTTGTTTTTTGTCTACTTTGAGCTTCCTACAACAATATGTTTTCATGTGTCCCTTTTATTACCTTTAAGCAAGATAGTAGTGGGGAGTTTTGTGAATGATTTGATGGGGGGGGGTTATTTTATCTTAAACAACTGGAACTACTTATTTTTTGGTTTTAACAAACCTACCTTTATTATCTCTAGGTCTAGTTGATTTATTCATACAAATCATGCATGACTAGGACTCATAAAGACTTACTAAATTTAATGCATAGGTTCTTACCTCTCATATTACTGTATTTACTCCTCCTTGTCCTAAATGTGAAAATAAACAAAATGCAAGAAAAAGTATAAGAAGATATTTGTTTTCTTTTTGTTTTTATATATGAAAAAACTTACAAAAATCATAAAACTTGCAAACAACATAAAACTTTGAAACCAACATAAAACTTGTGATTTCCAAATCCAATTCCTATACACCTCACCAACAATGGTTCCAAAATGTCAGGTTATTTAGTTGTCTAAATTCTAAATAATTTATTTCTCATTCTTGTAACATCCCCATTTTCAAACCCCAAACTAGTGATGTATATTGTAAATGTAATGCATGGTCAAGGGCCAAGCGATATAGTATATAAATTGAATATAATGAATAAAATGTATCTCCAATTGCAAATGGACATGAAGGAATATTTGAGAGCTTATTTTCCACAAGAGAGGGAAGGGGTCTTGTTAGCAACATTACTTGTCTTCGGCATTAGGACATCTAGGTCTGTAGGTTGCACGAGGAGCGCCCAAGTGCAGCACACAGAAAAATTCCTTTTCGGACTTAAAATCAAGCGAGAGGGCGGGATTATAGTGTCAACGGTCTGGATCCATCCATATAAGCAGATCAATGGTTGGCAGGAAATCGCGAATCGAAAACTGCACCGAAGTTAATACCATAGATCGCACCCATATTGTGTGCAGGGGAGAATAGCAGTTGTCCATCCAGAGGACACATGGCGCGAGATCTAGTTGTGTCGGCGTTTCGGCATTCGGGAGTTCGAGGGGTGAGAGTTTCATGTTTTTCTACATCTCGAAACCCTGAACCCCGATAGCGCCGAAAGCAGGGCCCACGGTATCACGAAACCTTTTCAACCGTCCATCCAAAGGGGACACATGGTGGAAAACTGAGCCATCTCAGTGTTTCGCCCATCGCAACTCCAAGGCGCGAAGAGCAGCTCCATTATATTCTGACGCACGAGATGCCAGGAGAGTCCCGGACCCGGGCCCACAATAGCGTCGGGTGAGTTCAAGACCGTCAGATCTTAGAGGTACGTGTGGCACCAGATTGAGTCGTCTCGGCGTTTCACTCATCACGATTTCAAATTGCAGAAATAGATCCTTCCCATTCGCGAACGTCAAAAGCGCATTGGGAATAAGCACATGGTCACAGCCCATGGTCACTTGGGGAGAGAAAGGAGATGCGTAAAGAAGGCCAAAGGCGTCGAGTTCAGTTACAGAGGGGATCGTCGCGATCTACAGGCACCATCGGACCCGATCTCAATTCTGTTTCTAGCATTGAAGTAAATGAAGACAAGAGCGGGTGGTTGAAACCTCCTTTCATTCATTAAGTGAGGGGAATGGAGGGTCTGGCAAGCCATCTGCTCGAAGAGGTCCTGTGTATCAATTTTCTCAAAGAAGCCATGCTGAAGTCCTCGACTAGACAGAGAAGTCTGTGCACGCTAGCCCAACACTTAATGGCTCAGC
This sequence comes from Picea sitchensis, assembly GCA_010110895.2. Taxonomy (NCBI): domain Eukaryota; kingdom Viridiplantae; phylum Streptophyta; class Pinopsida; order Pinales; family Pinaceae; genus Picea; species Picea sitchensis. The sequence continues at coordinate 493,432 of SNQJ01S0001330.1, forward strand.
TACCCTCCTTGCAGGAGCCATGCATAGTTAAGGTGGCACTTGAAAAAAGATATCAGTATGAGTTTGACTGAAGGGACGCCAAGCTTTGGGTGACTAGACACGCCTCTGTGAGGTGATTTTTCCTGAGTATATAGACTCATTCTTTGTATTTTGTAGGGATCGATGGTTGAGCTAAGCTCCCGATTGTAAAGTTTTGATGAAGCATTGGTCGCTCTGGTTAATGTATAAGGCATTTGAGATTTCTTACTTTATGGATGTCAGCTTCCCTTCCATTTCTTTGTTTACTGTGTTAGAACAACTCGGAATTGGAGGATCCAGTCGATTTGTGGTTGTTATAGGATGATGTAGGTTGGATCACTGTAATAGTCACATTGTTTCTAATCGGTTCTTGTGATGTTCTTAGCACTGAAACGACTTGGAATTGAAGGATTCAGTCGAGTCACCCCTCAGCTCCTTGAAGCTCTGGACCAAGAGGATCTTGGCTTCCGATTTTTTCGTCCTCAAGATTCCAAAGGCCTGTTGCCCGAGGCAATCTTTCTCACCCTTCTCATAAGTCTTCCTTCTTCCACCCTTTAATCATTTACTGACAGAAGTTGGATCAAGAACTCTCTTTCTTTCTACATACCAGGCCAAGTTTATTGAGTTAAAGATATATTTTCTTCAGTCTTTACCCATATGATCACCCCATTAAACAAATCATGACATAAAACTGATGGGCATTGGGCTCTACTCCTGCAAGCAATCCAGGAGTGACTTATGACGCCAACATTTCTGGCGTCGTTGTCGGGGACGAAGTTGAAAATTTTCCCCAGGATTGAACGACATTGAGCCTCTAATTCTAAAGCTGCATCGGGTATCAGATCCTTTGAATATTGCTACCGTGCACCTGGTGACTCCATTGTGACGACTCTACTATGGCGAACCTGTTATGTTAATTGTGGATTTCAGAGGCAGACACACGCGGTCTCATCCACAATTGCCTCTAGCTACACCTGAAACTAATCTGGAGGTGGTTCTAAGGAAAGGAAAGGCCTCTGAAGAAGAAGCTTCCACTGCCGAACCAGGTAATCCACCATCTCCTTCTGTAAGAACTCCATTTTATTCTCCCCAGTTTCTTAATAGACCTCCTTCAGAGGTTTCCCGTTTCCTGAATTTTGGGAGTCTTCCTGCTGAGTTTTCCCCTCCTGGTCTGGGATTGGAGGGAGAAATCCTTGTCACTCCCCTCTCCTCTGAAGTTGTACCTTGGCATAGACCCAGGACTACAAAAGATTTCCCCACTCCTGCACAAAGAAAAACACCTGATGACTTGAGCTCGTTAGCTTTCTCCTTAAATCCTCTCTTGTTTCCCACTCCACTTCGAGACTCATCCCCAGTAGCCCCTTCGCAAACTCCTTCTCCTCCAAGCTCTCCTTCACCTAATATTCCTATGGTTCATGCTAATCCCTCTCTGAATAGAATGGACGCCATAGTTGCTGCCAAATATGCTCCCTTAATCCTACCCCACCCTATGAATCCTCTCCCTACTGGAGACTACTTGAAGTATATGCCCAAGTTCACTGGGGAAGGAGACATAACTGTCGAAGAGCACCTGGCTGCTTTCTACAGCTATGCAGACAACCTGAACATTGAAAATGAAGATGTCTGGATGAGAGTCTTCATCCAAAGCCTGGATGGCGAGGTGAGGAAGTGGTTTAGAGGATTGGCCCCCGGATCGATTGTCGGGATCGAAGCCCTTGATAGTTCTTTCCTAAGGCAGTGGGGTGATAGGAAAGATTTCATGTATTACATGACAAAGTTCGGGTCCTTGAAGAAAATGGAAGGAGAATTTGTCTCTGACTTCTCCAAAAGATTTAATAAGATGTATAATAAAATCCCCGCGAAAATAAAACCCTCAAAAGCATCGACCAAAATTTCTTATGCTAGTGCGTTTGACCCCGATTTTTGTCTGTTACTGAGAGAAAGAAGAGACACCTCCTTAGCTCAAATGAAAGACGCAGCCATAGAAGTGGAATCCAATGTATTATTAGTTGATATAATGAGGAGCAAGGCCGACGCAGACAGAAGAAAGGGAAGGTTGGAAGCCTTAACTTCTGGCCCATCGGTCCCCCACCCTCAAGTGGATGAACTGACCAGGATGGTGAAGTCTCTGTCTGCAGAAATGGAGAGAATGAAAGTGGAAGGGAGGCAAGCATACAAGGGCCCCCAAAACGCTGAAAAGGGAGGAAATTTCAGGAGGCCAAACAATATTAATTCCCCGACTGTTCAAAGGGAGAAGGGAAGAGATAGAGAAGACCAGAAGATTCAGGCCCCTTTTCAAAATAATTTTATCGCCGAGGGAGAAGAAGGGGAAGAAGATGAGCTTGATCCTGAAATCCATTTCTTCGGGGACACTCCTCCTTTTCCTCATCTCACCCAATCATCATACGAGGATTCTCTCATGGACAGTCATCTAAATGAACTGAGTAAGGGAGACAAGACTAGTGGCGGCCAAGGCAGGTATGATCTGCGGTCCAAGAAAAAAACTATAGCGCCTAACGTTCCTGAGCGGTCCACTAGGACAGAGAAGCCTGATAATGAAGTAGCAGATAGTCACAGAGGTAAGAAGCACCAACCCCTCTCTCCCATAGTCCAGATTCATGTTCTCAAAATAAGAGAAATCCCAAAGCTCTCATCTTTGTTTAATTTCGAGCATGAAATTCAAAAAATCATAATTCCTGTGCCCCTAACCGAATTGATTAAACATGAAGGTTTCAAGAAACACTTCTCTGAGCTTTTACAGTCTGAGATCTCAAGCCTTCCCATAGACTCCATCAATTTGCAAGATGAAAAGCCTGCAGTTATTCTAGGTCCTATGGTAGAAGACAGGAATGACTCGTCCCCCCCCTTCTATACTTCCTTGAACATACATGACAAGGTATTGCACAACTTCTTGATGGATTCAGGGGCTTCTCACAACCTTATGCCCAAAACTGTCATGTAAGAGTTAGGACTAGAAGTCACCCAAGATTATCATGACCTCTATTCCTTTGACTCCAGGAAATTTCAATGTCTCGAGGTGATCAAAGACCTGGTCGTGACCTTGTTCCAGTTTCCCATGAAAAGTGTGGTCATGGATATCATAGTGGCTGACGTCCCCCCCAAGTTCGGTATGTTGTTATCAAGATCTTGGATAAAAAGACTGGGGGGAACTTTGCAGATGGACCTCACATATGCTACCATCCTAGTGTTTGGAGGGGAACATAGGAGACTATATAGAAAAGCCTAACTGGCCTATATAATCATTGATGAGGCCAACCCTACCAACCATCCCATTTTTTCCTTGGACACTGATTTAGGTTCCAGTGTGCTTCAACTCACCCATGCTCCCGAACCTCCTCTTAAACTTAGAAAGCAACCCACCATTTCCCCTAAATTTCCTCCCTCCATCACCCCCGTCTGGAAAATGTTCTTTGATGGAGCCTCTTCCAGGGAAGGCATTGGAGTTGGGGTGGTCTTTGTGTCACCTGCTTAGGAAACCATATCTTTGTCATACAAATTAGAATTTGAAGCTACCAACAATGTGGCAGAGTATGAAGCTCTTGTCCTAGGGTTAAGAGCCGCAAGGGAAATGGGAATTCAGGAGGTAGTAGTGTTCGGTGATGCAGAGTTGGTGATCCAACAGATTAGAAACGCTTATCAGGCTAAGCACCCTCGACTCAGAAGTTACAGAAATAAGGTATGGGACCTAATTGACAGTTTCTTCTCAGCATTTAACATTTCTTTCATCCCAAGAGAGGAGAACACAATGGCAGATTCCTTGGCTACCTCAGCAAGAAATTTCAAAGTACCCTTGCTGCCCAAATCCAAATATGATGTGGAAGTAAAATACAGGCCCTCCATACCTAACAACGTCAAGCATTGGAAGGTATTCGAGGATGATCTCGAGATCAAAAAATTCTTGGAGACTGTCAAAGAATTTTCAGAGATGCATATCGACCAAGACTATGTCTCTGAACAAGAGCTTGATGGGGGTAATTTTCTGAATAAGATTGCAAGGCGTAACATTGTGCAGTTTCCCAACAATCATATTCCAAGAGGTTTGGTTCCTTTGGAAAGACTTTTTGATAGAAATGATGTGTCATTAAAAGGGGAGACCTTGGAGGATGACACTGGTACTATTCAGTGCAACATTGGGACTAAGAGTGAGCCCAAGTTTGTCAAATTGTCAAGAAGTCTGACAAAGGAGCAGAGGTCTGAATACATTGGACTTTTGAGGGAATTTGCTGATTTTTTCGTCTGGACCTATGAAGACCTAAAAACCTATGACACCTCTGTCATCGAGCATAAAATCCCATTAAAAGAAGAGGCAAATCCATTTAGGCAGAAGTTGAGATAGATCAATCCTATGCTACTTCCTATCATGGAGAGGGAAGTGAAGAAGTTGCTCCAAGCTCAGATCATTATGCCACTGAGATATTCAGAGTGGGTGGCCAACTTGGTGCCAGTAAGGAAAAAGAATGGAGAGATCCGGCTCTGTGTAGACTTCAGAAACCTGAACAGGAGCTCACGAAAGGATAACTACCCCTTACTAAAGATGGAACATATACTGCAGAGGGTAGTAGGAGCTTCCAGGATGTCCATGATTGATGGTTTCTCTAGCTACAATCAAGTCTCTGTTCTGCCTGAGGATAGGGAAAAGACAGCATTCACCACTCCATGGGGCACATTCATGTATGCCAAGATGTCATTTGGATTAATGAATGAAGGGGAAACGTTCCAACGTGCCATGGACATAGATTTCATCGGGGAAAAGGATAAATTTGTGGTCGTCTATCTGGATGACATCACAGTGTTTTCAAAGTCGGATAAATAACACTGTCGTCATCTCAGGAAAGTTTTCCTGAAATGCAGGAGTTTTGGCATTTCATTAAACCCCAAGAAATCTTTGTTCGCCATGTAGGAGGGAAAATTGCTAGGCCACATAGTATCAGCGGAAGGAGTCAGGATTGACCCTAGCAGAGTTGAGGCAATAAAAGCCTTGTCGGTCCCGAGGTCCAAGAAGGAGGTCCAATCCTTCCTTGGTAAGATTAATTTTCTGAGGAGGTTTGTGCCTAACTTTGTTGAGGAGGTGAAACTTATAACAGCCATGTTAAGGAAAGGAAGTGAAGTAAGGTGGACTTTTAAATCGCGACATTCCTTTGAGTAAATAAAGAAGGCCCTGACAGATGCCCCTGTGCTTATTATCCCCGACTACTCAAAGGATTTCCTTATTTTCTCCTTTGCCTCATCTGACACTGTGGTTGTTGTTTTATTACAAACAAATGAGGTTGGACTTGAGCAGCCTATCACCTATTTCAGTCGAGCATTGAGGGATGCCGAAGTCAGGTATGACACTATGGAGAAGCAGGCCTATGCCCTGGTAAAGGCTCTCAAGGCATTCATAATTTATGTCCTACAGTCAAAGTTCATCGCTTATGTCCCCTTAGTCACTATTAAAGACATTCTAATTCAGCCTGACATAGATGGGAGGAGGAGTAAGTGGATCGCCAAAATTTTGGAATTTGACCTGGAAATAAAGCCTACCAAATTAATCAAAGGTCAAGGTTTAGCCAAGTTGTTGGCAGAGCCAATTAATCAAGCTTTGGGATCATTTAATCAACAGATTCTCGGTGTTAGATTGGGATGGAGTTATGCAGCATAGACCCTCAAAGGGAGCCCCATTGGCTCGATGTCCTTGATATAAGGATGTCATACACTTTCTGCAAGAGCTGCGGCCTCCAAACGGCCTACAAAGAAACAAAGAAAGAGCTTTGAAGATCAAGGCATTCAGATACTTCCTTATCGATCAAATTTTATATTGGAAAGACTCAAGGCAGTCAGATATTGCCTTATCGATCAAATTTTATATTGGAAAGACCCCCTGGGGGTACTTTTAAAATGCATGAATCCACAAGAGGCCGACAGGATCATGGTTGAATTTCACAGTGGCCTATGTGGAGGGCACCATTTCTGGAAGGCCACAGCCCACAAAATTCTCAGAGTCGGGTACTACTGGCCTACCTTGTTCGTTGATGTCCACAGAGGAGTTACAGCCTGTATCCAATGTCAAAGATTTGCAGGAAAACAACAGCTCAAGTCACTGCCTTTACAGCCTGTAGTTGTTTCAGGACTGTTCCAGCAGTGGGGCCTAGATTTCATTGGAGAAATTCAACCCGCTTCTAGTGGGTAGCATAGATGGATTCTGACTGCTACAGATTTCTTTACCAAGTGGATTGAAACTATCCCTACCAGGAGTGCTTACCACAAAGTAATCATTGGGTTCTTGGAGGACCTCATCACAAGGTTCGGCTGCCCAAATAAGATTGTTACTGATAATGCAGTCGCTTTCGGGTCTGAGCCATTAGCCAAGTTCTGTGAACAGTTCAAGATCAAACTGATTCACTCCACCCCGTATTATCAATAGGGCAACAGTTTAGCAGAATCCACCAACAAAATCCTGATAAGAATCATCAAAAGATTGTTGGAGGACAACAAAAAAGCTTGGAGTTCAAAGCTGAAATTTTCTCTATGGGCCGATCGGGTGACTACAAAGAGATCTATAGGCATCTCCCCTTTCCAGTTAGTTTACGGAGTAGAAGTTGTCTTCCCTTCGCAACTGGCCTTTCCTGTAGCTAAATTCTTCCAGGATTATCAAGAGGAGCCCAATGACATAGTCAGAAGGATTCATCAACTGGTAGAAGTCCAGCAGACCAGAGAGCAGGTAATAGATAGAATTCAGGACCATCAGCAAAGGATCAAGCAGGTTTTTGATAAGAAGGCCAAGAAGGAGCGGTTCCAGATAAGAGACCTGGTGCTGAAATGGGATGCTCCTAAGCAAGACAAGGGAAAACATGGCAAATTTGAAGCCCTGTGGGTTGGGCCTTTTAGAATCTCTGAGACTTTCTCAAATAACATGTACAGGTTGTAGGATTTGGAGGGTGAAGAAGTTTTCAGCAGCCCAATAAATGGGCATTTTCTTAAAAAATGTTTTGTCTGAGCCTTCAGTGGCTCCTATGTTTTGTAAATATTGTCCTTTATGTTCTTTCTTTTTACTTTTATTTGTTTAGGCTTAGTAAGTGACTCCATAGCCCAATAGCAAGGCACTGGAACTGCAAAATGAGTCCTTAGAGCATCACAGGGATGACTCTATCCCCCATGGAGCCTAATGTTAGCAACATTATGTGTCTTTGGCATCAGGACATCTAGGTCTGCAGGTTGCACGAGGACCGCCCAAGTGCAGCGCACAGAAAAAGTCCTTTTCAGACTTAAAATCAAGCGAGCGGGCATGATTATAGTGTCAACGGTCCGGATCCATCCATATAAGCAGATCAATCATTGGCAGGAAATCAAGAATCGGAAGTTGCGCCAAATTTAATACCATAGATCGCGCCCATATTGTGTGCAGGGGAGAATAGTAGCCATCCATCCAGAGGACGCGTGGCACGAGATCTAGTCGTGTCGACGTTTCGACATTCGGGAGTTAGAGGGGTGAGAGTTTCATGTTGTTCTACATCTCGAAACCCCAAACCCCGATAGCGCCGAAAGTGCCGAAACCAGGGCCCGCAGTATCATGAAACCTTTTCAACCATCCATCCAAAGGGGACACATGGCGGAAAACTAAGCCATCTCGGCATTTCTCCCATCGCGACTCCAAGGCACGAAGAGCAGCTCCATTATATTTCGATGCACGAGATGCCGGGAGAGTCCTGGACTGGGGCCCACAACAACATCAGGTGAGTTCAGGACCGTTATATCTTATAGGGACGCGTGGCACCAGATTGAGCCGTCTCGGCATTTCGCTCATCGCGATTTCAAATTGCAGGAATAGCTCCTTCCCATTCGCGAACGTTGAAAGCGCATTGGGAATAAGCACATGGTCACAGCCCATGGTCACTTGGGGAGAGAAAGGAGCTACGTAAAGAAGGCCAAAGGCACCGAGTTCAGTTATAGACGGGATCGTCACGATCTCCAGGCGCCATCATACCCGATCTCAATTATGTTTCTAGCATTGAAGTAAATGAAGGCAAGAGAGGGTGGTTAAAACCTCCTTTCATTCATTAAGTGAGGGGAATGGAGGGTCTGGCAAGCCGTCTGCTCAAAGAGGTCCTGTGTATCGATTTTCTCAAAGAAGCCATGCCGAAGTCCTCGACTAGACAGAGAAATTTATGCACGCTAGCCCAACACTTAATGGCTCAGCTACCCTCCTTGCAGGAGCCATGCATAGTTAAGGTGGTGCTTGAAAAAAGATATCAGTATGAGTTTGACTGAAGGGACGCCAAGATTTCGGTGACTGGACATGCCTCTGTGAAGTGAATTTTCCTGAGTATATAGACTCAGTCTTTGTATTTTGTAGGGATCGATGGTTGAGCTAAGCTCCCGATTGTAAAGTTTTGATGAAGCGCTGGTCGCTTTGGTTAATGTATAAGGCATTTGAGATTTCTTACTTTATGGATGTCAGTTTCCCTTCCATTTCTTTGTTTACTGTGTTAGAACAACTCGGAATTGGAGGATCAAGTCGAGTTGTGGCTGTTATAGGATGATGTAGGTTGGATCACTATAATAGTCACATTGTTTCTAATCGGTTCTTGTGATGTTATCAGCGCTGAAACGACTTGGAATTGAAGGATTCAGTCGAGTCACCCCTCAGCTCCTTGAATCTCTGGACCAAGAGGATCTTGGCTTCCAAGTTTTTCATCCTCAAGCTTCCGAAGGCCTATTGCCTGAGGCAGTCTTGCTCACCCTTCTCACAAGTCTTCCTTCTTCCACCCTTTAATCATTTACTGACAGAAGTTGGATCAAGACCTCCCTTGCTTTCTACATACCAGGCCAAGTTTACAAGGTTAAAGCTATATTTTCTTGAGTCTTTACCCATCTGATCACCCCATTAAAAAAATCGTGACATAAAACTGATGGGCGTTGGGCTCTGCTCCTGCAAGCAATCCAGGAGTGACTTCTGACGCCAACAAGTCTAAGGGGGGAGATTTTACCCATGTTTATTAAACCCAAACCATTTCTTTATAAATTATCCTTATCCTGAACCTTCAACTATCCCTTGAGTGTTCTATAGCCCAATCCTTGGATTCATGTAAGAGGGTGGTTGTGAGAAGTCACATACCGTAGTTATTGAGAGAATGGGGTTTAAGTACAATCAACTTGGGGAAGAGTGTAAGTCAAGAAAACACGAGAAAGAGGAGAAATTTGTATGGGTAGGAGACAAGAATCACAGATTCATGTTTTTCATGGAGAGTTGTTTTTACATGGATTTTTCTGGACATCAAAGGAATTCTCAGTGTTGAATCTTGAAGGAATTTTTTTTGGGCACATTTGGTAGCCATTTGGAACTTTAATTTCATGGATAAAAAGGCTGCAGGATTGTGAGTAATGTTTTATTTGAAATTCATCAAGGGGAGCATGCTTTTTGTTGTTGGGAGAATTTATATTGTAGTTGTAGAATTCTTAAGGTCCCAACTGAGATATTTCATGTTCAACCCATAATGGAAGCCTTAAAGAGGAGTGGAAAGGCCTTAGAAACTGTGATCAATGAAGGGGGTTTCCATTCTTTGGGTTATCTAGGTTGTGGGAAAGAGAGCTAGTGGACTGGAATTAACTATGGGAATTGACTATTGAGAGGGGGACATTAGCCAACCATAGGAACCACCATATCTTATGGATTCATAACCCTAGATTAGTGGTGTCCTGCTATTGATAACTAGAACAAGAAGTATATGGTTGGGAGGAATGTTTTTCCAATGCAGCGGGTTGCATATTTCTTAAGATAAGTGTTCTTATTTTATTTTGTTTATTCATGTTAAATTTTGATATAGTCGTTGTCCATTTTATTATGAGTTATCTTTGTTATTGATACTTGTTGTGAGTAGATTGATGCACATGAATCTTTATTTTTATGAATGAATAATTTTGTATGTATTTAGTTTTTGTTGTACACAGTTAAAGTAGTTGCATTCACATTTTTATTTAGTATGGATAGTTGAATGAGATTCATGTTGTGTATTATTTATGCGTTTTAAAATTGGTAGTATAAAATTTTGATGAGTCATTTTAGCATAAACATGATCCATCTTGCGGCTAGATACATTATAGAGTGGTATCAGAGCTTAATTTCAACACTAGACCCGTATGGGCCAAGAACCAATGTGAATTTTGGAAAATTCGCTATAATAAATTTTGATATGTGATGAATTTGGGGAAAAATAATGAAACATCAAAGCAGAATCCCCAAATTCGTGAGAAAATGTTTTCTAGATTTTCCTCGTAACCTTCCAAAAGAGGTTTAATGGAGTAAATTTGATGAGTTTCAAAGTTAAAATTTTACTTGGAAAGTCGAATTTCACATTTTAATAGCCTCTGTATAATTTGAGAGAGTTTAATGAATTTCCAATTGATATCGCATTTGATCTCAATATCAATGGCCCAGATTCATTGTGAATAAGTTTAAAAATTTATAAGGTTTTCAAAGTTTTGCAAAGGGAGTAGATCAACGCCCAAGATCTGTTTTTGGATTTTGCAGAGGAATATAATCAATGGTATAGATTCATTTTCAGTCATTGGGAAGTTGTAGCCAATTGACAACCATGATTTTCTTTTGAAGCTTGGACAATAAACCATATAGATGGTCGAGAATCATCGACAAAGTTGGGAAACGTTTGATGGATCAATGGCCAAGATAATTTTGAAATATAGATTGAGGTTCCAAATTTATCTGGATTTGTTCAAAATTTATAAGAGTTGGATTTTGTTAAAATAATTTGTCGATGATCAGTAATCGAATCACCGTGTTTGGTGAAGATTTGGTTCGACCAAACGAAATCTTTGATCATCAATGGTCGATGATTGAGGGTTGGTAAAATTAGTGCAATGTTCAATTCTTCCAAGAGAAGTGGTTGATCATGGGTGAAAGAAAAGAGGAGGGTGATGTGTCATTCTATTTCAGCATCCACGTGTCATGCCACATCAACCAAGTTGATTCTTGAGGATGAAATGTCATGCCATGTCATCATCTATGTCTCATGCCATGTCATCATAGTTTCCATGTCAAAAAAGAGATTTCCAATCACCGATGGCTGAGGTTCGACGAGATTTATGGGAAATATTAGTTTTCTGAGAGAAATGAACGATGGTCGATGATTAGGCTTTGGGGAGATTGGTGAGCAAGTTGGTTTACAAAAATAAATTTATAAGCATTGATGTAGTGTCAGAAATCAATGGTCGAGATTATTTTAAGTTGTCGATTGATGGTTAAAATTGATCCGTAGGGTTTGGAAAGGATTAACATATCAACAAATCATATTTCACCTGATTTGAGATCAATGTCTCAATTTAAAAGTTTATTATAATAATAAAATATCCAAATTTCTATGAAAATTTCATATTTTTTATGGTCTTAAACTTGTGGGCCAATTTTGAGGCCCTAAACGACGGTTTTAGGCAATAAAACCCCACAAGAATATAGTGTACCTTTGTATTTGAATATTGAATAAGGAAATTGGAGAGAGACTTCCAATGAGCTACTCTAGGAACAAAACAAAGCTCATATGAGAAATTTACAACTGAAACAATTAAGGTAAAATTCCAGCACCAGTTTACTTCTAGGAGGCCTAACTCCTTGCTCAGAAGTCCGTTTAGGGATTAGGAGAAATCTATGGAAATATCATGAACCATAAAATATATCCATGTATATATATTTGGAATATGGGTATGTAAAAGTGTCCAGGAAGATAAATAAGACATCTGTAGCAATCATGGATAAAATGGGAAAAATAGTCTAAACTTCTCCAGACCATAACTTTCAGCTCAGATCTTAGATTTGAGCAAGAGAATAGTCGTTGGAAAGGTATAGAGGAAGAAATTAAATATATCCACCCATAATTTTGAATAAGTTACTAAAATTATCTCAAAAATAAATAAATAAATTATGTAGTAGTAAGTTAGTGAAAATTGCAGCGTGTGGATGTTGTAACTTTCCGCTCAAATCTCAGAATGAGGCATGAGTACAACTGTTGGAGAGATATTTCAAAGAAGAATGTGTTGAAGGAGTCATATTTTGAATTGTTTCATTATGTTATTCATAAATTTATTTTAATAATAACATTTATTCTAATTAATGGAATGTTTTATACTATGCACGTGCTAACAATAATTATTACATGCAGATTTCTTGCAGAATTAGCAGTATAGGAAAGAATACTTTAGTTCCTATATGAGAATTAGATATATGGAGGATGAAAAAGGGTATTATAGCCACAAATAAGATATCATAGGTCTGTATGTCAGCATGGGAAATGTTGAGACAGATTCTAATGAAAGAAGGGATAGGCAGGACCCTATAACTATGAGAATTCTGCAAAGAGAAGTGGAGAGATATAGGAACAATAATGAAAATATTATGAAATATCAAGAGGAGATACTACACATAATGAATATGATGAATAAGAAAGTCAAAAAATATTATGGAATAATACAAGAATCTATTGCAAGAAAAATGTAAGTAGCTATATCTCATGTTAGGAGGGGTGATCATGGAGGATGTAGATTATCAAGGAGTGCTAGCAGGAATCAACATCTTCAATCCCCAAGGAAATCAACATGAAGATAATATGCATGTTAAAGGTTGTAAATAATCCCAAGCATGTCTCCTCTTAGACATCATAAGAGGACACATGGGTCAGATAGCTTGCAAGGGAATTTGAGGAACATCAAGCCACCATCCTTTGATGAAGAGAACAAGAAAGGAGAAGATGCAGAAGCATGATTGTTGGGAATCAGGAAATATTTCCAACTGCATGATTACTTATCAAGTGTAGAAGATCTAATTGTATCCTATCACCTTCAAGGAAAATCATCCATGTGGTTGGATTGGATGAAGCGGGTCAAGCACCTTAATGAGAAGATAATTTATTGGAAGAAGTTCAAGAAATATTTCCAACAGCAGGTTTTGTCTAAGAAATATTATGAAAAGACTATGAAATTGTTATTTGAGATCTAACTTAGGAACATGACCATGGATGAATATGAAAGGAAATTCTTGGACCTCCTCAGGTAAGTGATTTTAATAAGAAATGAGAACGTGAAAATTCATAGGTTCTTGAGTGGACTTTCATCCTTTTACAAGGAAACATTTCAGTTTGATGAGCCCAAGAATGTAGAAGAATTCATAAGAAAGGCTAAGTATTTGTATCAATGGAACAAAGGAAGGCCAACTTTACAAAAGGCCTAGGATGATAAGAATAAAATAAATATGGATCAAAAGAAGAAAGGATTCAAGCCACCTTTCATAAGGAATATGTTTCAAGCATATCAATAAGGGAGACCCTCTCAATGCAAGAATAAAATGATAGATTCGTTGGGAAAGAGGCCAAGACAGAATCCCATAAAGTGTTGGGGATGTGAAGGAGATCACATGTATAAACATTTTCCTCACCAAAGAGATAAAATCAAGACTGTACATAGCATCAAGCAAGAGGAGACAATAAAGGACATGGGCTTAAACATGTCAAGGATCTATGCAGCCTTGGATAATGGAAAAGTAGAATATCAATCCCACATGATTGAATTTTAAGGTAAGATTGATAATCATCCTATAGATATTTTAATTGATTCTGGAGCTAGTCATAACTATATAGATCCAAATCTAGTTGAAATATTTAAATTGAAGAAAGGTAAGCATAAAAGTATTCGTTAGTTCAGCTAGCTAATGGAACCAAGAGAATAATTAATGATATTGTTAATGATTTCCCAGTAAAAATGAATGGAATCAACACTAAGGTAGATTTGAACATCATATTGCTTGGGTCTTATGACTGCTTGATTGGTATGGATTGGCTAGAAAATCATTTTGTTGTCTTAGATTGTTATAACAAGGATTTGACTTGCCTTGATGAGGAAGGGAATTCAAGGATAATGTAAGGTATTCAAGGCCTATATATGTCTAAGAGATTTCAACATTGTAGATGAATATAAAATTTAGAAAAGGGTGCCAGATATATGCATCCCATATGGAAGAGACAATCAAGGATAAAGAGCCAAGTCTTGAACATTATCTAGTCTTGAAGGAAAATGAAGATGTTTTTGGGGAGTTTACAGGATTTCCACCAAACAGGGATATATATTTCTCTATTTACTTAATGCCTATAGTTTCTCCAATGTCCCAAAATCCCTATAGAATGAGCATGCTATATCTAAAAGAGTAGCAATTGTATCTAGAAGATTTTTTAAATAAAGGGTACATAAACCCAAGTGTTTCACCTTGTGGTGCTCCAATTATTTTTCTCAATAAAAAAGATGGAACGTTGAGGTTTTATATTGACTTCATATAGTTGAACAAGTTTTTAGTAAAGAACAAATATCCTTTGCCAAGGATTGACTATTTGTTTTTATCATCTGAAAGGAGAAAAGATATTTTACAAGATCGACTTGAGCTCAGGCTATAATCAAGTGAAATTTTGAGAAAAATATATTATCAAAACAACCCTTAGGACAAGGAATGGAAACTATGAATTTGTAGTGTTTCCTTTTGGGTTGACAAATGCGCCTGCGACATTTATGTGTCTGGTGAATGGGGTGTTTAGATATTTTTTGAAAAAGTTTTCCATTATATTCTTGGATGATATTATTATATATTACAAGATAGAGGAGGATCATGAGAAACATTTGATAATGGTGCTACAAGTGTTGAGAGAGCACCAATTGTATGCCAAGTTGAGTAAATACACTTTGTTTCAGAAAAGGGCACAGCAGAGGATCTGGAAAATATTGAAGCAATCATAAGTTGGCCAATGCCAACAAACATTTCAAAGGTTAGATAATTTATGGGTAGAAGTAGTTATTATATGAGATTCATTGCATGATTCTCCAAAATTACACACCCAACAACATCTTTGCAAAACAAAGGAGTAAAATTTGAATCGAGTGCCAAGTGTGAAGAAAATTTCCATTGTTTAAAGGAATTACTAACCATTGTTGGCATATTTATAGGAAAAGTGTGCTTGTCATTGATGGCAAGAATAGAAATGACGATGGAATATTGGCAACGATGATGGAAAACGGGAATGAAATGTTGATAGCATCTGGAATGGATAGACTATGACAATGTGGGGGTTTGGAGTATCTTGCTTGTGGTGCTAGTACTTCATGGTGTTGCTTCTTTCATTGTTGGTGTGGTATGATGAGATATGATTATATGGAGCACTTTAGTATTTTAGAGATTAATGAAATAGACAATGGATTACATGGAGCACTCACCTACTTACCACTAGATGCATGATACTTTATGATTCTAGGAGATCACCCTAACTTGCGACATGTCTATTGAGCTCCTATGATGATCCTTGATACGATATATAATGGATTTTGTAGAGAACCTACCTCCTTTGGACTTCTTGCATATTACTTGTTGTTTTGGTGGAGCTTCCTAGGTCTTCAAGCAACATTAACATGATTGGGGGAATCATACACTCTTGGTGAGGGATCCCTGAGGTTCTGCATGTGTATTATACTTCCGTAATGATATTAAAAACAATAGGCGCTTGTCTCCTTGGCATACTTTGGAGCACCTTGGGGGTTTGATGGGGATTTTCATGATGATGTGCTATTGGAATCTTGTGATGGCACACCCTAGCTCTTGGAGTGTCTATTGTACACCTAAATCCACTCTGCGTTGCACATATAACTCCACTACTAAAAATGACTGACTGTAACTTCTAGGACGGACTTACCATCAATGAAGAAAAATGACTAACTATAACTAGCAGGACAGACTTACCATCAATGAATAAAAACGACTGACTATAACTACCAGGATGGATTTACCATCAATGAATAAGAAATACTAACCGTAACTATCAGGGAAGCCAAAGAGACTCGGGATAACCACCAGAGAAGACGAAGGGTCGCGATTTTGTTTTGAGGTGGTAAAGGTCTTGGAAGGGTCAAGTTTTTCATCAGGCATGGGACTTAGAGGAGTAGCAATATTTTTTTATCGGATAGAGGACATATATGGGTTGCATGTTTTAGATCTAGTGTGGACTCAGAAGGTTTGAATTCATTGTTTTTTATAAGGGTCGCACCGTTCTCAGAAGGGTCGCACCGTTACATAGAAGGGTCACATTCTTTTCTTTCTTACACAGAAGGGTTGCACCGTTCTCAAGAGGGTCTCACCGTTACATAGAAGGGTCTCATTTTTTATTTCTTACATAGAAGGGTCTCATCGTTCTCAGAAGGGTCACACCGTTACATAAAAGGGTCACACCATTACATAAAAGGGTCACACCGTTACATAGAAGGGTTGCATTTTTTTTCTTACACATAAGGGTTGCATCGTTCTTAGAAGGGTTGCATCGTTACATAGAGGGGTCACATTTTTTCTTTCTTACATAGAAGGATCACATTTTTTCTCAATAGAGGACTTGGAAGGGTCGCATTTTTTATCTGGTAGAGGACTTGGCATGTAAAGAAAAGGAAAAATGTAGAACAAAGGAGAGACATGAGTGTTCTTTCATATATAGTTATTCATGCACTTAGAAGTGGGTGTGTAGGTGTTGAAAAACATAGAAGAGGTGAAACACATAGAATGGAGATGGATCAAAGAGCATAAAATGCAAAATAATAGTTGCGCAGAGATGTAGTGGTGCACAGGAAGAGAAAGAGTGGATCATAGACAAAGAAGAGTGCAATGGAGTCGTAGATCATAGAAGAAGAAATAGTCAGAAGTGGAACAGAGCATAGAAGTTGAAGAAGGCAAAAGAGACATTGAGTTGTAACAGATCAGATCAGAGACAGATCAATTAAGTAAGTTTTGTAAGATTCAATAAGGGTGGTAGGGTGGTTCTAGGGAGGATTGTAGTTCTCTAAATTCTAGTTGGTGCTAGAATATATTCTGGGAGTTGGTGCTTCCATCTAGTAGGTGCTAGAGAAATATGATAGTTGGTTATCTCTACAAGTTGTAGCTTGCTATCATAGGTTGTAGCCTCATATTTGAGTTTGCGCTCAAAGGCAGTGATGTAGATGAAATTTGGATCTTGATTGCCATCATAATAAGAATAGGTTTTCTCCCTTTATGGGTTTCCTCATGAAAATCAGTGTCTTTATGTATTTTGTGTGATAGATCAAATATTGTATATCTATGCAACACATTTAATAATAATCTAGAATGATTATGAAAATAACAAGAAAAATTTCAATATTAGATATGTAATTGATTCACCCCCCCCCTCTTAGTTATATTTCCATCAACCAGTCCACCTATTTTAAAATTTGTAGATCCAGATGAGGATTATGTTGCATGCAGGGACAGAATCAGTGGAGTCCTCACACAAAATGGACATGTAATTTGTTATGAGTTCGAAAAATTGAATGAGCATGAAATAATTTTTTCCACACATGAACTAGAGTTGGAATCCATAGTACATTTCATAAGGATTTGGAGGAATTTCTTCATGGGAAGAAAAATTGAATTGAGGATAGACCATAGTGGTTTGAAATACTTGTTTGAATAACCAAAACTAAATTCTAGAAAAACTAGATGGATAGAATTTCTGAGTGAATATGACTTTGACATCAAGCACATAAAGGGAAAAGAGAACAAGGTGGTTGATGGACTCAACAAAAGGGTTAAAATGCATTCTACAACCATTAGTGTGTACAAGACATATTTAAAAGACAGAATTCTAGAGATTGTAACAAAAGACCAACATTATATGCAATTTAAAGAAATATTACAACATAATAATGTACAACAAAAATATAAGGATTACAAACTATAAGAGGATGGAATCCTCTTATTTCAGATCAGATTTTATGTTCCCAATTATCAAAAATTGTGAAATTTCGTTTTTAAGGAGATGCGGAATGTGTCATACGTTGGACATTTAGGATACCCGAAAACTATTATAGCTATAAGAGGCCGGTATTTTTGGCCGGGTATGAAGAGATATGCCACTGATTATTTCGATACATGCATGTAATGTCAAAAGGTAAAGGTTGATCACATACATCCAACGAGATTGTTCTATCCATTTCCCATTCCTAAATGAAAATAGAAAGTTTTTACTATTGATTTTATTACCAAATTGCCTAGGAAAACAACGAAACATGATTCCATCATGGTAGTGGTGGACAAGCTTACAAAGGATACACATTTCATCCCTTTAAAAGTAACTCATAAGGAAGCCAATACTACATAAATTTATATGAGAGAAATTGTTAGGCTACATGGTGTGCCTAAGGAAATAGTGCCAGACCAAGATCCCAAGTTCACTACCAATTTTTGGAAAGGATTGTTTAAAGGATTTGGGACCAATTTGAATTTCAGTACAACATATCACCCAGAGCCAGATGGGTAGAGAAAAGGGATTAGTCAGATAGCTGAAGATATGTTGAGAATGTATGTAATGAGAAAGCCTTCTAGGTGGGAGGACTATATCCATTTAGTTGAGTTTGATTACAATAATGGGTATCAAGAATCATTGAAGATGAGCCCTTTTGAATAATTGTATGGTATAAAATGAAACACACCAGTAATTTGGGATAACCCAGAAGACAGATCTGTGATTGGGTCAAAATTGTTAAGGGAAATGGGAGAACATATGGTAAAGATCAGGAAGAATTTGAAAGTTGCATAAGATAGGTAGAAGAGAAATTCCAATAAGAGAATAACACATAGAGAATAAAAAGTGAGATAGAATTAATTTTTAAAAGTTAAATCCAAGAGAATCTCACTGAGATTGGGAAGTTTCCCAAAGATGGAAGCGAGATATTGTGGGCCTTTTGAGATCTTAGAAAATATAAGGATAGTTGCATACATGTTAGCATTACTTGGATCCATGAGAATTCATAACGTGTTCCATGTGTCTTTATTAATAAATATGCACCTGATCCTAATCATGTGATTGATTGGAATGTGATCCAAGTGGAACATGAAGGGGATTTCTGGGTGGAACCAATTTACATCTTGGACTGAAAATTCAAGGTTTCCAGGAAAAAATCCATTATATTGGTAAGGGTTCAATGGAATAGCTAAGGTCTTGAAGACGCTAAGTGGGAGCACGAGGAAGCCATGCAGGAAGCATACCCACAATTTTTTGTAATTTTGAAGAAAATTGAATGTACATTAGTATATAAGTGAATGAGGATCCGTTTTCCCAGCTAGAGTTCCTAGAGCCACAACTCTGAGATTTCTTCTCCAACCAATGTGTGTGTTGAGGGTAAAAGAGAGGTGTTGGTTGTATTTGTTGTGTGAGACATTAATTTGAGGAATTAGCAAGTATTCTTATGTAATATTTTTTTATATGTCAATGTGTAAATTGCATGGTTATGTGCACTAAGGAAAGTGTCATTTGTAGGGGGAGGGAAATGTAACATCCCTTTTTTCAAACCCCAAACTAGCGATGTATATTGTAAATGCAATGTAAGGCTGAGGGCCAAGCAATGTAATATGTAAATGATGTAAATTGAATATAATGAATAAAATGTATCACCAGCTATAGATGGAAGCAAACAGAGATTTGGGGGCTTAACTTCCACAAGAGAGGGAAGGGTTCCAAGGGGGGGGAGTTTACCCATGTTTATTAATCCCAAACCATTTATTTCTAGATTATCCTTACAACAAACATTCCATTAGTTGTTGAGTGTTCTAGATCACAATCATTTAATTCATGTAAGAGGATGGGTGTGAGAAGTCACATCCCATAGTTATTGAGAGCATGGGGGTTGAGTACAATATTCTTGGGGAAGAGTGTAAGTTAAGCAAGAAATATAAAGAGGGGAAATTTGTATGGGTAGGAGAACATAATTACATATTCACATTTTACTTGGAGAACTATTTTTACACGCGGTTTTCTAAAAAATAAAGGTGTTATAAGTGTTGAAGCTTGAAGGAAACTATTGTTGGCATGTTTGGTAGTCATTTCAAGTCATAATTTCATGGAGAAAGAGGTTGTGGTATTGTGAGTAACATTATGTTCAAAATTCATCAAGGGAACCACACTTTTTGTTGTCAAATTCATATTGCAGCTGTAGAATTCTTGAGGTCCCAACAGAGATATTTTCTATCCAACCTGTGCTAGAATCTCTAAAGGGGAGTGGAAAGGACTGAGATACTTGAGCAGTGAAGGGGGATTCCATCCCTTGTGTTTTGCAGGTTGTGGGGAAGAGAGTTGGTGGACTCGAATTAGTTATGGGAATTGACTATTGATAGGGGGACATTAGCCAGCTTTAGGCACCACCATATCTTATGGATTCATAGCCCCATCTTGGGGGTGACTTGATTTTAGAACTAGAACATCAAATTTATGGTTGGGAGGATGTTTTGTCCTTTGTAGCGGGTTTCATATTTATTAAGATATGTGTTCTTATTTTTTGTGTTTATTCGGGTTAAATGTTGATATAGTTGTTGTGCATTTTATTCTGAGTTATCTTGGTTATTCCTACTTGTTGCAAGTATATTGATGCACATGAATATCTATTTTTATGGATGAATAATGTTGTATGTATTTAGTTGTTGTTGTACATTGTTAAAGTGGTTGCATTCATGTTTTTATTTATTATGGATAGTTGAATGAGCTTGAATTTCATGTTGCGTATTATTTTCGCATTTTAAAATTGGTAGCAAAAAAAATTGATGAGTCATTTTAGCGATAACATGATCCAGCTTGGGGCTGGGTGCATTACAAATATAGGGTAAGTAAACTTTTGAGGTGTAGGCACTACGTGTGTAGAAATAGCTTTGTAGCCACTTAAGATTCTTGTAGAAAGGTAAATTTACTAGAAGCTAAGAAAGGAATTATAGAGCTAACCCACACTGAAGATTATTATCCATACCAATGACTTAAAATGACCTTCAATTGGTAGAAATGTAAGTACATATTTATAAACTATGTTCTTCTCTATAAATATACTCTATTTAGTCAGATAGGTTTGAACTTAAATGAGACACCTTAAATTATGAGTTAATAAGATGATTTTAAACTAAATCACTCAATCCAAATTCAATAAATAAATGATTTGTAAAAGAACAAACTAGATTGTTACAGACTTAGTCCAGTATTCCATATTTGGTTTTAATCCCAATTGTAACTATGGTAACTCAAATTATGAAGTTTTTTCAATTACTTGAATTTAATGTTCTTCAATAATAATACTCTGAACAATTTCCAAGACCACACTTATAAGGAACCTTACATGTGAAAAGAAATTTAAATTGAAATTCATTCACTATAATAATCTACTATAGACTTAACTGTCGAATTATAGGAAACTATAGGAATTACCAATGATAATAGGAAATTATAGGAATTACCTATGATGATAGGATATTATAGGAATATACCTATGATTATAGGAAATAAATGAAATCACAAAACAAACCAATTCTACTGAAAAATACTTAAATTAAATACCCAAGACATACCAATGCCCTGCCCCCCTCGCCCGGGATATGCTGCTAAATAAACTTAGAACGATGAAGAATAACTAACACCATCAATCAACCATAAACTTATTTCCATTCAGAAGTTGGATAAATTTATGTATTACAAGATAACTCTCTCGTGAGTAAATTGATATAATCACTACCTTCTTACATTGTCTAACTTTGGCTTTATAGATTATTACATAGTCAAAGTTGAGTATTCTCAAAATAGCATTATATTCCTAGATATTTGCAAATATTATAGCCATATCTCATATTCAGCATGAGGGATAGGAGATCAATCATTTCCTATTTTTTTCACTCGATTATCTAAGTGGAAAATTGATTCAATCTCTTTCAGCTTCGAACCCTAGATTATAGGACCATAATCATGGTTTTTCCAACTGTAGTTTGTGTATTTTTATGATCTTGTTCTGTGTTGTCCAAGCATTGACCATGAGGTAGAAAACTTCTTGAGGGTGGAAAAGTGGAATTTTCACCATGTCATGATATCCATGAACAACTTCCAAGTGTTGGATCTATCTTAATGGAGCACAATCATTCTAAGCTTGGACACATGACATGAATTAATTCTTGTCATATTTGCAATTTTGGTAATTCAGTAAATAAATGACTTTTAGCAATGTTTATTATCCAAAATCGAGAGTTTTCATTCAAAAACAAATTATTACCTTTATCATGTTCATTATGTCATTATTCTAGTGAAAATGGAAAAAATATGATATTTTTGGTCAAAAGTGAAGGTGAATGGGCTTGATTGAAATGGTTAAAGATAGTCAAAAGTGGCACCCAACAATACCCATGTTTGACAAGTGGTCCAAACAATATCCTTCTACCCATGCCATGATGTTCCACCTTTGGTGTTGATCTAACTCCTTGGTCGATGATAGTGTGAGATTGTGCTATTTCCAATGCAACCTAACCAGAAGTGCCACTAAGCAATACATTGAGTTTCTAGGTGCTTCATTTCACAATTTTTCATCTTTAGCAATGGCCTTCTTGACCCATTTTCAACTTCCAATCCATTATGAAACAAAAAAACAGCCCTTGACATCCTTATGTCAGAGAACGACCACTCAAATATCTAATCAAATCAATGAATGAAGACAACAGTCACAAGCTCATCAAAAAAGAAATTCTATACCAATTTCTAGAATATTGTTTTGTTAAGTCTTTGTTTTTAATATTGCTAAGGATATTATGATGTTAGGAAACCTAATTGAAGATAAATTTATATTACATGTTGAGTAGCTAGATTTGATTTATTCTCAATCTGACACATTGTATGATATGATACCTCATGTTCCTTTTCCATCAATAGATCCTCCTAAACCTACCCTAGCACCACATGCTAATGCTATGATTGATTCCATTTCCCATGATTATGCTGGCTAGTTAGAAAAATAGAAGTTGCAAATGAATATCTCTCATAATCCACTAGTAACTGCACCAACATCACCAAATTCCTCGGTCTCTACCCAAGCCTCCAATGTTCATTTATTCCAATCAACAAATTAAAATAAAAGTCAACGAATTGGAGGAAAGAATAAGAACAAAAATAAAAATTATATTTTTGAGAAAGGGACTACCCCTAATACTAATTCTAATATGGGTCGCACTAATGAGAAAAAGAAAATGAAATTTCCTTACAAGATATACATTGGAGATCATCCTACTCACAAGTGTCCTCATATGGATGAGATTGATTGATACCTAGCCCACCAGGGAAACTAGTAGAAATCATTGTCCTAATGAGTCCTTTTGCCTCATAGTAGCAACAAATGGTTTTGACAAACCTTGCATCTTAGAAGGGTGTACATAGGAAAATACCCCAAAGGGGGGTAATACCATGAATTCTAACATTTACGTGTGTAGATAATGTTTCCATGTTTAGAAGAGAGATAATTATTATCATAGTACTTAGAGTGGTCATATTGATAAGGATCCATATTCATCCCATCCAGGTGGATTTATATAGATAGAGAGGCCATCCAATGATATGGTGCTTCACCCCCCCAAAGGTATCTTATGAAAATATATGGATAATCCCAATTCCCAAGATGCTCACAATTATAGTATTTTTTAGAATTTGGATCAAGAAACATGTGTTATTTTTTTGCTTGAAGTCCTTGAGAGCTACCTTGTGAAACACAAAGCATTATTGACTGCAATTGGTAGAGTTGATCTCTTAGACAATTATTTGATTACATTTGACCTTGTTCGTAGTATGCCTAGGTTTCCTCACTAGATTGCTTTACAAATCCAAGTATCTTACCATGGCACAAACATATTTCAATGCATTCTTGATGAAGAAGACTCATTTGATATGATTTCCTTATTGGAGAGCCTTGGATTCTCTAGATATTTTTCCATTGTCTACCATGTTAAAATCATTTGATTTTCATGATTTTAAGCCCCATGGAATCATTTTCGCATTTCTTATAATGTTAGGTTTAAAGACTATTTCAATTGATGTTAAATTAGTTGAAACTCTTTTACCACTATAATTTCATGTTAGATCATAGTAATTTTTATGTGATGACGATAGTTTTGTCTTCAGTATTTTGATTCATTTGATTTTCGCATCATGGTAAAGTGGTTACCATATATCAAGTTGAATTTTTTACACATAAATTGCAAGCTAAAGATGGTATGAATATTCCATGCATTGGATATTCCAAGGGATCTTTCGACACTATTGGTGTTGATATGTTCAAAGGTTCATCTTTGATCGGAACATGCACCCTCCCTCCACTAGTCAATTCCATGAAATCACCTATAATCTATATAATTTCATTGGTTACTATTGAATCATAAGGTTTGTCCTTGGTCTCTATTTCTTTTGTAGACCTTTTATGACAACACTTGATTCCTTCTCATATATTCAATGTCAATTAGGAACCTTGGATAGTACTGCATCTATCACATATCAAGTCATTAGATTCAAGTATTTCATTGAGTGTGTTTTAGATTGCTTACTAGACTATCCAATCAACAATTGTGGAAGATGATCAAAATTTCTATCATTATATGGAATATGATTCATCCACTTCACCCATTTGGCCTGTCAGCCCTCCCATTTCACATGATTTCTTGGATTCTATGATGCCTTCATATGAGGATATCCTTGAATACAAGATTGAGTTAAAAATACCATGGGAATATATGCATCATACATCATTCTTCCTCATCAAATTGGAGAAGTTAAAGGTTAGCATGAAAATCCTAGTTTCATCCAGTGATTCTGAGTGGTACCACTGCCCTATCCTAACATGCCATGTGTATGAAAAACGGAATTTGGTGAGTACTTGGAAAATTATTCATGTCAATATCTTTGTGAATCCAGGTGTTTTCAAAAACATATTAATTGGTGAAGACTATTCTCCTAACAAGATTGAACTTTACACTTCCCCTTTTAAGGATTTTTGTGACATTTTCTCTTGGAACTATGAGTATATGCTAAGGATTGATCCTTTAATTATCGAACATGAAATAAAAATGTATGATGGTGATAAAAAAAATTGATAGAAGTTATGTCCATTCAATATAAATAAGGTAACTACCATTAAGGAATAGGTTGAAAAGTCGCTTCATGATGGTTTCATTTACCTAGTTCCTTTAATTGAATGAGTTTGTAATCATGTTCTGGTTGCCAAGAAATAAGGTACCATTCAAGTTCATATTGATTTTAGGTATATTAATTAGGATTTTCCTAAGGATAATTATCCTACCACATTCATTGATCAAATTATAACTTTTTTTTTAAAGTAAAAAAGGGGTGTTGCCTGCTATATTATATTAACAAAAAGATACAACGGTGCTACAGCCACCAAGTGTGCCACCATTTGACTGGAAACCAGCACAACTTGGGGCGCATATGTTTCTTATGGATGGAAAAAAAAGAGAGATTGTTCCTCCATCTATCATGCCCGAAGGAAACCAAGGTAGATGGCCATGCATCGGCTTAAGACTATTACAGAGAGATTTTTTATAAGTCTGAATTGTAAAAACCATAGAAAAAGGGAGCCCCAACATGGTTGGAAGTAAAAGAGAAAAACAACTTGAAAATGACTAAATCAAATACCCGATGGCATGTCGTCCTTGTTCTCATGCCACGCTTCTCTGGCCTGCATTACAAATGGTTGGGCGTAGATTGGGCATTTTTTATTTGTCGGGGCATTAGACTACGCGTCGAGAAGCATATCCAACCGTTGTCCCATTAGGAGGACCCTATTCTCCTGGTCAGCCATCTTTCCTCATAGTTCAAACACTAAATTCAAGTGTGCCTCCTAGAGGAAGGGTGGGAGGGCACCATTATATCCATGCATGGCTCGGGTGGGAGGTGGTGTTGGGGTTTCGTCACCCTCTCCTAGAGTGACCTTCATCCCCATTGTCACTGCCTTGCTTGGAGTAACCACCTTTGTACCTATGTTGCCCATGCCCTTGTCCATGGATGTTATGTCTTCATGGCACTCAATTTCCATGATGTTTCCCTGTGAAACCAAATCTGTGTAAGGCACTTCCTCGATATAACAAGTTGGGAATTCCTCACAAAGCCCCCCCCTCATGCTGCTTCTTGCTTGAGTTTCAAGGGTAGTCAGAGTTTTTTCCGTGTAAGGAACTTCCTCAACATAACAGGTTGGGATTTCATTATAGATCCATCCCATCATGTTGCTCCTTGCTTGAGTTTCAAGGGCATTCGGAGTATTTTCTTCCCGCATAGTGCTTGTGGGCTTCCAATTACCCAGTTCAGAGAGTGGGAATTGCTCTAGAGGGGTCTGACCACCCTCCTTTGGCGCAAACTCTTCTGCATAAGACTGGGGTGAGAGATTGGTCACCTTTTCTCTCTGACACATAATGGAGTTGGCCAGCGAGAGCGCTTTTTCCAATTGTTGCCTGCGTTGTCACTGAGCAATGTGGGTATACCAAGCCGAACCACGTCAAGGTTTACCTCGCTCCCTAGGCATCGTATTGAAGGAGGGGATATCAAATGCACCAGAGCTCACAAATGGTGTGAAGATGCAGAGAAAAACGCACCAGAGCTCGCAAAAGGCGGAAATATGCAGAGCAAGAATGAGTTGAATGTGACCCTGCCTCCTCACTTTCACCAGTTTGTGGGGCGGTGGGACAGAGCCCCCCATTAACTCTTCCATAGTAAATTCTTGTAGAGCCGACCCTTTCCCGCGAGGGAGGGGTTTCTTATCAGGAGGTCGGCATCAATGGCCTGCTCCCATCGTTAATGTTGAGTAGATGGGGATCGGCCTACCCCATTTAATATGAGGCTAGGCTCTATGCCAGGTGGTGGTGCTTTGCATTGTGTCACCCCATCTGGGGCTTTATTGATCAAATTATTGATGAATGTGCCAACAATGAAATATTTTTCTTGATGGATGATTTCTTTGGCTATAATCAGATTTAGATAAAGAAGGAAGACCAACATAAAACTATGTTTGTTTGTCCTTTTGATACTTTTTCCTATAATAAGACATTCTTTGGTATTAAAAATGTTGGTTCCACATTCTAGTGGTTCATGTTATATTGTTTTCATGACATTAAACACATTGTTGAAGGATACTTGGATGATTTAGATGCTTGGTCCTAGATTCACACTGATCATCCACGTTATATTTGTGTGTATTCACCAAATGTTAGTATTATAAAATTCATGTGGTGAACCTAATTCCCCTTTTTAATGGGATTGGTTGTTACTAAATATATTGTGTTTGTTTCTATTAATTAGGGCCCACTAGATAGTTAGAATGTGAAATTAATAATGGTAAGTTGGACTCATTAAATAAGGTCCACTAATTAGTTTTTGTAGCCTCATTAATGAAGGCCCACTAATTAGTTTTTGTAGCCTCATTAATGAAGGTCCATTAGGTGGTTATGGTTTTGGTCAATTAGAAACTATTTATAGTAGTACAATCTATGTAATTGGATTCCAAGGGAATGATACTGTGTTTGGAGCTTTTCTCAGTGTGAACCTTTCTTTCTGTTTTGAGTATCAATAAAGGTTTACTCATTGTTTCTATTTCCATACTCTAGTTCTATGTATTTTCTTTATATTGTTATATTTTTTTCTACGTTTCTTTGAAAATTGTTTTTCAACTAACAAGGAAAACCACATTTATGAATTCTATTAAGTCATGGTGAAGCTATGTATGTCATATTCATGGGGGCTTCACCTTGTTGACCAATTTCTTATCATGTTCATTCATAAAGGGGATTTTTTAATTGTGAAAAATAAGGCCAATATATTGTAGGTATTGAGGGGGATGTGGGGTTTCAATGTGTTTATAAGTATTGGGGGGTATAAAAAGGGGTATTTAATTAAAATGGGGGTTTATTTTATTGGAAAGATGTATTGGGAGGGGGGTTCAACAAAAGTGTTTTTGAAGATATTTATCAATATCTAGTGAAATTAGGGGTATTCTTTAATATCCCATAAACACAAGCGTTTTGTTACAAGTTCATTGAGTGAAGACCCCGTGGTCATATTCAGAGAGGCGTAATGTCTTGAAAAATGTATGTGGTCTTATTTCCTACACTCATCAAGAAAATGATTTCTTTGATTCAAATACTCTTACATAAGAATATTAATTTTCCTTTAATATATTAAAAAAAATTATATTAAAAAGGACCAAGCTCCTATGAAAAATCCCAACACCAATTTGTGTGATATTTCAAAACCTATCTAACATAATATTGAGAAGATTCATGCACCATTAAAGAAGTCCAGTCTTAGTGAAAACACAAACACTCAAAAATCATGTGACATCTACAAGTAATCATTGAATGAAAACAAACACTATAGAGAACATGTATTCATCAACACAACATAAGAACCTTCACAAACTACTACACTTGAAAACACATAAACATCAAAAAATTTAGGTGATTAAGAGACCTACTATTATCCATAGGTTCCAATAACCCTTATCACCTATAAGCATCATACAAACTCATATACAATGGTGCAAAATGAAAAGAAACAGATTTTTTTAATGCAAGTATGGATCAAATTCCAACCTATCATAACCATGATTGACAATGATACCCATATGGAACAATTGTTTTCTATAATTTTCAAGAACCTTATATTAACTATGTCACCATCCACAACCTTACATCCCAGGGTGGATAAATGATTGGCAAAAAATAATAAATACGCATTACGCCCTAAAGTTATTCATTGTATAATTTTAGACCCATGCTTGATTATTTCCTTTGCGATGTTGAAAACTTTGATATTGTAGATGGCATCTTCAAATGTGCATACCTTTGAAAGAAACATGGGGGTTATCTCCCACAACCACATTGTCTTACCATGAGATTTGATCCATGGTGGTGCCAAACTCTTGAACTAGAATAAGACAAAATCAATGAGCCATTTAGGTGAGTATAATTTTAATAAACCGTGTTACTCCTCATCAATAGGAGCATACACTCCTCATTTTAAAAATTTGTGTAATGAGGATTATTCCTTTCTAATAGGGTTGGATAATTCAACTACTTCCTTTCCATCAATGGAAACCTCATCAAGATACCTAAGAGAATATTTCCTTATCAATAGGTTTATTTTCAATGAAAGATTATTGAAAATTCTCTAGTTGACTCCACTCTTGTCGAAAATTATTTGTTCAATGACACTCTCGTGGAAAACACTTGTGTCAATAACTCTATGATAAAAAAAACTCTCTCTTAGATGACTCTATTGTCAACAAATCCCTTTTTGACATCATACTTGTCAATGACCCTCGTGTTGACAACACCCTTGTCAATGTTAGTGTAGCATAATGGTAACAATTCATCGAATAAAATCATTATGCATGAAATTAGATGCCAACGCACAATGACAACATAGCCTCATACCTATAGCTAACAAAAACTAATGGTTATAAATTTGGACCACCTTTAGAAGCAAAATGGGCATTTTATAAACACTACTTATCTTTTTATGATAAGAGGTTAGAAAATATTTTCCACCTTTTTTATTCTTTCTCTATCATAAAAAAAAAAGCATATGTCATTCATATAATAATACAAACATTTTTATCTATGTTCTTTATGTGTATTTGGATTTAATAGTATTCATGTTTCTACCACTTATAACTTAATATGTCCCACACTACCAAGTTATCCTTAAGTAACATTATAAAATCATAATAAATAATCTAAATTTAAAAACTTAGAACATGCTCACATAATTTAATATTCAAGATAAATATAAAATAATTAACCATGACCCTCACAGAAAACCCATAAATTTCCATTGCATTTGAAATACCAATAGTGGAACCTGTTATCACATAGAATTGTAGGGTTAAAGAACCATGACATAAAAGATCTTATTGTTTTCAGAGCTTGTATTATAAACAAATTCTGAGGGATTATGTCATACCATCAACTAAAAGCGTTTTCGAAGTGTGCAATCTATATTTGAGTTGGCGCTGCGAACTAATTAAGGAAGAGGGTTGGAGGTTATGTAGCTTGCAGACATCTAAGTGCAAATCCGAAATTACCAGCATCAACCTCATAGCCATCAAGTGCTCCATGAGATTTTTTGTCTTGTTTGGAGGCCAGGAAGGGTTTGACTACTTGGTTTTTCCTTTGGAGCTATGAACTGGCTCAGGCACTATGAAATGCGCTACAAAATTTCCTATAACAACGACTTTTACATATTTGATCATAAATCCAAAAAGATGATGTGGGTTTCTCTGAAATTTTTTGTGGAGGAACATGATATCCTTGTTGACTTGGTGACAAAATTTCAGCCTAACCCAGTTTGGCATTTGAGAGAAACAATTAAAACACTAGTGCGATGCAGAATGTGTTGCAAACTCTCTATTTTGCATAGTTGATTGGAAATTCTCTTTGTTGGGAAGTTTCCACCTGTCAAGGAATGTTATAATGGTCTCCTAGGATTTTGTTGGACATGAGGGACATGTATTCCATCTCCAGATCAATCAGGATGACCTGTTTCAAAAGGCATTTATCATCATAGACAAAATCCCCCAAAAATAGGAATTTGTTAGGATTTTGTTGGAATCTTTTGTAACAAGACTCCTAAATGGAGGAGGATCCTATGTAACTCGTTGGTTTCGACCTCCTTAGGGTAGATAGAGATTATTCACTATAAATGAAAGGGTTTTTTATGAGAAATGGGTTGGATTCATGAGCCAAGAGAGGAGAGAGTTGGAGGAGCAGTTTTAGTTGCACATTTGTAAGCCTGAGGGCCTATTTGTAATGACATTTTCTTCTATTAAAGATTCATGAGAGTTTTTATCAAATTGTCTTCTTTGTTTTCCCACTTCTTTGTTATCTTCTTGCTTGAACATATTGCAAGTTTTGAGGATCATAGCTTCCATTGATTAATGGATTCATGAAAAACAAAGGATCCGTTGTAGCTTTCCCATTAAATCATTGTTCATTGTTTAAACAAATCTTTATCTATTGCGAAAAGGATATCTATATAATGGATTTTCTTCCTTTTTTCATATTCACCATGATTCTACTCATCATTATATATCTCTTTGTCTAATATATAGTTTGATTTCCTTTGATATGTAGGATGTTATGACTCCATGCCCAATGGAATGCCTCTGCAGACATTTTGTTTCTCTCTCCCTTTCTTTCCTAGTCTTGTTGATCCACCTCTCAAACCATTTAATTAATTTATATTTTGATGAGTATTGGGCTTGCACTTATAGCAATCTAAGTATGACTCTCAATGCTAACAGAACCTTTAATACCTCTCAATGTAAAAAATGAAAAATAAATCCACAACTTTTTTATGGTCTCTAAATGTAAATGTAAAGAAAGAAAATAAACCCACTTGTTTATATCCATTTTTAAAGAAACAGTGTCGAGCAACATCGAAAATTATGCGTCTTGGGATGGGTGACCACCTAGGAAGTCTTGGTTACCGGGTGCAAGCCCCAGAAGTGATGATTGATGCTATGCGATTCATTTCGTTGGTTTCAATCCCATTTCTTCACCCCTGTGAGCATCACCCGATGCAATGAGTGCTAAGTGGACTATTCAAATCATGAGAATTATTGG
>SNQJ01S0001330.1:534769-601658 GCA_010110895.2 Picea sitchensis
TTCTAGATTTTGCTCCTCTCGCTTCCTACAACCTAAAATCCACTCAACTTTTCTACTTCCTTTGTCTATTTCTTGGACACTTTCTTGATCTCTTCTTTGGTTGTAACAGTTTGTATGCTTCCTTAGTCTATCATTGGATTGATATGTGGTTTGATCCTTGGGCCTATCATTTGCATGCTCATTTTGATTGTTCATATTATATGTTCCTTCACTTTCTCAGGGAGCCACTCATAAGTGACATCAATGAAAATTAAATATGTAGAAGCGTATCAACTCATAGGAACATAGTCTCNGAGGGAAGGAGGGGGAGAGAGGGTGGGGAAGGGGTGAGTGGGTGTGTGTGTGTGTGTGAGAGAGAGAGAGAGAGAGAAAGAGAGAGAGAGGGATGGAGAGGGAGACAATAGGTGATATTGAGGGAGGGATA
This sequence comes from Picea sitchensis, assembly GCA_010110895.2. Classification (NCBI taxonomy): domain Eukaryota; kingdom Viridiplantae; phylum Streptophyta; class Pinopsida; order Pinales; family Pinaceae; genus Picea; species Picea sitchensis. The sequence goes on from SNQJ01S0001330.1 coordinate 535,194, forward strand.
GATATTGAGAGGGCCTAGAGAGGGAGTGTTAGGGACCTAACCTCCCTAACCCCTCTCGTAGGTAGAATAATATAATTATGTGTAATAAAGNTCTCTCTCTATATATATATATATATATATACACATTTCTCTATCCCCCCCTCTCTCTTGTTATTTATCTCTCCCTTTCTTGAGAGAGAGAGAGATTGAAAGATGGGGAGAGAGTGAGATAGAGGGATAGGGAGTGTATAAGAGAGGGGTGGATGAGAAAGAGCGAGAGGGATAGAGGGAGGTAGATAAATGGAAAGAGAGAGGGGGAGGGAAGGAGGGGGAGAGAGGGTGGGGAAGGGGTGGATGGGTGTGTGTGTGTGTGTGTGAGAGAGAGAGAGAGAGAGAAAGAGAGAGAGAGAGGGATGGAGAGGGAGACAATAGGTGATATTGAGGGAGGGATAGATATTGAGAGGGCCTAGAGAGGGAGTGTTAGGGACCTAACCTCCCTAACCCCTCTCGTAGGTAGAATAATATAATTATGTGTAATAAAGGCCAATATTAATAAGGCCTAGAAATAAGGAAGAATAAGTCAAATGTAAGAAGACCTAATGGAAGCTTTCGCTTCTAGAAGAATCTTCCTCTAGATTGTTCTTTTGGATAGATAGATTTAGTATAAATAGAAGTAGATGGTATGAAAAATCTCGTCTTGGATATTATTGTAATAGAGATTTTATTTGTTGGAGGTTTTCCCCTCGAAGGGGAAAGTGAACATTGCTCTCAGTAATCAAATTGCTCTTTCTAGTGTTACTCTGGTATTATTCTGGTATTATTGTGGTACTTTTTTTGTTATATCATTGTTTCGCTGCCAATTCTAGCTAATTATTTATGTTCTACATACTATTTTATATCTAGAATACTACAAGTGGTATGAGATCACCTTCCTTGGCATAAAATTGTGGGTCAATTTTTTTTAAGGGTAGAGACATATTCCGGCATCTTAAAACTACAGAGATCTATCACTACGTGCATAAACCCACGGTCAAGGATTCATACACGCATGAAATACAAGTGGTACTCAAGTGCACATCATTTGGCCACCCTTGTAGCCTATGTTGGTACCCCTTTGAGTTGTAGCGCATCAAACAACACATGTATACGGATCGACCTATATCTCTTGAACCCAGATAAACCGATCGGTCTCCTAACTACTATAGTTCCACTGAGAACAACACTCATGAATAGAATCTCTAATACTTAGGTAGTCGGATAGTATGACTAAGGTCACGATCTAGCCTCCTTAGTTGGTTCCCTAAGATATTGGGTCAAGTACTATTATTGGACCCCACATGTATATCAGATACCTATAGCATAGAAAAAACCCTTGTCTGTAGAACCCTTTAATACCCTAACCCTTGGAACGAAAACAAAAATAGAACAGACAAGATCTATTTCCGCACAACTTTATCTCCTACATTCGGGTTGTGAAATTACTATGCATTCCTTCTTATTAAGCATTTAGGCATTTCATCACTACAATATTATTCAGGCCGAAGTATAACTACACAAAAGTAAAAAAGAATGAGTATAGTGGTCTCCTTGACACACTTAGTTGGGACCTATCCCACTAGGTTCCTCTCTATGCCTCGATTCTAGTGATACCCATCATTTTTAACACAATTTTTTTTGTAGACCCAACTTGTCTTGGACACCTTTATTTGGCTCTTATCCCTTTGGATTCCCCTTTTTCCCCGATCCCATTGATACCTATCATTTGACACTTTTTTTCCGTGGTCCCACCTACCCCTTCAAACCCCTTTTGTTCCCCTATACCATTTTCCTGCTCCTTTGTCCAAAATGACTATCACATGAGCTGAAGACCTCAATGCCTTAATTGATGACAACCACCAAAACAAGGATTCCATCAGGTAGCTTAATACCAAAATTATCTCCATCAATTCCACTATTGAGGTCCTTAAGAACCATTGCAATGTTCCCATATCAAAGACCTCAAGGAACAATGTTCCTACATTAAATACCTCAGAGACCACTTCCTAGGCCATTCCCAAAACCCTTCCTCTTCTGAGAAACCATTTTATCAACATGACCATGACTCTTCCCATTACCAAGGCCCTCATACTACCCACTTTTCTCAAGACCTATACCCTCCTAGAATTGAGGTGAACAAATTTGATGGCTCTAATCCTATAGGATGGGTCACACAAATAGAACATTATTTCTCTTTGCATGGAATTACTGACAATTTATCCAAGATTCATTATGGTCTCCTACATTTGGATCTGGAACGATGGAAATGGTTACAATGGAGAAAAAAGGCACGCCAAGGGTATATTTCTTGGACATAGTTTGTGGTGGAACTTTATGGCCCCTTTGACTCTGACACCCACCATTTAAGTCGTTTGACCAAGTTAAAGAAGTCTAGGACAAGGAAGACTTTATTTCCACATTTGAACACTTGTCTTTCAAAATGGAGGGCATGTCAGATGCTTTCTTTAGGGAATGATTTATCAGTGGCCTCAAAGATGAAATGTGTTCCCATGTTCTCATGGCCTGCCCCCATACTTGGTTGGAAGCTACTCAACAATCCAAGGAATCCCAACAAAATTTGTCATCCCATATCCACAAACCCTCCTTTCCTCCTCACCCTAAACCCACCCATTTTTCCCCTTCTACAACTCCCCTCAAGATCCACAAACTAACCAGGGTTGAAATGGTTGAACATCAACTCAAGGTTCTTTGTTATAATTGTGATGAAAAATATTTTCATAGGAACAGGTGTAAGGAAAAAAATATTTTTTTGGCTATGATTGAGGATATTTTTGAAGAATATGTTGTTGTTCCACCTGTGGAAGAACTACCCTTGCCATCTGACCTCACCCCGCCCTATGAACCACATGAATTTGAACCGATGATTTCACTTAACCCCCTCACTGGATTCTCTTCTCCTCAGACTCTCAAATTAATCGGGTATATCAAAAATAGGAAATTCATCATCCTTGTGGACAATGGTAGCACCCATAACTTTATCCATCGCCACATTTCCCAAGAATTCAATTGTTACATATGTGCAGTCAATAATTTTCAAATCATGATTGCTAATGGTGGTTCCATGAAATGTGGGGGAAAATGTGAAAATGTACAACTCCAAATTGGTCAGTATCACCTGGAATCCCATATGGTTTCTATAGACATGTGTGGTTGTGACATTGTTCTTAGTGTCAAATGGTTACACACTCTCGGCCCCATTCTCAAGGATTTTAAGGAATTAACCATGCAATTCCAACAAGAGGGACAATAGTATAGGTTCCAAAGCATCACAACAGGTTCCCCTAAGATCACCAGTTCCCATCGCATGGAAAGGCTCCTCAAAAAATTTCATTCGGGAATTATAGCCCAACTCCACTCCATTCATGTTGTTGAGACACCTTCTATGCATCCCGACCTCCAATCTATCCTCTCCCTCCACCATGTTTTTGTTACCACCCCAAAAGGACTTCCCCCTTCCCATGGAGTCCATGATCACTCCATCCCTCTCATACTAGGAAGTCTTCCTCCCAATGTTCGGCCTTATCATCATCCCTTTTCCCAGAAGAATGAAATTGAGAAAAAATTCATGAATTACTCGAAGCTGGTGTTATCTGTCCCGGTACTATCCCCTATTCTTCCCATGTGGTCATGATACTCAAGAAAAAAGGTACTTGGTGCATGTGTCGTAATTTTCGCGCCCTCAAAGCACTCACAATCAAAGACAAATTGTTCATTCCTGTCATTGATGACCTCTTGGGTGAATTGAGTGGTGCTCAATACTTCACCAAATTGGATCTACATTCTGGATACCACCAGATCCGTATGAAATATGAAGACATTCCCAAGATGGCATTTCGCATTGATGAGGGTCATTATAAATTCTTTGTAATTCCCTTTGTATTGTGTAATGCTCCTTCCACTTTCCAATGTCTTATGAATCATGTCGTTCGTCCTTTTCTCCATCATTTTTTCTTAGTTTTCTTTGATGATATTCTCATCTATAGTAAAATTTGGTCATCTCATATCTCCCATGTGAATCAAGTTCTACATCTCCTCTCTAAGAAACCAAATTTTCCTCAAACAATATAAATGTGCCTTTGGTGCCTCAGAAGTGGAATATCCGGGTCATATTTTTGGAAAGGATGGTGTCCAAGTCGATCCTCAGAAAATTGAAGCTATGCAAGATTGTCCTCACCCTAAAACTCTTAAGATCTTGCATAGTTTTTTGGGTTTAATGGGCTATTATCGAAAGTTTGTTCAAAATTATGGAAAGATTGCAACTCATCTCACTTCCCTAATTAAAAAGAATGTTTTCACATGGACTTCAGCTGCGGAGCATGCCTTCCAGGCCTTAAAAGACGTTGTGTGCTCGACCCTTGTCTTAGCACTACCAAAATTCACAAAGACATTTGTATTGGAATGTGATGTTTCTGGGAAAGGAATTGAGTTGTCCTCATGCAATATGGCAAACCCTTAGCCTTCACTAGAAAACAAATTTCAAAGCAACATTTGGGCCAATCGATTTATTAAAAGGAAATGTTATCTATTCTACATGTTTTGTATCTTTGGCATCCTTACTTATTGGGTCAACAATTCCAAATCAAAACTAATCATCAGAGTATCAAGTATTTCTTGGAACAACAAATTTCATCCCCAACGTAGAAAAAATAGGTGACCAAGCTATTTGGCTATGATTATGAGATCATTTAAAATAAGGCCAATGAAAACGTAGTGGTCGATGCTCTTTCCCAGAAATATGAAGAAGATGGGTCCCTTTTCTCCCTCTCCTTCATTATACCAGATTGACTCCAAGTTGTTCATCAGAAATGGTTGCAAGACCCAAATATTTATAGCCTGCTCCAACAATTGCAACACAATTCTTCAGTTTCTCTAGGGTACTCTTGGAATTATGAAAATATTCACTACGAAGGCCATTTGTATTTATGCAAGCAATCCCAACTTAAATCCATAGTGATTTCTCAACTTGATGCCTCACCCACAACAAGGCATTCCAGATTTACCAAAACCTATGAAAGGGTCAAACGTTCTTTTTTCTGGGCAAGTATGAAACAGGACGTCTTCACCTTTGTCGTTGAATGTGAGGTCTTCCAATGCAACAAGGGAGAAAATTTCAAAGCTCTAGGAACACTCCAACTGATCCCGATTCCCCCTTCTATTTGGCGAGATATTTCTATGGAATTTATTGTAGGCTTACCTAAATTAGAAAATAAGTTTGTTATCATGGTGGTAGTTGATTGTCTCTCCAAATATGATCATTTTTGTGCTCTTCAAAACCCATTCACAACCGCCATATTGGCTCAAATATTCATGGATAATATCTTCAAGCTTCATGGCATGCCTAATTCTATTGTCTCTTACAGATACCCCACTTTCAACAACAATTTTTGGCAAGAGTTGTTCAACCTACAGGGCACCTAATTACATCTCAAAACTTCCTATCACCCTGAGATGGATGGCCACACTAAAATTGTCAACAAGTGTTTGGAAACATATTTGAGGTGTTTTGCATTTGAGCAGAAAAATCGGTGGACTCAATGGTTACCCCTAGTTGAATGGTGGTACAACACATCTTACCATACAACTACTTGCATGACTTCTTTTGAAGCAGTCTACGGCCAAGATCCTCCATAATTTTTTTTCTATATGTCAGGGGTATCGAAGGCTCAGGGGGTTGACACAAATATTACAGTCTGGGAGGATATTCTTCGTTCCCTAAAAGAAAATTTGGTCATGGCTCAGAATCACATGAAGAACAAGTAGATCAAGGTCATTCTGAACGCCATTTTGTTGAAGGGGACCATGTATTTCTTCGACTACAACCTTATAATAATACTTTTCTCAAATATCACCACTATAAGAAACTTACACCCAACTTTTATGGTCCTTATACAGTGCTCAAGTGTGTGGGATCAATGGCCTATCAGTTATGTCTACCCAGTCAGTTGAAGCCCCATCTGATTTTTCATGTTTCTTGCTTAAAAAAGTTGATTGGAACTAAATGTCAAACTCAAACTATTCTTCAAGAGTTGTATGAAGAAGGATCCATATGGTTGCAACCACAAGCAGTCTTGGCCTAGAGAAAGTGTCATCTCCATCAACGCACCATCCAAGAAGTGTTAGTTCAGTGGAAAGCCACACCTCCAGAAGATGCCACCTAGGAGTCAACCACCATTCGACAACAATTCCCTCATATGAAGCCTTGAGGACAAGGTTGTTCTTCAAGGGGAAGTTCATGTTAGGGACCTAACCTCCCTAACCCCTCACATAGGTAGAATAATATAATTCCATGTAATAAAGGCCAATATTAATAAGGCGTAGCAATAAGGAAGAATAAGTCAAATGTAAGAAGACCTAATAGAAGCTTCCACTTCTAGAAGGATCTTCCTCTAGATTGTTCTTTTGGATAGATAGATTTAGTATAAATAGAAGTAGAGGCTATGAGAAATATTTTCTTATATATTATTGTAATAGAGCTCTTCTCTACTAGAGGTTACCCCCTTGAAGAGGCATGTGAAAATTTCTCTCAGTAATCAAAGTGCTCTTTTTGGTGTTATTCTAGTATTATTCTAGTATTATTTTGGTATTGTTTGGGTTATATCATTGTTTCGCTTCCATTTCTAGCTAATTAATTATGTTCTTCATATTATTTTATATCTAGAATACTACAAGGAGAGAGGGATGGAGAGAGAGAGAGAGAGGGAAGGAATAGTGGGGTATATAGGGAGAGGAAAAGAGGGATATAGTGCTAGAGGGGGGAGAGAGAAAGAGTTATATTCAAAGTTAGAGCGAGAGAGAGGTGGGAGAGAGAAATGGAGGTATAGAAGGAGGAAAGGAGAGAGGCGAAGAGGAGATGAGAGAGATAAATATATGGAGGGAGAGAGGAGGGAAAGAGTGGAAGAGGGAGGATAGAGAGAGGGGAGGATAGAGAGAGAGAAGGGTAGAGAGGGAGGTAGAGAGAGAGAGAGAGTAGTATATAGGGAGAGAGAGAGAGAGAGAGAGAGAGAGAGAGAATGAGAGAATGAGAGAATGAGAGAAAGGGAGAGGGGAGAGAGATAGGGGTAGGGGGAAGAGAGAGAGGGGGGTGGAGAGAGATAGAGATTGACAAGGAGAAAGAGTAGGGGGGTAGGGATAGAGAGAGAGAGAGAGACAAAGAGAGAGGAAAAGAGTGAGAGGCATATAGAGAAAAAGAAAGAGGGGGTATAGAGAGAGATAAATATGTAATGAGAGAGAGGGGGGGAGAGAGTTGTTGAAATTTTTGTATGATCATTTAACCATAGACAATGTCACATCATTGTCACCCAACCATAGGAATTCACATATTCCACCCTCGATCACACTAACATTTACTTAGAATAGTTTTGGCAAGCCTACTCCAAAATCAGCAAATAAACCCTAGTTGCTAAATGCATCAACAACTCAAGACAAGTAGAGCGCTCCTTCTCCAAGGGTAGCGCACAAGAGAGAGAGAGTATCCATATCCATAAAACAAGTACCATACACAACTGCAGCAGCTGCAATTGCACTACTCTCTCTCTAAAACTTTCTCCATACTTAGAAAAAATATCACCAAGAATATCAACAAGAGAGAGACCAAGACCAAGAGATGACCATGTTCCCTTATTCATCCTTGCAGTTGTAGTTGCAAATGAAACTACAGATCTACACAAGACTTTCTCTCTAATTGGGTGTAAAAATGAGCTAAAACATCCTCTATTTATATTAATTTGTCTAGTGACTTTTCTAGTTGGGACGACCTGAATTTCTAGTAATTATATTTTATGTTTATCTTTTTCCTATGGAGCTGACTTGTATTTATGGAAGAAAATATTCTAATATTATTTATTCTGGTAGGTTGACTTATCTTCTAGGGTTTTCACACATATGTTTAATGGTTCACTTACTTCCAAAATATTCTATTCTAAACCATAGGTTACACATGGAGGTTAATACCTCCCACAACTATCAAAACATCAACACTCCTTCTTAGATAGGGAGGTATTAACTAATATGTTCTTCATGTAGTGGTCCCAAACACATCCATCCATCTCACATGGCATGGAAAAGACTCACATGGTATTATAGACCAGTCTACAAGTAGCATCACCATAGCCACATAGGATATCATATGATCAAACAAATCATGTAACAAATATCACCATCATAGCCGCATATTATCCATCTAGATGGAAAACACCTACAACACTTCTAGTTGGACCTCCATGTAGTAATATTTGATGCTACTAATCATCACTCTAACTAAGAATCATTTCTAACAATACAAGTCAGCATCTAGTTCATACAAAACTAGTAACTCGTCAGCTCACACAGAATATGACTAAACATTTTAACACTCCCTCTTAACGAGGAAGGTATTCCTCTTAGCATGATAATCATCACTACTTATGCACTTATGCACACCTCAATCACTGTCCTGTTGTCAATCATGGATCTATATTTCATAGGAAATTTTTCACTTTCATTGGAGTAGTGTACCATCCTTCATTGGAGTAGCATACCAACCTGTGTTGGGGTAATATACTAGCATGCATTAGAGTAGCATACCAAAATGTGTTGGGGTAGCATACCAACCTGCGTTGGAGTACCAACTTGCATTGTGGTAGCATACCATCCTTTGTTGGAGTACCAACTCATGATGGGGTAGCATATCAGCCTGAGTTGGAGTACTAACCTCCGTTGTGGTAACATATCAGTCTACGTTGGAGTACCAACCTGTGTTGGGGTAGCATATCATTCTGCATTGGAGTACCAACCTATGTTGGGGTAGCATACCATCCTACGTTGGAGTACCAACCTACTTTGGGGTAGCATACCAGCCTGTGTTGGAGTACCAACCTATGTTGGGGTAGAAAACCAACCTATGTTGGAGTACCAACCTGCACTAGAGTAGCTCCCACTACTTGGGATCTCATCACTTCCCTATACTGGGGAACACATCACTTCTCACTACTGGAGAAAAAAAAATTGGACCACTCCAATATTGTCCCTGATAGAGGCTTGGTCAACATATTTGCTACCTATTCATTGGTAGCAATATACTTGATAAAGTGTCTCATCATAGTCTTCTCCTTCTTGATGGGAGAATCCTCTGGACACAAAACATGATTTTTACATCTCTAGGATATTTATCTACAACATGCTTGATCTTGTAGATCAACTTGGAAGTCATCACTTACTTCCCTTCTGGTCTCAGAACCAAGGAAAATATATGTATCGTAGTCCTTCTGACTGGCTTCCTCCTTGGTCACTGTAGAAAAGTCTATTGAAGCGGAATCTTACCATAAGATATCATATCTCTGCAAAGCCTCTGAAGCTTCAATCTAGCCTTCTCAACCCATGGAATTTATCTATCAGTTCCATAAAACATCTCTCTCTTCCATCTGAATATCAAAGTCTATGAGTCTCCATTCTCCCTCTGAAGCTTGACTCCCTCTGAGTCAAAATAATCTTTGGAGCCATATTATCCTCATGATATGGCTCATTAATGTTGCATCCTACAAAGTTTCATGGGACCACATTGGTCTCTTCTTGTTTACTATAATGATTTTGGGTAGGCCCTTTTGGATATACTAAGTCTTCCTGATCATTTGAAGAGTGATCAACTCCACTAGATGTATTTGTTCGGTCATCTTTGGATCCTTCTTCTCCTTACAATCAATCTCCATATGAGATACTATGTATCTCATAAAATTACCCTTCTTCATCTTCTTCTTCTTCTTCTTCTTTGGTACATGGATGTATATGGTCGTGTATACAACTTTTTATCTAGATAGTCTTCTCCATGTCTCAAACTAGAGACCATCTAATATGTTGTCTACTGCATCCATCGCTATAGCTTCCCTAAGATATATCACCTATCACATTTCCGGAACAAGGACAACAAAGGGAAAAACAATAGACAAGAATAATAATCTTATAATAATAATAAAAAATCTTGAACGAGAACAATAATCACGATAGCTCCTTCTCACAACTATTTCTTGTGACCTTCCTGGAGCAAGAACCAAAATAAAAATGCAATAATAATAAATATTAGTGACACTCTTCTAGTGTTGTGACGAATCATTCCTCCATGGTAACCTACCCAGAACAAGAAAAATAAATTAAAAAGTATAATAGCATTTTCATAAGAATATATATATGTCAACTAGAATAAAAAAATGACAATCTCGTGGTAATCATCATATTATTACCAAGGTGACCTTCCTGGAAGAAAAATAAGAAGTATCTCCTAGAGGAGATGTTAGTTCATATTGCAAGAATTTATATCAATAGTACTCAGATGCTACCAAGTATTCATTGTATTTAGCAGTAATAGAACCTTTCAAGGATTTTCCTCACAACTAGTAATGTTGCAATTACCAAACTTGATATGTGAAAATCAAAAACTTATTAATTTAATCAAACCTGGAACCTAGATTCTTATCTTTAAGAATGAGTGTTGTTGATTTTCTTCTGAGTCTCCTTCACTCAATATGGCAAGTATTATCTTCAACATGTCCCCTGTACTTAAGACAATATGCTTTCTAGACAGAAATATGAGTTGGAGAATATAGTGCAAATAAACTCTAAAGTCTCAACCTTAATCATTCTAATACTTTGACTAAATTTAGTTTCTAACTTTAACTTTTAACAGAGGTTATTATGATAATAATAACTTCAATAGATAAAAATAAAAATATATGTTCATAAGGTCACAATAATTCCATAACATCTAGAGGCATATGAAAACAATCAACCCTGGAGTATGTTATTCCTATGAATGTGATGGATCTGAGATCCATATGGATCTATTATTGTTTCTTGTACTAGAGATCCCTTCTCCTGCAATCACACTCAAAATAGTGATACAATTTAAACATATATAAGTACATACCTTCAGCGGTAGCAACAGGAAACAACATACAATGGCACCATATGAAAGTAGCAGCAAGCAATGATGAACCCTAAAACTTCAAAGTGCTCCAACTTGTAATCTAAAGGTAACTAGATATGTGCTAGAGTAAGGCACACTAGAACAACCAAATATTAGTCCCAACATATCATAGAAACTTTACGACAACTAGTGTTGCAACTGGCACTGCAAATGGTGTTGCAACGAGCACTACAATTGGTGTTGCAACTGGAATAAAGGAATTGGCATGAAGGAACTGGCACTGCAAACCAAACCTAGTGTTTTTATGAGGAAACCCTAATATCCCAACTTTAGAAATTTTCATATATGATCTGAGGAAGATATACACCCTTCTTATAAGTCCTTCTTAGTGAGTTCAGTAAGTTCTCAATGAGCTTGGAAATGGGAGAAACTAAGGATCTTCCTTCTAGCTGTTAGATTGTTACGAAGGAAACCAACTCTGATACCATGTTGAATTTTGGTATGCTCATTTAACCATAGACAATGTCACAACATTGTCATCCAACCATAGGCATTCACATATTCCACCCTCAAGCACACTAACCCTTACATGGAAAAAATTTGGCAACCCTACTCCAGAACCAATAGATGAACCCTAGTTGCTAACTACAACAACAACTCAATACTAGTAGACCACTCCTTCTCCAAGGGTAGCGCACAAGAGAGAGAGTCTCCATATCCACATAACAAGTACCATACACATATACAGTAGTTGCAGTTGCACTACTCTCACTCTCAAATGCACACCATACTTAGCACGAATATCACCAAGAATATCACTAAGAGAGAGACCAAGATGAAGACATGACCATGTTCCCTTATTCCTCCTTGCAACTGCAGTTGTAGTTGCAACTACATCTCTCCACAAGACTTGTGCACTAACTGGGTGTACAAATGAGCTAAGACATCCTCTATTTATATTAATCTATCCAATGACTTTTCTGGCTAGGCCGACCTGACTTTCTGGTAATTATATTTTTTGTTTGTCTTTTTCCTGTGAAGCCGACTTGTATTTTTGGAAGATAATATTCTAATATTATTTATTCTAATAGGATGATTTTTGTTCTAGGGTTTCTACACATATTTTTAATGGTTCACTTGCTTCCAAAACATTCTATTCTAATTCATAGGTTACACGTGGAGGTTAATACCTCCCACGGCTACAAAAACTTCAACAAGAGTGAGTGAGTGAGTGAGAGAGAGAGAGAGAGAAAGGGAGAGAAAGAGAGAGTGAGGGTGAGACATGAATAAATGTAGAAGAGAGAGAGAGAGAGAGAGAGAGAGAGAGAGAGAGAAGGAAAGAGAGGGGAGAGAGAGTGATAGTGTAGAGTGATATGCAAAGAGAGAGAGGGATGGGGTCACGTTATCAGTTTCTCACATTTTCAAACAGTAGAGGTTGAGAAATAGGGAAATTTTAAATCCTCCAAGTCAAGTGTTCCTACACCATAAGGCAGGGAGATACCCGTGAAGGGTTGAAGGCCGAGGTATGGTTGTTTTGTGCATCCCTCCTTGAGTCACCCAACTCTTGTGAGGGCATCTAGCCCATGACCCATTTCTGAGGCCGAAAATCTAAATGTCACACTTTGACTAAGGTACTTAGTGGCCAAAACTTAGGTTATCTACAGAGGTGGAAGTTGTGGGATGAAATCGCACTTTGTTTGGATTTTGTGTGGCTATTAGGAAATATCGCCAGCTCTTTCGAGATATGCACCCTCTACCCCTCATTATAACTGACTATTTCAACATTCATTAGTTTCTCTTCTAGTGGTTTCCCCCCAGTAGGCCCCACAACACTATTTCCAACCACCACCTATGGTTGTGTTGAAAATCCTATTACACACTAGGGTTTGATGAATACACAACTGTAGGTACACCCTACTCCACCCCAAATGGGGAAATATCAAATCCTGGGCCCCACTCAACCCAAAAATCCAGCTGACCGCAATACCCTCCTTACAAGTAAGGAAGAGATTATTCTACAAACTCATGGTCTTCAATATGGATTCCCTCCTAACTCTACACCTACCACCTCGGGGATGACTCTTGATACAACCATACAACTATTAATGATTCCATTCCCTAACACTAAACCCAATCCTTGTATACCATATGTCCCTTTACGGCAGAATGTAGATAACCCTCATGCTCGAGTAGCCCATAACTACATTTTAGTCAGTGATTTAGCTCAATCCCTTATAGCCATGTCTTTTTTGGAATTCCTCCAAACATGTCCCTCACAATGCAAATCCTTTATTTCCACCTTAGGGGCAGTCAACCCAACTAATACTCGACTCATCACCTTTGATCTAGATAACGGGGAACCACGTCTCCCCACCCTGGTAGATTTTTAGATACCAATTAAGATCTGGAACATCACCGTTAATCGATTTATCATCGATGAAGGTGCATCCACATGCATCATGTCCAAAATTGTATGGAAAAAACTTATCTCRCCTGAGCTAGTCCCCTCTGCCATCACCCTGAGAGCTTATGACAGTCGACCCTTGTCCCCCGAAGGGCTCTTCCAAAACCTCCCCGTTGAACATGGGGAAAAACCATCCTGATTGACATTGAGTTTATCGATGCCCCAYTTGATTATAACATCTTGTTTGGGCGTAGCTACATGTATGTTATGAAGGTTGTAGCCTCTTTTTTGTTCTGTACGATGATGTTCCCCCAMAACAAAAAAAACGCTACCATTGACCAAATTACACATTATGAGCCTAATCATTCTTCCAACATTGATAATATCCTCCCCTTTGTCTGAACTATCTCAGATGCTTTTTTGGTCATCGACATGGGTCCGAGTATATTCAAGGACCCCCACTTTCTAGGGACTTATCATGGAGCACCACTCCTCCTACATCCTTCCATATCAGCACAAGTGTGTGTAGTTTCTTCTAATGAAACCGATATCGGAGACACTGCTCCTATCACGGAGTCCCCTCCCCACATCGAATTCCCACCGGTTGAAGAAATACTACCTCATGAATTCCCTAAAACTACCACCGAACCACTTGTCCAATATTCCCCCACCCCCCTCTAGGGGAAAATCCAAGTCTGGAAGACAGTCCCTCAAGCCATTAATCAAATCTATTTCTTCTACCCCCCACCTGGATTCCAATCATTCTAGGTAGCTTCCACTCTCACACTTCCCAACATGGTTCTTACCATCCCTGTATGGTATCTTCATGCACCTACCATGGTTCCTTCCCAATATCTCCCTTCTCAGGCAGAGGGAATACCAATGCAGATCCCATTACAGGCTCCTGCCACACCACCAGCATCCCTGGCTGAGGGCAACACCACCAATGGGGGCATAAAAAGGAAAAACTAGGTCGTCACTCCACCTCGGGCTCAACCTCCCTGAGCACTATGTGAAAGAGAAGGACACCCACTAATAGATTTCCTAGTCTTCCTTAGTTGCAGAATCTTATCCAACTCCCTCGAGAAACCCCATTCCTTACCACTCCACCTATTACTTCAACTACTACTACAAAGTCCTCAACCGCCCACAAGAAAGTGTTACGAACCAATTTTTCTTGCACCATATGCTTAGAATATGGCCATTACACCCATCATTTCTCGGATCTACCTCAATTCCACCAAACATTAGCCGTAGTATGCCAAACATCCTTGCCTGGGCCCCCTCAGGCTCTCCCTACTGCTTCCCACATTACTGACATTCATTATGTTTTTTCATTAGTCTCAACGCAAATGAGGTACCCTCCACAGTATTGTGACATATGGTTCATCTCAAGTGAACCATAACACCCTGTGCACAATACCCCTTCTAGATCCTCATCCTTGGAGGACAACAACTCTCACCCGTCGATGGTTTCCCCTTCCATCACATAGGATCCCTTGTGTTCTTTCATTTTCCCCTGCGATGAATATATCTTGGAGGAACTCACTACCCCCGATTTCCCATGGAACTTTTTTTCTATCAAAAGAGGCCTCTCACCCTCCTACCAAAGCCTCCCTATGTGCAATCAAAACCAAGTATTTTATTCCTCTAGGGCATATTGACTGGTTTAAAAAACTTATCCCTACCCATGATATTTTTAAATATGGCTACCCTCTCAAAGAACCCGTCAATGGTTTGTCCCTGAAGAATTTTTATGCCTAAGCATAGCCCCACTACCTTAGGTTTTCATCTGTACACATTTGTAGATTTTTTAGTCTTCTTTACTACCACCACTCATCACATATTCACATCCCCTGGGTTATCATCTGCACTTTTTCCCGCAAGAGAATTCTTCTCACACCACGTTCAGGTATGCATGCTCACTCTCATTTTTAATCAAATAGTTGTCATATATTCTTTATCATCAGATATTGTTCATGTTAGGTATTTAGTTTTTTGTGTGCAGGTACTTTTTCAACAAACTTTACAACCTCTTGAGGTATATTTTTGCCACTAGCATGTAATTATTCCCTCTGTAAATCAATTGCATATCCCAGTCATACCCTTTGAAATTTACCTTTAGGGTCCTTACATTCGACTCTGCAGTACCTTTACCTCTGTCGCATTTGGGTGTTGTCACCTAGTAGCACTTTCCCCTACATGATTTTTCCCATTCATAGTTCCCCTCGTCAACTCGACACTCATGTTGATTTCACCCCCTAGGATTGGGAGTCTTGATAGTATTTTTCACTTCCAAAAATGAACCCCATACTTCTTCTCATCATATTGCTAACCTTCCCAATGGAATCCCAGGTCATATCATCCTACACTTGGTCTCATTATCCCTCCACCTCATCCACCATCAATTTTCCCATCTACAGATTGTCCTCCATCGATTTACCTAATATAGAAACCCACCCATGGGGCCCATACCCTCCACCAGTTCCATTTCAATTTGTGCCCTAACAAGCCAAGGCATATTTCACTGGGGTACCCATTTCTCTAGTTGTATACTCAACCTAAATAATTCTTTATTTCTTTGGTAATTTTAAAAATCCTTTGTTTCCAGCATATACATAGCTTTTTCGTCGTCATCCTTGATGGCCTTCTTTTTCTAGCAAAGAAACCCATGTCTCCCTTAGTTGGGGCATCCACTCTTTTTTTCATTCCAACATCGTTCGCAAACCCTGAGTATCCCAAGTCCATGTACCCATGATCTCTGATTTTTCCCACTTTTTTAGCCTCTGGCACAGTTTAGCCCCATATCTAGTCATCCCCCTGACAATAGATCCAGTTTTACAATTATTTCCAATCACCCTTCAAAATCCCCAACCAAGGGAAATCTTGAGTCCCACAACATCTTGACTTCATCCATGTTACCCATAAGTACCTAATATCACCTCTTACTCTGTGGATTTCAAGAATCTCTTTGTTTCTTAGCATTACGCCTCCCTTCCTATTGGCATCAACATAGTTTCCATAAGGGTGGCAATATCTTGACTCTCATTACCTTTTCAATGAGGAGTCTCGAACAATAGATATAGAATCATCATTTCTTTTTTATTCCGTTGACCCCCCTAACATTCGACTTCATCAAACTCCCATGTTACGGTGGGTCTTACTATGAGACTATTGTAGTTATTTCATACCAACCAAAGACCTTTGAATTTTTTAGGCCATTAATGCCTACGAAACATTGACAATTCTTGTAGTCATCCTTGACTCACTTCAGATTCCATTCACCATTCAGAACTTTCAGTTATCGTTATCAACCACTCCAAAGGGCATTTCAGTTATCTACATCATCATCCATCATTAGTTACAGTTACACATTTTGGCTTCATGACATGAGCATGGGGCATGCCCACCTCATTTGTACACATATTTGTTTTTTCCTAAAGAATGGTTTAGGTCCCACAGTTTTCCCTCTCCCTCTAGCGGATTGCTCTTGCAGTTCCTCTCTTCACTCTTCATCACAATCGTACTCTCAACAAAACAAAAATTGATGTATTTCGGCTATATGTATGCTCCTAACCTCACCCATCAGGGCGCATATGTTATCACTGAAAAATCGTCTGCAACATTACAAACAAATGGTTAAAGAAAACATCAATTCCAATAGCCATTAGTCTACCTATAGAACCAAAATGAAATTCAAAAGGCAAAAAAACTATATAATTGAGTCAAAAATTTAAAAGCACAGATTCACCAAAGGAAGCATGCGCATAGTGCGCAGTATGCGCAAGACAACATAGCCCTCAGTGCGCAAAATGCAAGTATGTGTACAAGAAAATCTATGCACTTCTATGAACGGTGCATTTATGTATCTTGTGAGACCCTCAACCACTTCTGGATCAACCCCCAACACAATTTGGCACTCATATCTAAGAGAAATCTAGCTTTGAGGTTGGCCAAGGTATAGAGGGTGCTCTCAAAGGCCCCTTGTTCACACTACGAACCAATTACATTCTTCCATGTATGAATGCTACAAATAAGAGCCATGGGTGCACAAATAAACCAAGATCTTCATAGTATTGTTATGTTGGAAGAATTCTTCCTTGGGAATTCTCTTTTCTCTTGGAAGCCTTCAAGCACCATTGCAATAGGCCATTCCACTCACCTTTTGAGGGAATAGGCATTGTTGTTCTTCACCATTTTCCATTCTTCCATTGTATGAAGAGCTCTCAATTAGGGAACTCGAGAGCCCTCCCAAGGAGGAAGAGGGGACCCATAAGTCCCTAAACTTTCTCTATGGTGTTTTTCCTACTAATCTATTGATCCATTGGTAGCATTATGTTGGTCATTGTTTGATTTTCATGGTTCTAAGTTTCCCATTCTTTCTAAAATTTGTTTCATAGTTGTTTTAGTTTATTTCTTTGTTTACATATCTATTTGGATTATCTAACCCACTCACAAAACTTTTGTCTTGTCTAGCAGGCTCATCTAGACATGCAAGTGTTGTTTTTTTTCTCACCCAAGTGACAAAACCAACACAACAAGAAGGAAACATTAGTATGCACTAGACCCTACACCAACCCTTAATTAATAGGTCTCCCACATTATCTCTTGTGAATAATACACTTATGGAGGTCTAGATGGTCAAGAAGCCATCACTTTAAAATATTCATGTTTTTGGTTGTGAGGTATATGCTTATGTGCCCAAGGAGAAGTGGTTGAAGTTGGATAATAAGGTAGTGAAGTGTACCTTCATCATCTATCCCATTGGGGTGAAAGAGCACAATCTTTGGGATCCTATGGCTAGGAAAGTTTTTTATAGAAAAAATGTTATTTTCAGAGAAATTAAATCTCCTTCCATAGCATTGCAGCTAGAAGAGAATGAGAAGAATCTAGTTGTTCATATACCACCTAAGGATTTGAAAGTTGAACCAAAAATTGAACAAGAACTTCATGATGGCCCTGATGAGGAGGAGGGCTCTTAGATTCAATAATTCGAGGAAGAAAATCCACCTCAATATTTAAGGAGGTCCATTGAGAAAAGAAGGAAACCAAACATGTATATTCTATATAATTTATATGTATATTTTATTTATTTATTAATGTCAATAAACATAGAACTATAAAAAAGGCAATGAACATGGAAGACAAGGAAACCTAGATATTGTCCATGGTTGAGAAGATGGTTGCACTTAGAAAAAATCATATTTGGGACATGATATCATTGCATGATGGTCAGAAACTTGTTGGATGTCAATGGGTGCTAAAAAAGAAGTGGTGCATATGGTAGTGTTGAAAATTACAAGGCATGATTGTTTGTGAAAGGATATTCCTAGATTGAAGGGATAGAATTTGGGGAGATTTTTCTCCATTCACTAAGTTAACATATATCAAGTTTCTATTGTATATGGAAACATCCTTTGATTTAGATAGAATATATGCATGTGAAAACATTATTCCTACATGGTGACTTGAAGTAGGATATATGTATAACATAGCCAAAGCACTACATTGAAAAAGGTAAAAATTTATTGGTTTGCAAATTAAAAAATTCTTTATATGGTCTTGAATAGTCTCCTAGATTGTGGTACCAAAACTTTTATTATTTTGTGTTCGGTTTAGGTTTTATGATATTCATTTCATATCAGTGTGTGTATTACAAATACAATGGTGATCATCTCCTTCTTATCACTATATATGTAGATAGTTTGTTATTTTTCAATAACAATAAGGATGTGATTTATGATTTGAATTCTCATGTTTCAACACAATTTGACATGAAGGAATTGGGGGATAAAAATTGTACCATAGGAATGGAGACCAAGACAGATAGAGTGAACATATGGGTTTGGTTGATTCAAAGTAATTTTGTGAACTCTATGTTGCATTGTTTTTGCAAGGTAGATTGCATACCATTGAGTATTTTTTTTGTGTGGGAACTAAACTTTTATTTGGTAAGTGTCCTACAACACCCACAGAGATGGAGGATATGTCTTTTATTCCTTATGCTAGGGAAGTTGGTAGTTTGATGTATGTTATGGTCTATACTATATCAAACATTTCCCAAGCAGTTGGAATCTTGAGTTGATTCATGGTTAATCCTAGATGTGAACATTGGGCTACAGTGAAGAGGGTCTTCAGGTATTTACAAGGTACTTCAGAACATTCTATTTGTTATCATAATGATGTTTTAAAGAAACAACACTCAATGTATATATAGGGTTATGTGGATTCTAATTGGGCAGGGGATGTAGGTAAAATATGATCTGCCTACATATGCATTTTGATTGTTTTTTGGAGTAATAAGTTGGATGAGATAGAAAAAATATATGGGTTCTTTGTCCACTACAAAAGTAGAGTATATGTAAGCTACCCATTCCTATAAGGAGGCCATTTGACTTATGAAACTATGTTCAAAGGTAAGGCTAAGTTAGAGAGATATTACAATTCAATGTGATAGCAACAATATCATTTTTTGCTAAGAACCCAATATTTCATGCAAAGATAAAGAATATTGTTATTCATTACCATTTCATTTGGGACATGGAAGAGTATGGGAAGGTGATACTAGATAAAACAGACACAATTTTTAATGTTGTAGATGCATTGGAAAATTTTATGAGCAT
Source organism: Picea sitchensis (assembly GCA_010110895.2). Taxonomy (NCBI): domain Eukaryota; kingdom Viridiplantae; phylum Streptophyta; class Pinopsida; order Pinales; family Pinaceae; genus Picea; species Picea sitchensis. The sequence goes on from SNQJ01S0001330.1 coordinate 555,151, forward strand.
GGGTAAATTCAAGTGATGTTGTGAGTCTATGGTTTTATGGCCCCTAACAGTTAATTACATTTCGACACATTCTCCCTTAGACTCTTGTGAGGTATATGACAAGTGGGAGAATGTTGGGATAGGTGTGTCATTCACCTTGTATTTGTGCAACAAAGTGGTTATCTCAATAAATGACAAATTGAAGCAGGGAATTAATGATTAGAATAAAAAGGAATTGTTAAGGAATACATTGAGGATTCTTTGGAGTGTGGGTTTTTTCTCCCATAAGGGTTTTCCCTAGGAAATCATGTTGTTTAATGGTTGCATGTTTATGTGTTGTTTATTATTGTAACTATGTTTTTTTTTTTGTTTTTTTTTTAATTCTAGGTAGTTTATTCCACACCTATGCTTCCTTTGACAATTTTCCATGCTACCTATTACATAAACCCATAAATCATATTTGATCAATGAAATAAACTACCCATTAAGATAGAAGATAACTAAACATTCTAACCGGTGTATGTGCCTAGAACCATAACAACTCAACATACTCACTACTTAGATCGCCATGACTCCCATTTGATTTTCCTATCAACAACCATCCATCTATATAATACTACAACATCATAACATGATTGGAAACCATTTATTTAGTTATTACTTCAAATTCAAACAATGGTTTACTAACACATTGTTCCTCATCTCTTGAAAAATCCCTAAAACAAAGCATATCTACCATTTATTAGAATACACAACTATTCCTACAAACATCACTTTATGTGCATTGGGATTAATTTATATTCATACTTCTACTTCTTATAACTTTTAGTTGGACACTACTAAGTTGTCATTCCATCACAACCTGTAGCTATGATCAATGAGTTGTGGTTAAAGGATTAAGAACATTTGGTGCAATTTTGTATCCAACATAAATTTCATACCGTTAACCTTCACCCCAACCCAAATCCCCTACACTTCGGTTGTAATCAAACTATCAATACAACAACATCTTAGAACTCTAAATGAACATCTCACAACTCTAAATGAGAGAAAATAAAGTGCAACTACACTTTTTTTTACGTCCATTTATAAAGCAATGTTGGAGTAACATCCAAATCCAAAAACTACATAACCACAATCTACATGCTTGAAAAATAAAAAGGAAATGCATACCATGAATGATGATTTTAGTAATGATTCCAATGAAACTTCAAACAACAATGAGAGTAGTGTTATGATGAAAATGTAGTAGTGGTACATGGTGATGATAATCATGATGTTGTGTACCAAGACTAATGAGTCTTATCAAACAAATAAAATAAAGGTTATTGATTTAAAAGTTATTCAGAATGTCAACTCTATATTTAAACATGGTGAAAATGGCAATGAGTAATTAAATTATGAAAATTAGTAAACATGTTTCTTATAAAATAATAAAGATTAATCATGTTAAAAAAATGATGATCATATTCATTTTCAAGAAAGTAATTAAATTATGAAAATTAGTAAACATATTTCTTATAAAATAATAATTATTGATCATGTTAAAAAAATGATGATGGGCATATTCATTTTATTCTTTAAGTTCATATTTTTATAAAACAAATAAAAGTCTATAAATTATTTGTAATATTTCAATTTCCTCTTAATCCCTTTTATTTATATATATATGATTTTAAACTTTACAAAAATACATCTAATTTTGTTATTTATATATTTTTATTTTTATTTTAAATAATTAATTTTTTTTATAAAACAAGATATAAAGTTTAATATTTTCAAAATTATTTAAAATATATTATAAACACCTCATAATTGGGATTTCTAAATGCCTCACTTTAATGGCTCAAGCTTTCCAAACGTGTCACTCTAAAAATTCTTGCTTCACCTACCATACATATAGGTTCATGGCCAACCTATGAATGGTGATAAGTCATCAAAACTATAAGGCCTTAAAATTCTTTAAAAAGTCAATATCACATAATTACACATTGAATAAAATCATGAACCATTTATGCACAACGTCAACATTGACCTTTCATTGCTTCCTGATTGAGTTCTACAATACACCATGGAAATAAACGGATAGAGCCCATCACTTCGATTGCTCTTTCACAGACCAGACAACTTCTCAAACGAATCTGGCTTAGAGCAATAACCAATCACAGCATAAACCGCTTTACGAATAATGTTACAGACTCTCGTCTTAATACTCTTCCTGTCACCAGAGAATGCCATTACCGAACTGGTTTCCTCCTTTGCTGTGATGTTAATCCTCATGTCTCCCTCTGAATCAGCATACCAAATGGCCCTCTTATAAGGCGTTGTTTGATATTGCTGGAAAACCACATTAGATATATCTTGAAGATGTTCCTGTCAAACACCATGGACACATATTTAGATGATCTCATAGTTCACTTATGCATACAAGTTGCAAAATGATTTTACTTGAAAGTACACTATAACAAATTAGTTCGAAACCAATTATCCATGACCATGACCTTTAACAAGGACAAATAATAAAAACCATTACACATCCCTTTACACCTACATCTTCGACAAGGGCTAATAATAAAAACCATTAAACATTCCTCTACATCTTCAACAAGGACTAATAATAGAAACCATTACACATCCCTCTTGTTATTCATGACCTTTAACAAAGGACAAATAATAAAAACCATTACACATCTCTCTACACCTACACCTCCGACAAGGACTAATAATAAAAACCATTAAACATTCATCTACACCTTCAACAAGGACTAATAATAGAAACTATTACACATCCCTCTTGTTATCCATGACCTTTAACAAAGGACAAATAATAAAAACCATTACACATCCCTCTACACCTACACCTTCGACAAGGACTAATAATAAAAACCATTAAACATTCCTCTACACCTTCAACAAGGACTAATAATAGAAATCATTACACATCCTTCTTGTTATCCATGACCTTTAACAAAGAACAAATAATAAAAACCATTACACATCCCTCTACACCTACACCTTAGACAAGGACTAATAATAAAAACCATTAAACATTCCTCTACACCTTCAACAAAGACTAATAATAGAAATCATTACACATCCTTCTTGTTATCCATGACCTTAAACAAAGGACAAATAATAAAAACCATTACACATCCCTCTACACCTACACCTTCGACAAGGACTAATAATAAAAACCATTAAACATTCCTCTACACCTTCAACAAGAACTAATAATAGAAACCATTACACATCCCTCTTATTATCCATGACCTTTATTATCCATGACCTTTAACAAAGGACAAATAATAAAAACCATTACACATCCCTCTACACCAACACCTTCGACAAAGACTAATAATAAAAACCATTAAACATTCCTCTACACCTTCAACAAAAACTAATAATAGAAACCATTACACATCCCTCTAAACCTTCAACAAGGACTAATAATAAAAACCATTACACATCCAGCGTTGTTCTGTAACTCTTATCACCCTATTCATTAATCTCCAAGCCTCTGTATAGTTAGCGTTCTATGCAGTTACCTCCCCAAATACTGACACAATGAACGTACCCAATTTCAGAGTAATATGTCTGTATGATATCAGATAATTAAAATACTGAATGACATATCCCTTGAAGGGTTGAAAAGATTTTTGAGATTTATTGTCAGTCTGCAAAAGTGACCTTTAACGTCTTCGTGGAGGCAGCTGCTGGCTTCTTCGAATACTCCATGATTTCGCCCTTGCTGCTACCAGTCATATCTAATTCTGACTTGCCATCTTCAGCTGACCAAAACCGTGTATTCTTCCTCTTTGCTTTCATGGCGGCCAAGACTTCATCTCGATTAACTGATCCTGTCACTGTAACTTTTTGCTGATAAAACTCTACATCGATGGAGTCCAATCCTGTGACAATAATCAAACATTAAAACGGGTCCTGGTACATTATTACCAATAACACTGGGCTCTTCTACTCAACGATAATTTGCTTGTCATGGTGTATGAAGTTATAAATATTTCTTGCAGAGAGATTGTTTTTCATGATGTAGATCATGAACAAGAGCCGAGGGATGTAGAAAAGTTCTGAGTAATGTACCTTTAAATTGAGAGAGAGCCTTTCGAATTTTGCGCTCGCAACCATATGAGTACAACGGTACTCTCAGCTCCACCTTCTGCGCGTACTCTCTCTGTTATCATAGATCATTAATATCATAAAGTGACAAAGAAATAATTAAAGATAAACAGTGAAGACGTTGAAGCAATATTTACCTGTATTTGAGATGCAGGAACCAGTTGAAGATTCGGCATTCGCAGGATAGGTAATTGATGTATTACACTGAATATTCATCCATACAATCTGCTCATATATATTCCAGAAAAGCCATAGGTTCTTCCAACCATATTATATAATCACGCCCTCGAGCTATGTGAGAAGCTGAGCCGGACCTGCAACTAGAGGCTTTATTAAAAAGCCATAGGAACATAAAAGTAGGGAAGAGTAAAGTTGTTAATTAATTTTAAGAGAATATTTTTTATGGGTTTACTTTTGTTTTGGGTGCGTTCAACTATTAACTGCTTTAAGAGCGACCATGTAGCCGAGGACGAATTCTAAACGTTATAAATTTTTTTTGTTTATTTAGGGTTAAATTTTTAGATTATTTTTATTTTGGTCATTTGAATATTAGATTTTAGTGGTTAAATCTGTACAATGAGTGTGATTTAAAAAGGTTTTTAAGTAAGTTGAGTTTGTAATGAGATAGTTATTTTCATTCAGAGAATGTCGGAAAAACCACAGAAACCTAAATGATCAGTTATTTTCATATTAGGAATATAAAAAAATCAATGAAATGAATCCGAAAGAACTATTTCATCACAACAATGATCCCAAAAATCTTAGAACAGAAATAAGTTGAATCTATTTATTTGAATGATAGATTTTAATTGTTAAATCTGTACAATAAATGTATTTCAAAGGTTTTTGATGACCCTGAATCTATTTAGATTTAAAACAACAAAAACAAAAACTGTCATTTCATCAACAATGATATAATCTGATTCAGATAATATCACCAGATTCCAATAATATTATCAGAAATAAAAATAATTAAAAACTTAGAATATTTATACTAAGCAGACTCTTATGTCAGGTGCAGCCAAGCTAAGCTATGCTTTGACGAATTGGGACTACACAAATATCTTATTTAGCTGTAAAGTATCTCAAGAGATGTGTGAAAGTATAAGGTGTTGAAAAGTGACACTTATCTTCAATTCAATTCCATGAGAAAGATGGGATATGGTGTAGCATCATAATCTCTCTTTTTCTTTACTTTACTCCGTATTCAGATAAATTTAGTATTAAAAATATTCTCTCAATATTTTATATGAAGTGTGCCTGATACTCAACGACCTTTTCTATGAAGTGTGAGCGAGAATGAATGACCTTAATATTTTATGTGAACTGTGCATGATAATCAACCACCTTTTGTTTTAATGAAGTGTGCATGAGACTTAACGATTTCCTATCCAAATCTTTTAAAGGGCAGACACAAGACACCGATTGTTAAAAAATATAATTAACGAGCATCCATTATATTATTGATGGATCTGGTTAACCAGTTGCAAATGATATAGATGCTTGTATTTCTACAATGCTATTGAAACATGAAAATTTCAAATGGATCCAGAGCTTAGGCTATGAAACTACTCCTTTTAGCACTGGTAGTATCATCCAATCGGTCACTTGTAAGAATCATGTCTTGAAGTAAGAAGACAACTTGAGAAGAAAAAGATATGTCCACTATTGAAATTGGAATGAAGATGATGAGAGTGTAGAAGATATGTTCACTTTTGAAGTTAAAGGGGACAATAAAGAAGGAACATAAAGAATAATTGTCTAAATCAAACATTGAAGAAGAAATGATAATGGGGGATTTTTAATTTGGAGAGTTAATTTTAAATAAGGTACTTGATCAATCAAGTGAATATGAAAATAGATAAATTTTGGAGGAGACATGGTACACAATTACATACAAAACTTTATACACTTTTTATTAAGTAAGGCTCAATATAAATACATTTACAAGATAGTTCTTAGATCTAACTTCTTATAATTTTGAGGATTGTAGTTGAGAGAATATCTCAACAACTTCCAACAAACCAAACCAACTTTATTATTGTAAGCAATATCTCTAACACCCTCCACTATGCTTACATTACAAAAATCAAATCATAATTACAATACTCAAATTTCAACATAGCTATTTGTCTTCATATGGTCTTCATCAACACTCCTATCCACTCTGAAATCTTCTGTTATACGCTCTTTCTTCTCCACAACTTCGAGCTTCCCTTTCAACTCATATAAGATAACAATGCTTCTGACCATCCTTAACTAACTTGCAAGATCAACAATATTGACAAACTCGGCTAGTCGAGGCTTCCGCGATAAAAGTTGTCAAGTAATAAACCACTCTATGGACCTACCACCATCTGTCGGATATTTCACTTTCGGCTATCCGTCAATTGCTAGGAAAGTGGTCTGGATACTGAATGTGTTCAAAAGATGATTATACAACTTGACCTCTCTGACACACAAATATCTCATAAAGATAACCTGTAACTAATGCTCTTGAAGCCCAAAGCACAACAAGACCCATGAGCGTGTAACATACTCACATAATCAAATCATCATTTTGTTCACGGGGCTTCCAGAACTACTGATTTAATTATGTTACTCTATTCAATTCATTGGTTCTTCTAATACAATTTTACAAACGAATAACAATACTAACATGAACATACTATGCTTTCCATAACATTGACCAAATCGAACTGTTGCATACAGGGTAGAATCAGAGACATGCACCAATGTTCCCAAAGCCACAAGCATCCATTTGATGATATGTAGAAGTCACTACACAGGTAGACAATGTTGCAGATGTTTCGCAAAGACTTTTCATCCGTGAAGTCTTGAACAAACTCTAGTAAAAGTGACGCTGGTGTAAATTGCAATTCTCGACCCACAGTCCAAGATAGACATAGACAGGTTGATTTTAGTGGATCTACACACTTCAGTGATTCAAATTTGATTTCCAAAAACACATACTCACAGACAAAACCAATAGCCCTTCTTTACATTCCCAGATCTGTACTCATATCTGTTCAACTTTCCAAACTTCTGTTGCGCCACTCTGATTTGGAAAATACATGGAAGATATGGCAACGACTTTAGAAAATCCAATTCCCTCTCAACGGATGGTTGTTCTTCTTTCCCAACAAGTGTGGCTCTTTCAATCTTGGAATGGTGATGCCCCCTTTCTCAGTGGATAGAGGGAAGCTTCAAATGGCAGCGAATACACACATCCACACACTAAAAATCCACACATGAAACATACTAGAATATTTTCTCACGCAACAGAAAACTGCACACACCTATACTATGTACAGTTAATTAACACTCAAATCTCTCCCATATTTATGGGCCCTCGAGCAAGGGAGTTAACCCATAGCACTTGTGTAGTGTCCCCAAGGCCGAGCCCATCATGTTATATGCAAAGAATTGTAAATATGTTCTATAGGCTGGTGAGCCAAGTTTTGTATAAGTTGTAGGCTTATGAGAGTTTTGTTAGTAAAAGGAGCCTAAGTGTTGAAGGCGAGGGGCCTGCTGTTGTATATGTACTTGTATGTATGTAGGTCAATTAATTAAATGTAAATACCGCCAATCTCTGAGACCGACCACGATGAATGAGTGATGGGGACTAAGCGTCCACAGAATGGACAAGGGATCAAGGGATGGAAGAGGAGGTGGGAGAAAGTGAGTAAAGACCTAGGGGCTAAGCCTAGGGGATTAGGCTGGAATAATATTTTATTATTGTTCCTAAAAATCCATGTGCACATTCTTTTTATCCTAAGTCCCTTTTTGGAAGGACATTGAAAGTTCAAGTGGTGGGAGGAAGGTGTAATGATGGAATGGCAGTTCGAGGGTGACAAAATTATACGACCACAGGTGCATCTAAATAAAGCAGAGAGAAAGTAAGCGAGAGCTCTCATAACCGAATCTCTGTGCGTGAAACCAGGAGGACCTCTGCTGGATATCCTAATTCATCGTTGAGGCTGTTAAGCCTATGTTTTGCGTAGAAGATCGGTGTACAACCTCTGTTGGGATCCGTGGAGTCTATGTCTGTCTTTGAGATAACCTGTGAGTGTAATTTCCAGCTTGTGAGAAGCCAGTGAGGATTTCTGGAAGGAATATTGTGGTTCGGGGAAGCCGAGTTAGCATGTGTGTGAAGTCCCTATTCCAAAATCATCCCGTGAGATCATCATGTGATTGCCAAGCCAGTTTGGAAAGCCTTGGTCTATGTTCCCTGTGGATTGACGTGACCACGCAGTACTAGACTGCATGAGGCTTGTTGTCCTGTGAGCGATTCCTCCAGGTGAGAGAGTGAGCAAAGGAAGTGAGAACTCCTAGAAAAGGTTCTGTAGCTGCTACAGAGCTATGAAAATTCTCGGTCACCTTGTTGTTGAAGCCCTAGAAGAGAACTGGGGTAGCCGAAGGACTATTGAAAAGATAAGGGGCACACTTCCTCGGGTGGAACAGGCATGTGGGGAATGAGAAGTGCATTGTGCAGTGAGGGTGGGATATTCCTGGGAGAACTTCTTCCTAGTGAATGTGAATGTGTCATCTTCCACCTTGGCTCTCGACCCTAGCCTAGGATTCCTGCAGCTTTGGGGTGGAGCTCGGTCCCGGCTTCGGGGGTGACCCTAACATTGGTGATGAGCAGTGGGTCCTAAGGTTGGGAGGTTAGGAAGGCCTACACTTGGTTGGTGATTTCTCCGGTGATAAAAGATAAGTATTGAATATGGTTTATTACATTTGAACATTGTCTTGTTTTGTATCATGTTTTTCAGTGTAAATGAATTAATGATAAATGCTATGGAACATATAATATAGCAGTACCAGTATGTTTACTCTGAGTTTGAAGTGTGTTTAATTGTGTTTAAATGCATTTGCTTATAATTCCATGTAAGGAATGGTGGCTATTGAGGTTTGGAAATCTGGGTAGTGAAAAGGTACACTACAAATTGGTACGAGCAATTGGTACACTACAAAATTGGTATCAGAGCAATTAAACAAAATTGGTGCTCGAGCCAAGGTTTTAGACAACTGAGCCTAGATGGAGCCCGATTAGAGTGGTCTTGGACCGAGAAATTGTGAGAAGGGAAATTGGGCACGGAATGGCCAATTTCAGATGTTAGTTTGTTCGAGTCGTGCCAAGTAGTTGCTTGACCACGTTTCGCTTTCGGGGAGGTTTAAGCGTCTTTGTGAAAGCTGACTAGTATAGTCTACAACCGAGGGAAGATAGGTTTCTACAGCGATGGCGTTGGCCGAGAACCGTCGGATGCTGACCAGGACGGGAAGGCAAACCCTTATGGCCGCCGGATCTGGAGAACGTGCAAAAGATTCAAAACTTTCGAATGATACTGAAGTTAAGCTTAGGAGGATATAGAGTGAGTCGTAAGATCCCACAGTAAGGATTACCCATCAACCGTCGAGTTGGCCGAAATTTCGCAGCGAGGACTTAGAAGTCCTCATGGGTAGAGAGAAGTCCCGATAGAAGCGTCGGGGATATTAGGAGAACTCAGGAGAATCGAGACCATGTGATTCTGAAATCTCGAGGATAGATCATAGCAGTAGAATTCCAAGGAGGACACGAGTCAGAATCCTGGAGAGAGTGAACTTCAGTGTCGGGTTCACCGAGCACATAGAGATCTTGTCCTGAGTCGCGATCCAGCGATTCCAGCGACAAAAATCTAGTTGCGTTCATTTAGTGGATGCGTGGCGGAAGTCTACGCACCATCGGGGAAAAGTCAGACGAGGAGCAAATCCATCCCCGGTGGTGGGTTCATTGGGAAAGTCCAGATAGAAAAAGTCATTCATGTCGGGGATTGAAATTGGGAATGAAATCGGAGATTACGGGGCAAAGGTTTAGCATGGGAAAACCAGCGATACGTGATTTTTTGATAAGGCTTAGGTGCGTGGGAGCCACATTTGTCGAGGAGGGCGGGTGTATAATTATAACTGTGAGGGAGAAAGAGTTGTTGACAAGTCAACGGCCGGGAGCCATCGGAGATCCCGTGAGTGTTTGAGCTTGATGTTGAAATCGCCTAAACCCTGAGGAGTGGTTTGATAAAGGTCATATAGTGTGGTTGTATGGTGAGGATCTAGCGCGGAGGGCTAATACGAACGAGGGAATCCATGAAATTGATCGAGGATTCGGTATCAGCGTTTTGGCGCATTCATATTTGTGAAACCAGAACCCAGATAAGGGATAAGGCCTGGGTCGCGAGATAATGGTCACATCAGCTAGGGCTTAGCTTGAAGGGCTAAAGAATGTCAGAGAATCGAGGGGATTAGAGGCATCGCACATTGACAACATAAAGGGGTGAAACCCGATAGGAGTAGACCTGAGAGGGGAAACGTACGGTCTTGGCTCATTGTCATATGAGTCAAGGGATAGGCTTGGGAGGGCTATCACGTTAAAGGGCTTATCGGAGATCGGGAATCAGAGAGGATAGTAAACCACAATCGGGAGTTGTGAAACTCCAGCAGGGGAAATCGAAATAAGCTGAGCTGAATTTTTCGGACACCCGAAAAAACAGAGCCATACAAAACTCAAAACTTGTGAAGTTGAAATAACTTTCGTTCTTGTTCATATTAATTATGAATGTTACGGATCGTTCATAAAGTTTAATCGCCTGACAATTTTGAATTGGATTAGAGTGTTGTTCGAATATGACCAAAACTCCGGATAATCAACACCAAGTATGGAGTGGGAAGAATGCCAATTATCCACGAAATGGAAGATGAACAGAAGGAAAGGATGTTAACCAAAGAGTCGAGGGATCGCACTCTAATGGGCATGGAAAGAGATGGATAAGGGAAAGGACATATGATGAAAATCATTGAAGGTTACAAAGAGAGGCTAAGGAGCATGATATGACTCATGAAAGTCGGAAGTCGGCAAAGGGAAATTAAACTTAAGATTCATGCCGAGTCTGGAAAGAATAGAAAGAAACTTGAAAGGAAGAGACTCAAGTACAAATGAGAGTCGCAGAACTCATGGGAAAAGAATCACGTCGAGGAGTGGTAGCCGACACCGCAGTCGCTCCCAAAAGCGTTACACAGCGGTAAAGGTATACACGATAGTTCAAGCCCATCACCTACTAGAAACATCACGAGGAAATATGGAGAGGAGGAATTGAAAGGAGAAATGAATAAAATTAAAACTCCAACATTTGATGGGGAGCATAAGAAGGAGAATCTTTGGAAACATGGTTGCTTTGCATGAAAAAATATTTTCGGTGCGGGAATTATTCCACTCATCGCGGAGGGAAAGGAGTACGATGTACCAGTCGAAAGGAAAAGCGTCCATGTGGTGGGATAGGTTTGTGCAGGTCGCGACACATCAGAGAGAATTAGGTTGGAAAGGAGTTTAAGAGGTATTTTTAGAAGAAATACCTGACTAAAAAGATACTATGATAGAAATATGAAGGAGTTCTTTGAACTCAAATTGGAAATCATGATGACCATCGATGAGTATGAGCGAAGTTTTCTAGAACTACTGAAGTATGTTCCATTCATCAGGGCGGAAGCTGTTAAAATTCAGAGGTATCACGAGCAAGCTACCACCTTCCATGAGTGACAATATTCAATACGATGATCCCAAGACCATGGAAGAAACCATAAGAAGGAAAATGCCATATATGAATAGCAAAGAGAAAATATTACCTTTCGGAAGGCTTGGGATAATGAGAAGAGGTTTAAGAAAGAACAAAGGGAGAAGGGAAACAAGCCTTCCTTTTTGAGCTTGAGTCAGCAGGGTCATCTTTTAAAGAAACCCGGGGAAGGTTGAAGGGGGTGAGCAGATGCCAAGGCCTCCACCATGGAGTGTTAGGGTTGTAAAAGGGAATCGCAGAGTGCAGGCGCCTTACGAGAAAGGACAAAGGCAAAGCTGTCCATGCTTGTTGACAAACTGAAATAGTGGAGATATGGTGAGAATGTCGAGGATCTATGCATCCACGGACAACAAACAAGCAATTTCAATCACACATGATTGAAGTGGAAGGTGTGATCAACAATAGACCACTTGTTATTTAGTGATTGAGGAGCTAGCCATAGTTATGTAGACCTAGGGTGGTGGAAAGTTTGCATCTAATGAGGATAAAACATGAGAAGTCTTAGTTGATACTTGGAGTTAGCCCACACAGGGGACCAAGAGGAAAGGTCAGGTGGTTAAATCATTAGGTGGACATGAAAGAATGAGCACTAAGGCTGAATTGATAATTCTGCCTTTAGAGTTCATACGATTTCTTAATTAGGATGGGCTGGTTGGACCAGCACCATGCCCATATGGATTGCCGTAACAAGAGATTCACATGCCAGAACGAAGAGGGAAATCAAGTAACGGTCAAAAGAATTCCAGTAGGTGGTACGTGAGGAAATCCTACGACTATCTGTTGAAGAAATGTTACGGGATGTCCAATTGTTTGCGGCCAAGGTGGAAAGAAGTATTCAGATGTGGTCCCAAATCGAAGGTCCACGAGTTGCTCAAAAGAATTGAAGGCACGTGTTTCTAAGAGGTGCACGGACCTACCTCAAAGAGGGACATCGATTTTTCTATAAATCGATGATGCACGGAAGCGTATCAAAGTTCGAAAGCTCCTTATAGGATGAGCACGGAGAGTGAAGAGTTACAAGCTGCTGACTCAAAGAGATATTGAAGAAGAGCTACATTATTCGTCCGGTGTGTCACCATGGGGAACCCCGGTCCTTTTTGTGAAGAAAAAAGATGGGGCGTTGAGAGTGCAATGCACCAACACAGCGGTTAATTAAAGTCATCAGAACAAATATCCTCGCCAAGAACTGATGATCTTTTGATCGATTGCTTGAAGGACGCGAAAGTATTTTTGAAAATAGATCTTGATGGATATCATCAAGTGAGGATAAAAGGTGAAGGCCATCAACAAAACCGCCTTTAGAATAAAGGCATGGTCACTATGAGTTCACATTGGTGCATTTGGGTATCCAATGCGCTCTTGTCTTCATGTGCTTAATAGATGGAGTGTTCGAGAAATTATGCGGACAAGTTAGGTCATAGTCTTCTTGGGCCCGATATCTTGGTGTACTCAAGGCAGGAGGAGGAATTTCTGTGAACAACATCTTAGATTGAGATTAAGCTGCGGGTGTTGAGAGAACACAGGTTGTATGCAAAATTGAGCAAGTGCTCATTTTACCAGCAGATCCATTATAAGGACACATTATATCGAGGAAAGGGATTGTTGTGGATCACGAGAAGGTAAAGGCCATCCAAGGTGGCCAGCACCAAGAAATATGTGGCCAGTTAAGATCCTTTATGGAGTGCAGCAGAGTTATTATAGGAATTCATAACGGATTTTCAAGGGATAGCTTATACTATCACTCCCTTACAAAAGAAGGAGAAGAAGTTCCGATGGGTGAACAATGTGAAACGACTTCCGACAATTGACGACTACTCACTAGTGCTCAATCACGAAGATTAGCGATCAAGTAAGGATTATGTAGTATGCAGTCTGCGTGTAGGAAAGTGGGAGGATTTCTCGGCCAAGAGGGATTTGTATTTTTCTATGAATCTCGAAAGATGAAAGAACATGAAAAGAATTATACCACTCATGATTTAGAGTGGCAGCGAGTTGTCCATACTTTAAGGAAATGGAGACATTACCTCATGGGCAAGAAATTTGAATTAAAAACAGTCTAGCAGTCTAAAATATTTATTTGATGATAACCTTAATGCAGGACAAATACAAGATATGGCTGGAATTACGTGTGAATATGAATTTGATATAAGTATATCAAAGGGAAGACAATAAGGTGGTTGATACGCCATTGAGAAAAGTGCGTGAATTACATACTCTGACCATTAGCATGTAGAACTAAGTGAAAGAGCGAAATTCTTGGCTGCAAATGTTACGATTCACGATTACCAAAATTGGTATAGCAAAGCTTCAGCAGCATGAGAAACCGCAAAACAAGGAAGGTTATGCCTTGAAAATTGATGGTCTACTTCTATATAAGAACAGAATATGTGTACCTAATGACAGAGGATTGAAGTTGGCAATTCTAAAGAAATGCATAATGTGACTTATGCGGTCATCCTGGATATCGAGGCGTAAGCTGACAATCAAAAAGCCATTATTTTTGGCCGGGTATGAAGAAGGAGATTGCTGAACACATCGCCAGATGTATGGAATACCAGAAAGTCAAGGCTAAACACGGACACCCGGTCGAGGTTGTTGCAGCCTTTACACCTATTCGAGGTGGAAATGGGATGTGGTAACCATGGACTTTATCAGGGACTTCGAGAACAAACAGCGGCCACGATTCAATTATGGTGGTAGTGGACAAACACTAAAAGGCGCCCATTTTATTCCGAAAACCACCTGAGAGCAGCGAATGTTGTTGATATCTTTTTAAAGAAGTTGCAGCTTGCATGGAATTCCTAAAATAATTGTGTGCGATGGGGACGAAATTCACTTAATTTACGGAAGGGGTTATTCAAGGGTTTTAGAACGAATCTGAACTTTATCATAGTTTATCATCCTAATTCTGATGGGAAGACAGAAATGGTGAACCAAGTGATCGAGGACATGATGAGAATGTATGCAATGGATAAACCATCAAAGGTGGGAGAAACTACGCATTTGGTAGAATTTGCTTACAATAATGGGTACCATGCATCTCGAAGATGAGCCCATTCAAACACTATGGAAGAAAGTGCAACACACCCGATAATTTGGGATAATCGGTGGCAGGTAGTAGTTGGGCCTGAACTAATCAAAGAAATGGAAGATGAGATGATTAAAATCAAACAAAATTTTGAAAGTTGCCAGACGAGAGGCTGAGGAAAAGTTCGGCCCGATATTCGCGAGAACACATAGAGAATTCAAGTGGGTGACCATGTTTTCCCTAAAAGTGAAAGCTAACGGGAGTTCCCTAAAACTGGGAAGCTACGCCAAGTTGTGGCCGAGATTTTGTGGGACATTTGAGATCTGGAAAGGATTGGGCCAGTTACATACATGCTACATTACACACATCTATGACTATACATAATGTGTTTCATGTTTTCATAATTGAATAAATATGTACATGCTAATCATGTTACTCGATTGGGTATGATTGAGTGGAACCAGTGTCACAAGTGCATCAATGTATATTGGAGCCGGGAAAAACAAGCGGCTTCAGAAATCGAGCCATAGAGCTTGTAAAGGTCGATTGGACCTGATACGGTCCCCGGGGGCGACGTAGAACATCACGAGATATTATGGGGGAAGAGTACCCGCATCTTTTGAAATTTTGAAAAGGAACCTTGGCGATTAAGTTGCGAGGAAGAGACGTTAAAAAAATAAGAGATTGTAGTGTCCCCAAAGGCCGAGGAGCCAATACGGATCATGTTATATGCAAGAATTTAAATATGTTCTATAGAATTTTGGTGAAATTTAGAGTTTTGTATAAAATTTGTAGGCTTATATGAGTTTTGTTAGGCTAGGGGGCCTAAGTGTTGAAACCGGGGAGCACGGTGATGTACTGGCATATGCGGGGTCAATTAATAAAATTTAAATACCGCCAATGCAGACCGACCGATGAATGAGTGATGGGGAATTGAGCGTCCACGAATGGGCAAGGGATCCAGGGGCTGGAAGGTGCAGGAAAGGGGCTGAATAAGGAGCCTAGGGGCTAAGCCAAGGGGCTAAGCCTAGGGGGCTTAGGCACGGAATAATATTTTTATTATTGTTCCTAAAATCCATGTGCACATTCTTTTATCCTAAGTCCCTTTTGGAAGGACGGTGAGTTCAAGTGGTGGGAGGAAGGTGTCTGTGGATACTGGAATACATGGAGTTCCAGGGTGACAGGTGTCGCCGGTGCGTACAAATAAAGCAGTAAGCCCGGTGACTCCTCCATTGAACCGAACCTCTGAGTGGAACCCGATCACGACCTCTATGGGATATCCTAATTCATGTTGGGAATTTGGTAAAGCCTATGTTTTTCGTGGAAGATCGATTAGTACAACCTCATTGGGAGCCATGGAGTGCGAAGTGTTTTACGGGGTAACTTTTGTGAATGAATTCCATTTCATGAAGCGTGAGGGATTTCGAGGAGGATCTGTAGTTCGGAAAACCGAGTTAGCGTGAAGCCTGTTTCGAAATGATTGTTGTGAGATCATCCGTCTGTTGAACCGATTTGGGGAAAAACTGTGTCTGTGTTTCCTATGGACTGTTGTGACCGCGGTCTTTGAATTGCGTGAGCTTATTGGCCTGTGAAGCTGACTCCTCTAGGTGAGAGTGCTTGAAGGAGAGATATTCTGGAAGGAACCCTGTAGCTGTAGATCCCGGAGACTTCCGGTCTGTTCTATTCCTGTAACCCAAGGTAAAGGAGGCGGCGGCCGAAGGAATTGTTGCTTATGAGAGAAGGTGCACTCTCACAGATTGGAGCAGGGCATGTGGGGAATTAGGGTTTGTGGGTAGTGAGTGTGGGATATTCCTGGGAGAACATCTTCTGGTGAATGTGAATGTGTCATCTTCCACGAACCTCATCCCTAGCCTAGGATTCCCTCGCTTTGGGGTGTTCGGTCCGACTCGGGGGTGACCTACTTTGGTGATGAATAGCAGGTGGGGTCCTAAGAAATTTGGGAGGGTTAGTGGAAGACACATGGTGATTTCTCGGTCGATAAAGATAAGTATTGAAATATGGTTTATTACATTTGAATATGACTGTGTTGTTTTGTATCATGTTTTCAGTTGTGTAAATGAATTAATGATAAATACTATGGAACAGACATATAATTATAGCGGTACCAGGATATGACACCACTTTCTGTAATTTAAGTGTGTTTAATTGTGTTTAAATGCATTTTTTTATAATTCCATGTAAGGAATGGTAAAGCGAGAGGTTAAGGAAACACGGGTAGTGAAAAGGTACACTATAAATTGGTATCATAGCAATTTGTAGTGTACCAATTGCTGTATCCCGAACTAATTGGTACACTACAAATTGGTATCGCTGATAAAAGATAAGTATTGAAATATGGTTTATTACATTTGAACCTGACTGTGTTGTTTTGTATCATGTTTTCCGCTGTGTAAATGAATTAATGATAAATGCTATGGAACATATAATTATAGCAGTACCCAGATATGTTTCACTCTGTAATTTAAGTGTGTTTAATTGTGTTTAAATGCATTTGTTTATAATTCCATGTAAGGAATGGTAAACTGTGAGGTTGGGAAACCTGGGTAGTGAAAGGTACACTACAAATTGGTATCAGAGCAATTGGTACACTACAAATTGGTATCAGAGCAATTGGTACACTACAAATTGGTATCAGAGCAATTGGTACACTACAACTTGGCTCTGACACCAAGATAAATTTTGGAGGAGACATGGCACACAATTACACAAAAAATTTCACACACTTTTCATTAAGTAAGGGTAAATATAAATACATTAACAAAATAGTTCTGAGATCTAACTTCTTCTAATTTTGAGGATTGTAGTTCAAAGAATATCTCAAGAACTTCCAACAAACCAAACCAACTCTACTATTGTAAGAAATATCTCTAACAAAAATTTAGAATATGATAAGAAACAATCTTCTTATAAAAATTTAGAAGTGTATAAATCTAAAGTATAGGTGGTTGTTGTTGGACCTTTTTTAAGGGGTTGAAGTTGGACAGTCATTTAAGAAAAATTTAGAATATGATAAGGAACAATCTTCTTATGAAAATTTAGAAGTGTATAAATCTAAAGTATAGGTGGTTGTTTTTGGACCTTTTTTAAGGGGTTGGAGTTGGACAGTCATTTAAGAAAAATAGAAAAAGTTGAATTGAATTTATTGAAATACTATATTAAATGTCAAATTATGGTTGGATATCTATGCATGCTTTCGAAACATATTTATGTAATGTGCTTTTTGGCACAAAAGAGAAATATTAAATTAATTTGTGTTTTACATGATGATGATGATAATGACGATGGTTGTTAATATTTACTCAAATTAATTGTAATATATCTAACAAATTAATTAGTTTATTTTAAATCCTCAATGGGGTGAAAATTGCAGATTGACAAGACCCCAAGTGTAAAAGCGGCTGACTTGGATACCACCCATCTCAACGTGACACATGAGATGAAAAATGGCATGAGTGTGGCACCAAGTAGCTTGGTAAAGGTTCTGGATGGGGAGGGGAGATCTCCATCCCCGTACCCACGATCACCAATTGATGCATTGTGTCAAGAGTGACCAAGGACTACGGGAGTGCAGCACCATGAGAAATCAATGAGAAACCAAGTCTGCAAATGAGATGGGTGGTATAGGGTTGTATCGCTCGAGGTTATGAGCAATGGTGGAATGAATTTGAAGGATGAACCAACGGAGAAGACAAGCATCATGGATAAGATGGAATGAATTTGAAAAAATATCTAGACCTATAGCGGATAAAGAGACTGAACTTCAATTGGAAGACAAGTAGAGTGAGACTCAATCATCTCCTAAGCACTGACTCGGGTCAGTTTTTTTTTTTTTTTGGGCCATACACATTGACTTATTTTTCAAGGATAGAATATGCACTTAGCCTTATTGATATAGATTGTTGTTATTGTGATAGCATGGATTTTATTTTTCTACATCTCATAGTATGGTGAACATTGATATTCTCCTTTGGACAAACAGATATATTGATATTTGATTAATAGGATAGAAGAGACCTAATTTCCATTTTGGGAGATCTCCTAGCCTCCTACTATATTTTACCCTTTCTGCAAATAATAAAAAAAAAATATAGTATTTTAGCTTAAATTATTTATTTTAAAATTTTATTTTTATGCTTAATATTATTAAAATTGGAGATTTGTTTTTTAAATAATAAAAATTTTAATGTGTTACAATTAATTAATAAATAAATAAATATGATTTGAAATCAATAATACCTAATATATTTTTATATGAAAATAAACAATAATAATAAATTAATAAATTAAAATATGTTTTAAATATGTTTTTAAAATGTTACTTAAAATAATTGATGTCAAATTTATTGGGGATTGGGTGTAATACGAAACAGATACATGAAATTGTAGATAATCGAAGAGGGATAAGTTTCAAAGAAATGTGGTGTCTAAAGACACAATTACAACACTTAAGCAGAGTGCATTATGATAAGAACATCACAATGCATGTTGGACATCTTGTACACAACAATGATATCGACATGATAATGACCCATCAGGTATGTTATTTATAGCTTCAATATCTAACCAACTTCCTTGGAATCAAAAAATATCGTGTCCACATATAACCGTCAGTGGTTAGAGTTGTCTCTGTCAAATCCTGCACGTTGTCTAATCGGTTTGACAAGGGTGCTCAACCCGAACATCCATGCATCCAAGTCATATTCAATTGCTCTATTCGTTGATCCACTGACTGACTAACTTCGACTAATGGTCGGAAATTTTTTCGACTACTGGACCGACTAATGTAAACATATGTTCGGTCATCTAACTGATTTTTTCCATATGTAGGTCGATTGTCGAACGAATGATTCTAGGAGAAGAGTGATGAACCATCAAGACTTGATGTTACAACACCCCTGCACATGGCTTTGGAGATTCATCAGGTAAAATTACATTGGTAGGACACCCCCCCATACTTTCAACATCCTGAAGCCCAATCATCATACAGAGATTGATAAATATATCTTCAGATAATGGCTTAGTGAATATATCAGCTACATGATCATCTATTCTGCAGTGGACAAGAGAGACAATGCTCTCATGAACCAATTATCTCAAATAGTGAGCAAAAAGTTCAACATGCTTCATTTTACTGTGGGAAACAAGGTTGTCAGCAAATTGAATGCCACTTTGATTATAGAAATAGAGGGTATTCGAGGTTTGAACAGGAAATCCATGTTCACCCAAAAGTTGGTGAATCCAAACTACCTTTGTACCTACATGAATGATGCCATGATATTATGATTTTTTTGTCGACAAAGAGACTACCTTATGTTTCTTGCATGACCAAACCAGCGGTCTGGTACTAAAGTGAAAAACATATCTAGAATTGGACTTAGGTCATCATTGTCTCCAACCAGTGGATCTGAACTTTGACAAAATTTGATACCAAAATGAGTGGTACCCTTGAGATAGCGAACAATTTGTTTGGTTGCTTTCCAACCGCTTTCTCTGGGATCCTGCATGAATTGAGAAACCACACTAACAACAAAGGAAATTTCAAGTCAAATGTGAGTAAGACAAAAGATTGTCAACGAGTTGTCAATAAGGTGGAGAATCGTCTTTGGAAGTTTGACATTTTTTTCTTAGTTTTACTCTATATTGAAAAGGAGTAGCATAAGGATAACATTCCTCCATATTAAAATGTGTCAAAATACCCATTACATATCTAGATTGAGAAATGGAAAAACCATCAGACAAGTAATAATTAAAGACCCAAAACATAATGCAAAATGTCATGATTTGTCATGTCAAAGGAGTCAGCAAGTTGCTTCTTCAATATTAGAATGAGGTTAGTGTTATTACTAGTTATTACAAGGTCATCAACATATACAGAAATAATCAAAGTGTTTCCCTAAGTATGGAGTACATATAATCTATGATCATATTCACAATGTTTGAAACCAAGTCGAAAAAAGGAAATGTTGATCTTAGCATATCAAGCTCGAAGAGATTTCTTCAAACCATAGAGAGACTTATTGAATCGACAAACTAGGTTATAATATGTCACAAAACCAGGAGGTTGTTCCACGAACATTTCTTCAAATATTTCACCATGAAGAAAGGAACTCTTCACATACATATAATGGATCTATTTTTATGCACTCGATTATGTTATTTTGAGCAGAGACTGGAAATATCACAGAAATTACCAATGGAACAACACAATATAGAGAAGAGCACACCAAAAATGATACCTATTATTGAAAAGGGAGAAATGTTCACTTTCCTCTTCGAGGGGGAGACCTCCTGCAAAGCAACACTCTATTACAATAATTTTCAAGAAATCCTTTCTCATGCCTCCTACTCTTATTTACACTAATTATATATTCTAGAGAACATTCTAGAGGAAGATATTTCTAGAAGCGAAAGCTTCTATTAGATCTTTTTACATTCACTTGTTCACATTTATTTAATAGGACTTATTAACTAATGTTGACCTTTATTACATGGAAAATATATCTTACTAACTAATGACAAACTAAGAGGGGTTAGGAACATATCCTAACATGCCCTCCCCCTTCAAAATCATCCTTGTCCTCAAGGCTTAAGATGCGAAAAATGTTGCAATATGGCAGTTGGTTCCCAAGTTGCATCCTCTTCAGACGTGTCCTTCCACTTGATCAAAACTTCTTTGATAGTTCTTCCATGAAAGTGATGCTCACACATGTTGAGGACTGATTCTGGTTGGATCCAAAGGGATCCTTCTTCATCTAATTCAAGTAGGATGGTTTGAACCCAACAATTCTGAACCGCCACTTTCTTCAAACAAGAAACATGGAACAACATATGTATTTTGGAGGTAGTTGGTAGTACCAGTTTGTAGGAAACTGGACCAACATGTTTGATGATCTGATAGGGGTCATAAAATTTGGGTGCCAACTTGTGGTGGACATGTGCTTTGATAGATATTTGTTTGTAATTTTGGGGTCATAGAAACACCTAATCACCTTCTTGGAAAACCCTTTCGAAATTATGTTGGTCATCCTGTTGCTTCATACGATTTTGGGCCATGTGGAGGTTGTCCTTCAGAGACGCGAGGGTAGCTTCTCTGCATTGCAGCAACTTATCAATATCCTGGACCTTTGATGTTCCTGGAATATATGAATTTAATGTAGGTGGTTGTTGGCCATACATGATTTGATATGGTGTCATTTTGGTGGTTCTATGATAGGAAGTGTTGTACCACCATTTGTCTAAAGGTAACCATTGCACCCACTGATGTTGATTGTCTGAAGAAAAATAGCACAAGTAGGTTTCCAAAAATTTATTGACAACTTTCATTTAGCTATCCATCCGGGGGTGTTAGGTTGTGCTCATGTTTAGTCATGTGCCTTGTAATTTAAACAATTCTTGACAAAAGGTATTGGTAAAATTCGAGTCACGATCGGACACAGTGGATGTTGGCATGCCATGGAATTTGAAAATTTGATCAATGAAAACTTTATCTACTATAGCTGATGTAAAAGGGTGTGGTAAGGCACAAAAATGTGCATACTTGGAGACGTGATATACCACAACCATGATGACTAACTTGTTACCCACTTTTGGAAGGCCCACTATAAAGTCCATGGAGATGTCAGTCCAAATGAAGGTTGGAATGGGCGATGGATGAATAGATCCAGGGGTCTTGAAAGTTTCACCTTTATTGCATTGGAAGACATCACATTTAGTGACAAAGGTAAGGATTCCCTTCTTCATGTCTTCCCAGAAAAAAGAACGAAGAGCACGAGCATATGTCTTTTGGAATCCCGATTGACCCGCCAAATCAGATGAGAGCAACTCATTTAAGATCCAATTCTTGAGGGATAAAGACATAGATAGAACCAAGTGATCCTTATACCAGAGGATATTGTCTTTCCAAGTGTAGTCGGGCGGAGGATTAGGGTCCTCCTAAAGTCAATAAATTACCTATGATATGGTTGGGTGTGTTAGTCACTCTTGTCGCATTTCCTCATTCCAATTAGGAATAAGTAATGATAATGCAAAGAGGGATCCTTCATCCTCATATTGTTCGAATAATGCATCAGCCATTGCATTTCCTTTTCTTTTTTCATATATGATATCATAATCATAGACCATCATTTTGTTCAGCCACTTGTTCTGCTCTGGGGAGGGTAATCGTTGCTCCAAGAAATATTTCATACTAGGGTTATCTATTTTAATATGAAAATGGTGTCCCAATAGATATGGTCACCACATGTGCACAACATCGATAATGTCCATCATTTACTTTTCATATGTAGATTTTCCCATATTGGGGCCACTCAAATCTTGGCTAGTGAAAGCAAGAGTTCTACCATCTTGTGTGAGAACTACCCCAATACTAGTGCTAGAAGCATCTCATTCCACCACAAAAAAAAAAAATTGAAGTCAGGGGTTGCTAATATGGGGGTCATGCACATGGCCTACTTTAATGTTGTGAAGTCCTGCTCTATTGCATGTGTCCAATGAAATGCATTCTTTTTTAGAAGGTACTTCAATGGCTTGGAAATTTTGCCATAATGGTGGACAAATTTCCAGTAATATCTTGTGAGGCCTAAGAAACCCTTAAGGTGCTTGAAAATCATGGGTATTGGAAACTCCTACATGGATTGAATCTTTTTTGGTTCCACCCTTACCCCATCATGGCCGACAATGTGTCCCAATTGTTCGACCTCACTTTCTCCAAAACCACACTTGGTATTTTTGACAAACAATTGATTGTCATGTAACAATTGAAGTACTTTGTCCACATGGTGCAGATGGAAATCCCAAGTGTAGTTGTAAACGAGGATTTCATCAAAGAAAACCAGAAAAAACTGTCGAAGATAGGGATTCAAGAGTTTATTCATGAGATTTTGGAAGGCATATCAGGCATTGAAAAGACCAAAAGATATTACCAAGAATTCATAATTCCCTTCATGAGTTCTGAAAGTAGTCTTAGGAAATTCCTCTTCATTCATATAATCTAGTGATAGCCTAATAGAATATATAGTTTGCTGAAGGAATATGCACCCTAGATTTCATTCAACAAATCATCAACGATAGGAATGGGAAACTTATTCTTAATGGTCAATTTATTAAGCGAGCGAAAATCTAGACACATGCGCAATGACCCTTCCTTTCTTAAGACCATCACAATGAGGGATGAATATGAGCTTGTACTTGGGTGATCCAGATGGATGTCGGTGGCCTCCCACCTATTCCAACTATCTCATTTTGGCAGTTTTCCAGTTTGGCAGTTTTTTCCTAGTTTTCGGGTCCCTGACTTTCGGGGTTGTTTTGAGGCCCTAAACAATGTTTTTAGGGCTCGCCACAGCCAATATGTAGATTCTTATGGAAATATGTGTATTCCTCGAATATACCTTTCTAACGGGATATTGTACGCCTAAAATGGAGATCATATGCAAAAGTTACGACCTCGGGAAGTTGATATACTAACTTACCCAAATGGGGCCCACATGACTTTTGGCGCTTCATCTCCTAGGGTTAGGTTTTTGGATGTATAGGGTTTTCGAAATTCTTGTTTATTGTTAAAAGGAATTAAAAGCCTCGTTGTAATCATCTTCTTGTGAATGAGCGCAATCGTCACATCTCTTCTCAGAGATAAGACACCACCATTCTAGCAAGCTTGTTTCCCGATGCATTTTATAGTTTTAGCTTATTTCCTTATTGAATAGAAACCAGTTTTATTGTATATTTTTTATTATGTGTTAAGCATATTTTGATAATAATTTGTATTCATTTTGTTCTTCTCATAAAATATGGAACATTGGTACCAGAGCGAACTGCTCCGTATTGTTCTTAATGCATGTCCCCAATGAGGTCAGAGTACAAATAATTGGGTCTCGAGCTTGTTTCTCTTGAAGAAAAAATATCTTGCATGCCTAAGAGACCTCTCATGGTGAGAGAAAGGAAATACGATGGGACAGGATATCCCTTCAAAAATTTTCTCGAGGAATCCCTCACGCAACAAAGGAACGAGATGATGGATAGTTTTGCACAAATCCTTCGGTAGCTACCAACAGGAAACACATCTTCCTCAAATGGAGGCATCGTCCCCTTAAAGGTACAAATAAACTTCAATATTCCTATATTTTAAGGTCATATAGATGTCGATGTTGTAGACAAATGGTTGAATCTTCTAGAAGGGTATTTCTCTGTCCATAATTTCTCAAATAGAGAAAAGATTATTTTTGTGCTCCTCAAAGTCGTTCCCCGTGTCAAAGATTGGTGGGAAAAATTTTGTGAGAAGAAGGAAACAGAGGAACCCTCATTATTTACAGTCACGGTCACCTAGGAGTTCTTCAAGGATGTTATTAAGGAACAATACTACCCTGTTAGAAGTTATGATGACCTGTACACAAAATGGACCACACTGCGGTAGGAAAGAGACCAAGCAGTTCTCGAGTTCATGAATATCTTCCATACCTTGAGCACCAAGCTAGGTATCAAATATTCTAAACGACATATATTGCTCAAGTATCATGGAGGTATGCATAGATACATCCAAGACAAAATGTTGTTTCTAGACACCTCATCCTTGGGCGTGGCCTACCGATATGCCGTCAAAATCGAGAAAAATCTCAAACAAAAGATGTGGAAATTTGGGACTGGGAACCCCTCATAGAAAAAGCCAGGAAAGGGTGGCCCCAACCCATAGAAAAAAAGGACAAATAAAAGAAGGATTTCCTCAGGACAACTAGTCCAGGCCACAAGCAAAGAAGGACACCAGAATGACAAAGAAAGATATCGGGAAGTGGTGCGACTTCCATAAGAGCCCCTGGCATAACACTGTTGATTTCCACTCAAAGAAATCACTAGTTGTTGAGTTTAAATACTCTGAATCAGATGCAGGTTCCGAATCTAATTCAGAACCAAAAATGTGGATATGGATCATTGACACAAAACCCAGTGCTATCGTTGTTATCACCAAGCTCTAGCCCGATGAACCAGATGAGCTATAGGAAGGCGAGCACCTTTTTCATTCACAAATGTGGGTGAAGGGTACCCCACTGCACTTCATCATTGATAGAGGTAGCTATAAGAACATCATCTCATCATAGTTTTTCAAGTGACTCCCCCAGCCAACAATGCCACACCTACATCCCTACACCATTAGATGGCTCTGCCAAGGAAGCGACATATGTGTCAACCAACAATGTCTCCTATCATACAGCATCAAGCCCTTCAAAGAAAGGTATTGTGTGATGTTTCCCCTCTTGAAGTTTGTAATGTTCTTTTGGGCCAACCATATTTATGGAAACTCCATGTTGTATATGATTCTAGACCTCACAGTGTTATTATTACTTTGAACAAGAAATTATACAGGATACCCAAGGCAGTCCCACCTAGTGTTATTTCCTTGATCTTTGCCAAGAAATGCAGGAAGGTCATCTCTTAGATGGGAAAGCTTGTATTCTTCATGATTCACTCTCAGAATGAGAGAAATATCCCATCCACATCTAGGGTCTTCGCAATCGACCTCTCCACACAGAAGAAGCAAGTGGATAAGGCCATGGAAGAATACTTGGATATATTATCCTCACCTATCGAGGTACCTCTTTACTATAAAGTCAAGAACCCCATCGATCTGACCCACAGCACACTGCTTCCCAATAGGCTAGTATGCCACCGCTATTTGTTATAGAATGAGGAGTTCAAGAGGAAGATCCAATAAATGCTCCACAACGGGCACATCCATCCCAACTCATCACCCTGAGGGATCCCAATCATGTTAGTACAGAAAAAAAATGGAACTTGGCGACTCTGCATTGATTACTGGGCCCTAAATAAAATCATAGTCAGAAACTGGTACCTGATTCCCTGAATCGATGACCTCCTTGATCAGCTCACAGGGGTCAAATACTTCAATAATATTGATCTAAAGTTTGTCTATCACCAGGTCCCAATAGAACAAAAAGATGTATGGAAGACTGCCTTCAAGTCAAAGGAAGGTATTTTTGAATGGTTGGTCATTTCCTTTGGTTTGAGAAATGATCCAGTGACTTTCATGAGGATGATGGACGATATCCTGCAACCATTCACCAATAATTTTTTAGTGGTGTATTTGGATGGCATTCTCATTTAAACCAAGACTTGGGCAGAACACTTGCAACATATTCAACAAGTTTTGCACACCCTGCAATAGCACAAGCTATATGCCAACTTGAAAAATTCTCCTTCAGCATGGATAGGGTCCATTACCTAGGCTACATCATTGATCAACATGGCGTACATACGAATGTAGCCAATATCTAATTCATTCTTGACTGGCTAGCCCCAACCACACTCATTGAGCTTCTGCGCTTCTTAGGCCTTGCCAATTTCTACCGTAGGTTCGTGCTAGGATTCTCCCATATTTCATGGGCCCTCAACCAAGTAACCAGGGGTGGTGGTAAGGAGAAATTTGTGTGGGGTCGGTACCAACAACAAATGTTCGATGATTTGAAGCAGCACTTGTGCTCAGCCCCAGTAATTTCACTACCGGACTTGCAAAAACCCTTTGATATCGAGATAGATGCTTCTGACTATGATGTGGGCATCATTCTCACTCAGCACAACCACCTCGTGGCCTATCATAGTGAGACACTATCAGATGTTGTCCATAAGTAGCCTAATTACGACAAAGAAATGTACTCCATTGTGCAATCCTGGCGCCAGTGGAGACATTACATTCTTGGGAAGGAGATAGTCATCCACATTGATCATAAGCCAGTGCAGTTCATGCAGACACAAGGAAAATTGCAGAATGACTGCCATCAAAATTGGTCCACATACTTGCAGCAATTCAACCTCAACATCAAGTATAAAATAGGAAGCACCAACCGCGTCATTGATTGCCTCAGTAGACCTCCAGTCACGACACTCACTGCGATGCTAGAATATTGCATCCATGAGACCTCTGGATGGCCCCAACTCTATGAAACAGACCTCGACTTCACCACCACCTACCAAATATTGGGTGAAAATGCAGTTGTCGCTAATTTCCATCTTAAGGATGGGTTGTTGTGTCATCTGGGCCATATCTTCATTCCATCAAGAGAGCGAGTGAAGCTGATATGGGAAGCCCACTACAATTGAGTGGAAGGACACTTCGGCATCAAAAATAAAATGGTCATGTTGCAGAAACATTTCTCTTAGCCAAAACTTCAAAAGGAGGTCAGCAAGTATATTTGATCCTGCACTTCCTGTGTTATTTCCAAACTAACCACTAAGAAACAAGGCTTGTACACCCCTCTGCCTACTCCTGAAACTCCATGGGAATCCATCTCAATGGACTACAGGTCAGGCCTCCCATCCACCAAGTGGGGAAATGACTGTTTTTTGGTGGTTGTTGATCGCTTTTCTAAGAAGGTGATTTTGGTCACCTACAAGAAGAGAATCACAGTAGAGGAAACTGCCAAGCTCTTCTTTGAACGAGTCTGGGTACATTTTGGAATCCCACAAACCATTTTCTCATATTGGGACATTCGATTTCTTAGCACATTCAAGTCAATCCTATGGTCACTGCTGGACACCAGGCTCACCAAATCCACGACCTTCCACCCCTAGAAAAATTGCCAAACCCAGGTCATAAATCGAATGATCATGCATATCCTATGCATGTATAATTCCAAGAACCCTTGCACATGGGATGAGAGTCTTCCCTATGTCCATAATAACTACAACCGAGCCCTGCATAGCTCAAATGACCACATCCCCTTTTAGGTGGGGTTGGGATTCCAACCATTGGGTCCCATAGAAGTTGCACTACCCCTTGTGATCACCTCGGCCAACTCATCTCTTTCTCCAACTGAAGCTAAAAAATACACCCTATTCATTGAGTGAATCCAGCACATCCACCAATAGGTTCACGATATCCTATAGAATTCTAATGACAAGCACAAGTAGCGCCATAATCAACACCGGGTGCCACATAAGTTTCAGGTGGGAGGCAAAGTTTGGTTGCACTTGCAGAAAGAACGCCTTACAAGACTCCATTGGAGTCTTTTCTCACTATGTTCTGAGTCGTACACCATCACCAAGGTTATGGGTGATAATTCTTTTGATCTTAACATTCCTCCTTTCCTTGGCCTACACCCAATGTTCAATGTGGATCTCCTTCGACCTTATTTCCCACCATTATTGGACACCTCAGAGGTAGCAGAACAACTGACACCAACAGGGATCAACCTCAACTACATACAACAAGAATCCAATGATCGTATTCTGTAAAAATAGGTCAAGGAAACTCTCTAGCAAAGGATCCAGCTTTATCGAGTTGTCAAAGCAAGGCAACTCTTGCACCAAGGCAAATGGCTCACCCAAGGCCAAATTCAACAGAAATTTTCTCATATGATGGGGGAACGCAATGCAATGGAGACCATTGATTCTTTAGGGAATAGGATTGATCCAGATGGATTTTGGTGGCATCCCACCTTTTCCAATTGGCTCATTTTGGCAGTTTTCCAGTTTGGTAGTTTTTTCCTAGTTTTTGGGTCCCTGACTTCTGGGGTCGTTTTGAGGCCCTAAACAACGTTTTTAGGGATCGCCACAGTCACACTGTTCAACGTTTAAGAGACTGAAGGAAACATGTGTATTCCTCAGATATACCTTTCCAATGAAGTATCATGTGCCTAAAACAGAGATCGTATGCAAAAGTTACAACCCTTGGAAGTTGATGTACTAACTTACCCAAACGGGGCCCACGTGACTTTTGGTGCTTCATATCCTAGGGTTAGGTTTTTGGATGTCTAGGGTTTTTGACATTCCAGTTTATTGTAAAAATGCCTTCATAGCCTCATTGTAATCATGTTCTTGCAAATGAGCACATTCATCACATCTCTTCTCAGAGATAAGCTTCCACCATTCTAGCAAGCTTGTTTTTCGCTGCATTTTACAGTTTCAACTTATTTCCTTATTGAATAGAAACCAGTTTTACTGTATATATGCTATTCTTTTTTAAGCATATTTTGATAATAATCTATATTCATTTCGTTCTTCTCATAAAATCCAAATCATTGGGAGAATTACCCTCGCCTCCAATAATTCTTGCATTGTTTTTTCTATTTCATTTTTTTGAGAAAATGGATACCTATAAGGATGTACATTGGGGGGTTGACTGCCTAGGAGGAGAGGGATACGGTGATCATGCTCACCCATGGGGGGGTGGGATTGTGGGTGTCTCAAATACCCTGTTGTTCTTATCCAAAATTGGTTGTATATCAGGATGTACTATTGGGGATGATTGATTATGTACCTGGATGGCATTAAGTTGAGCAATCACACCATGGTGGTGTTTCTTTAGGAGTTTATCCATCCTACAAGAACTAATACTTTTTGGGGAGCTAGATCGTAGGAATTTGAGGGTATATATGTGAGAATATTGCATAAATCTCATATATAATTCTTGATAATCCATGGTAATTGTTCCCAAGGTGTGAATCCACTCAATACCCAAGACAATATCATATCCATCCATGGAAATGGAGAACATGTGATTTTTCAGGTGATAATCACCCATTTGGAGTTTGAAATTCTCATAGTGAACCCCACATTTCATCGTACTACTATTAGCAATGAGAATTTGAAAATTATAAATTGGTCTGACAAAGCAATCGACCTCCTTGTTACACATAAAAATGTCACACTTAAGTGTCGCACCCTAAGTGTCACAAGTGTCGCAAAGTGACCTATTCACCTTGTGAAGTGTTAGATGCACTATATCAAGTGTCATATGCACCTTACCAAGTGTTGCATTCACTTTAATAAGTGTCTCAACATGTTCTCACCATATAAACATTTGTCACAATCCCTAGTCATGTTGGAAGAATAAGTCCTAACATCTGACAATCAAAACACACCTTTTTTCTTGGAAATTTCGACCTTTTGGGGGAATTTTAGAAGGGTGGCACTCACATACCCATTATTAGGGAGTATCGGTGCTCCCCTTTCCATTTTAATGGGGAGCCAATGGTACTCTATCTCTCACTAAGGGGGGCCTCTAGTCTGGTTAGAGGGAAATATGGGATCTTCCACCTTTTTCTAAGGGCCATCTCTCAAGGGATGAGGTTGTTTTGGTCAACTCATATACTATGGATATATATTAGGATAAAATCCAAAATTAAGGAGCCATATCATCAACCATTTCCCTAATTATTCCATGGTGGCTAATCCTCTCAAGCCTATATATTGAAGGTATTTCCAAGGTGAAGTGGGAAAGAATTCATATGTCAAACCTTTGAACCTAGGAGAAAGCATCAATATTTTGATTTCAAGGTTTTCATGTAAGGAATGGATGAGGAGATCTTGTAGAAGTTACTGCATCGTCAAGCATGCTTTGTAAGTGTCTTCTTTTGGATTTCCAATTAATATAAAATTAGCCTATTCCCTTCAAGTTCATGTGTTCTACATTTTCTTTTCAGTTGTCATCTCAATATTTGTAGATAGATCTGCTTTGTCCAATCATATAGATTAGGAGGAAGAGTTCATTTTCCGGTGTTTGCAAGACTTCATTTGCGTTGAGGATTTTGGATATCAAACCCATGGAATATTGGAGTAGCGAGGACAAACATGATAATAAGGTATGCCACATTCTTCTTCTCTCTTGCTTGATTGTTTGAGTTATATTTAAAGGGAAAGTAGTAACCATGTGTTCACTTATGTCTTTGGACCAAAGAAGGGGCCTTGGTCCACAAGGGAGATTAGCCTATATGTAGGGTAATATTTCTCATAACACTCCTCAACTTTCCTACGATGAATAAAATTATGGGTGATAGCACTATCAATCAACACCATCATCGTCCTATGTTTGATGTAGCCCTTGATTTTCAATGTTTGTAGAGCAGAAATACCCACGAGGGCATGGAGGGAAATGGAAGGTTCCTCCAGTTGCATGGGAGGTGGGACTGGATCTAAGATGGGGAAAGTTGGTTGTGTGTCCTCTGTGTCATTGGCCTCATTTGATACAATTTCCTCGAAGGATGTGGAATATGATGAATAAATTTGGAAGAACTTTTGTTCACGACATGTATGGTCTAGTGAATACTTTTCATCACAGTAATAACAAAGTCCTTGGTTTCGACGTTCATCCATTTCTGCTAGAGATACCTTTTGGACCTTCAAAGTTTGTGTCGGAGTAGATTTATCCCCTATATAAGGGAAGTTGGTAACAATATAATGAAAGGGTTGGGACTGCATAATGGTCTCATCTTCTAGAGCTAATGTTCATGCATGTAACTAGGTAGTCGAATGGTGCATGAAAACATGATCTCGAATGGAATACTTTAAGACACTGAGAAAACACTCCAGAGAAATTTCATCAGATAAGCCCTCAATTATGATAACTAATTATTCAAATGAAAAGATGAAATATGCTATTGGATTTGTTTGTCACAACTTGGTGAGTTGTCTCAAAAAATGATATTCCCTATCAAAACGGGCACAAACTGCTTTGGTGAACATGGTCCAATTTAGTAGTCCCAGAAAACATTTCTTATCCCATTGCCACAATTTTCGTTGTTATTGATCGAAGTAGAGAACTCCCACATGGATTTTGGTCTCATTGTCCCGTATATAATGGAGGGATAAGTATTGTTCCATTTTAGATACCCACTTGGTCGGGTTTGAGCCATAAAATTTATGCATCTCAACTTTGGGCACCCTATTATAGGAGTTGGGAGAGCCCCAAGGGGAGTGGGAAAGAGGATGGTTTTCATAATGGGAAGAATGAGAAGTGTGAGGGTGGGACTCTAGTTTCGAACCCTAGTGGTGCATCAGAAAGTATTGAAATTCGTTGGAGAGGGTGTTCAGCTCTAGTGTATCTCCTCTTGGAATTGTTTGGAGAGGGTGTTCAGGCCTTGGTTTATCTCCTAGAAATAGTTTGGTTACCTTAGTGTCCAATTCATCCAGGGTTTGATCTCGGGTGGTAAGGTCCATTATGGAGGATTAGGTAGAGTAATACATCAGTGATCAGCACAAGATATACAGTCTGTTGGGATTGATAGTAAACAAGGGTGTTGGGAGAGGAATTTGGTACATGTAAAATGATAGGTACCACTGTGATCAGGATGAAGAGAGGAATCCAATGGAATAGGTCTCAAATAAGGGTGCCAAGAAGGGGTCAAGTCCACCAGAATAAAATAGCTTAAAAATTAAGGGAACCATTGCAATTAGGATGAATAGAGGAATACAATGGGATAGGTATCAAATAATTTTTTGAGTGGGACTGCGGAGTTATACTCTGAAATGAATACTCCTACAGCTTAGGAGTGCCAAAATTATTAACCATTAAAAATGTTTAGTCAATTTGCAACTGGAATACAAGAGGTAGTGTTGCACGGCCATAAAATACTATTTGTACCTTCTCTGGGATGTTCCCCCTTGGTTAGGGTTTGCAGGGTGCCTATGGACAAGGGTTTTCCCTATGTTATATCTATTTGATATACGTGTGGGGTCAAACAGTAGTATTGGGACCAATATCTCATGGAACCAACTAAGGAGGCTCGACCTTACCCTTAGCCTTACTACATGATTACCCAGTTACAAGAGAGTATCTTCTCGAGTGTTGTTCTTGTTGGAACTATATCATTTAGGCGATCGATCGGTTGATCTATGCAAGGTTTCAAGATACCTAGTCGAGTTCGTATACATATGTTATCTAATGTGCTACCACTCCAAGGGGTACAAACAGGGGTTAAAAGGGTGTCCAACAATGTGAAATTAAAAAACCTCAGGTATTCCTTGTGTGTATGCTTCCCCAGCCATGTATTTATGCGTTGAACGATAGATTATTGTAGCTTAAAGATGTCAGAATACGTCTCTACCCTCAAAAAAAAAATGAACCCGCAATTTATGTCGAGACAATATCCCTTATACCACTTTTTATGCACCTGGTTATGTTATTTTGAGCAAAGACAATAAATATCATAGAAATTACCAATGGACCAACAAAGTATAGAGAATAGCACACCAAAAATGATATCTTTTATTGAAACAGGAGCAGTGTTCACTTTCCTCTTTAAGGGGGAAACCTCCAACAAAGCAACGTTCTATTAAAATAATTCTCAATACATCCTTTCTCATACCTCCTAACCTTATTTGTACTAATTCTATCTTCTAGAGAACATTCTAGAGGAAGATATTTTTAGAAGTGGAAGCTTCTATTAGGTCTTCTTACATTGACTTTGTTCACATTTATTTAATAGGCCTTATTAAGTAATGTCAGCCCTTATTACATGAAAAATATATCATTTTAACTAATGACCAACTAAGACAGGTTAGGATTGGATCCTAACATCTTCCATCCAAATCAAGCAATAAGAGTAAGAATCAATCGAAAAGAGTTCATCTTTGCAACAGGGGAAAAGGTATTAGTGTAGTTAATTCCTTTTTGTTGATAAAATCATTTCGTAACCAAACAATATTTATGATGCTCAACAACACCTTCGGAGGTAAATTTAGTCTGGTAGACCTAGAAACAATTCACAGCATTATTTCTTTGTGGTCAAGAAACTAATTCCCAAGTGTGATTCTTTGACAAAGAATCTGATTTTTTCTTCATAGTCTGCTCCCATTCAGGTTGTCCTTGTGCATCCAATTAGGTAATAGGATCATAATTTTCAAGTACATGAGTTATCAATGTATATCTAGCATGTTTCTTTTGACTGTTAGTTTGTCATCCTAAAGAAATATCATCGACATCAAGTCCAACAAATTTAATGGTCTTGGTAGCCCATCTGGGTAGATAAGAAAGGGGTGAACTATTGTGAACAACATAAGGTTGATCATAAGTAGGAACAATTTTAGTCAATGAAGATGGCAGACTAGTCGAAACAAATATCAACTGACTAGTCGACTCATGGGTCGAAAATCCAATCAAAACAGGAACAGAGTTCAACTGTCTTGTCTAATGACTGAAAAATGGAACAGGAGAACCATATTTGGAAACAACATTAAAGTGATCATCTTGTAACATTCAAAAGGATAAATTCAACAACTTGATGCTAAGAGACTTCTCATAAAACAAAATATTTTGTTTGATAATGATTTTCCTTTTGATAGGATCAAAGAGTCTATAGGATTTAGACTCTTCAGAGTAGCCCATCATGATGTAAGCATGAATCTTTGTATATTTTAACCTTGTACAATTATTTATTTAAAAAAAAAATTCAATAAAGGAATAGAAAAGATATAATGGAGAATACACACATTACTCGGATATTTTTCCCCCGGAAACCCAAACTAGGAAAACCATCATATGCTATATTCATTTGCATCATACATTGTTTACAATACAATATACATATATGATCCAATGGCATACAAAACCCTAATCCAATGACCTGAATTAGTCAACAACCGTAATTCCTTAACTGGAAATAGAAAATCATCGAAGAAAAATCATGTGCCGAAAAACTGCCCATAAATGGACACAAAAACCGAGGACTATCCAAAATTGGACACGAAAACTGAGGAAAAAAAATTACAACATTCTCCCACTTGTTGTTTTATTTTCATACAGGGGGTTACAGGGTTACATGGTCAAAAATCTAGGGAAGAAATGCCCATACATCCTCTACACCAAGAGAACTTCTCAATTCTCACAGATTTTGTTAATTAATCTGCAACATTCTTCAAAGTGTCCACCTTCATCAGAAACACCTTCTTTTATTCAACCATGTCTCTCACAAAGTGATATTGAACATCAATATGCTTTATTGTTGAATGATAAGTTGGGTTCTTCGCCAGAAAAATTGCACTCTAACTGTCACACTCTATCTTCACATCGTTTTGTACCAACCCAATACTTAAACACAATATTTGTAACCATATTGCTTCCTTGCTTGCATGAGCGGTTGCCATGTATTCATATTTTGTAGTTAAAATTGATAGTACATACTGTATTTTTCTCATTCAAATGATTGCTCCTCCAAACAGGTTAAGCACATACCCACTTGTAGACATTCTATGATCCATATCTCCAGCCCAGTCTACATCCACAAAGCCATGTATTTCTAACACTCTGTCAAAACTTGGTCTTCCTTGGTAGCATAATCCATAACTAGTAGTGCCATGAAAATACCTGAAAACTCTTTTTATTGTTGTCCAATGCTCCTTCCCTAGTTTTGGCATATACCTTCTCAAAACTCCCACTGCATGTGTAATGTCTGGTCTAGTACATACCATTGGATACATCAAAATTCCAACTGCACTCGCATATGGAACATGATACATGTCCTCCTCCTCTTCTCGTGTCTTGGGACACTGATCCGCATATAAATGTACACCTATAAGAATAGGGACCCTGATCGGTTTACATTCCTACATATTGAACCTCTGCAATATTGTATCGACATATTTTCTCTGATTTAAACAGAGTTTCTTATTTTTCCAATCTCTTTTAATTTCTATTCCCAAAATGAAATTTTCAACACCAAGATCCTTCATGTAAAATTTAGAGGACAATTGAGTTTTCACATCTTGGATAATCTCCTTGTTGTTTCCTATCAATAACATGCCATCCACGTACAAGACCAAATAAATCAAATTATCACCAATTAATTTAAAATATACATAGTGATCCTCTTTGCTTCTTGTGAAGCCAAGTCCCAACATATAAGTATCAAATTTTTGATACCATATCCTTGGTGATTTTTTTAAACCATGCAGGGACTTTTTCAGTTTGCATACCAACTCCTTCTTTCCCTTCACTCCAAATCCTTCTAGATACTTCATGTAGATTTCTTCTTCCAGATCCCCATGTAGGAATGGTGTCTTCATATCCATATGTTCTACTTCAAAATCAAATGCAGCAGCAACATATAAAAAAAATCTATTAGAAGTTAACTTGTTAACAGAAGAAAAAATCTCACCAAAATCAATTCCATCAACCTGGGAATAACCCTTTTCTACTAACTGAGCTTTATATTTCTGCACTTTTCCTTATGCATTCAACTTATTCTTAAATACCCATTTGTTTCCAGTGGGATTTCTTACAGTCGACAACTCCACTAGATCCCAAGCGTCATTCTTATCCAAGGTTGTCATTTCTTCTACCATGTCCTTTTTCCAAAGTTTTCCATAATATGAATCCACTTTCTCCCTAACGGTTCTAGGATCATCATTAATAATAGATAAAGCAAAATTTGAACAGAAATCAGGTGGATTATACCTTTTTAGTATCCTTTTTTTCCACACTGATATCCTCAATATTGGAGTATGCGGATCTTCTTCTTATTATTCATGTTCTTTTATAGAGTCTGGTTCATCATCCTTTGGCTCAAACTCTATTTTCTTTGGTTCTTCCTTACTTGGTAGGACTTCTTGTTTGAAAAAATCCCCCATTTCTCTAAATACCACATCTTGGATATACACAACCTTCTGAGTTTCTAGGTTCCAAAGATGATAACCTTTGAGACCATATTTATACCCAATAAAGATACACTTTTCATCCTTCTTATCTAGCTTACTCATATTTTCCTTTGGAACATAAACATAGGCCTCACATACAAATATCTTGAGAAGTGTGAGAGAAGGTTTCTTACCAGTCCATACCTCTTATGGATACTTGTCATCCACTAATTATGAGGGTTATTTGTTGACCAGGTAACATGCAATACCCACTACCTCTACCCATAATTATTTCCCTAACTCAGCACTAGTGAGCATGCACCATAATTTTTCCATCAACGTCTTGTTCATCCTTTCTGCAACTCCATTTTTTTGAGGTGTATATGGAGTATTTTTTTGCCTTGATATACCACACTTCTTACATAATTCTTCAAATTAATTCCCACATATCTATCCACCATTATCTCTCCTTAGCACCTTAATTATTTTCTTTGTTTGATTCTCAACAAAAGCCTTAAAATATTTAAACTTGTCAAAGACTTCATATTTCTTCCTGAGGAAATATATCCAAGTATTCCTCAAGAAGTCATCTATAAAAGAGACATAGTAAAAATATTTTTCCAATGATGGAACCGACATAGGTCCAAACACATCATTGTGCACTAGTTGCAAAATTCTTTTTTCCCTCGTTGTGCCAGAGGAGAATATTACCAGATTCTTCTTCCCATATACACGATGTTCACATAAATCAAAATCCAGAGAGGAGTTAGATATACCTTCAACCATACCTTTA
This sequence comes from Picea sitchensis, assembly GCA_010110895.2. NCBI lineage: Eukaryota > Viridiplantae > Streptophyta > Pinopsida > Pinales > Pinaceae > Picea > Picea sitchensis. The sequence continues at coordinate 593,063 of SNQJ01S0001330.1, forward strand.
CCGTGTAGTAGTCGAAATCCCTTCTCTCTGATATGCCACAGTCTTTGATGCCACAACATAACCTTTTCTCCATAGACTATAGGAGTTTTTTCTTCTTCAACTCCAATATCAGGAACAATGGAACTGTTAAACCCATTAATAACAGTTCTTCCTTGCATATTATACATATTCCCAATCCGAACTCCCTTCATCAACACCATTTCTCCTCAAACCATCGAGCAAGTTTCCTTTTTAAATATTTTTTTTACCCCTACATCATCCATTTTTCTTATAGAAATCAAATTTATGGCCAATCCTAGGATGTGAAAAACACTAGGCAGTGTTCTAATACTTCCATCTATGAGCCTCAGCTTGACTTTTCCTCATCCTATGATTATGGATATCGATTCATAACCTAGAAAAACATTACCTACATCATACCTTTCATATTCACAAAACCACACCCTATCGGGAGTCATATGAAAATATGCACCTGAGTCAACCAGCCATGCCTCATGATCTACATGTGTGGTTGAAGAATCCAATCACACATCTCCTCCTTCTTCCTTGGAGGTATTTTCTTCTGTAGAGGGACCAGCTTCATATCCCTTCACTTTCTCAACACTTTTAGATCTACATTGCTTCTTGAAGTTCCCTTCTTTTCCAAATATCCATCATACCTTTACAAACTTTCCAAAAGATTTAGATCTACCCTTAGACTTAGATCTCTCACGTGAGGACTTAGGACTATTTCTTTCCTGGGATCATCCTCTTGCAAATAATGCATCCATACTATGTCCTTCCATGTTCTTTTGTCTCATATCCTCTGACAATGAGGATGAGACCACATCATCAAAACTCAAGGTAGTTGTATTACTACCTATGGCCACAACCAGACTATCCCGCGAGTCTGGTAAAGAGAACAGTAAACCAATACACTTATATTCATCTAAAATTTTTAATCTCAACAGATAACAACTGACTTACCACAGTATTGAAGGTGTTCAAATGCTCTGTCACCAAGTCTCCATCTCTCATCCACAAGTTATGCAACTTTTTCTGTATGAATAGTTTATTTTCCAAGGACTTGGACTGATACAAGTTCCCCAAATTATCCCATAACTCCATGATTGTATCTTCCTCTGACACATGCAGTAATACTAAATCTGAGAGACAAAATCGGATTGTGTTATTTTCCTTCTAATCCAACTTTTTCCAGTCATCTGTTGACATTCATGTAGGTGCAGTACCTGGATCCACCTCTACCCACTGATCTCTATCTACCAACAGATCTTACATATTGAGCTTCCACATCTCAAAACATTTCCCATTAAAATTCTCGATCTCTATTTTTGAATTGCTCATCATTTCTCTTCACTTGAAGAATCAATACCGCAAATCTCCCACTATAACAAGGCTTATCACAGTCCATAGCCAAACCCCTAACCAGAAAGGCATCCCCCTAAATCCAATAATTTCTCTGATACCAAATGTAAATTTTAACCTTGTATAATCATTTACTCCAAATATGTTTTCAATAAAAGAATAGAAAACATACAATGGAAAATACACACATTACTCAGATGTTTTTCCCCTAGAAACCCAAACCAAGAAAACTAGCATATTCTATATTCATTCACATCATACATTGTTTACAATACAATATACATATAGGACCCATAGGCATCCAATAACCTAGATTAGTCAACAAGCCTAATTCCTTAACCGGAAATAGAAAACCATCGGAGAAAAACCATGTGTCGAAAAACAGCCCATAAATGGAAACAAAAACCGAGGATCGCCCAAAAATGGATGTGAAAACCAAGGAAAAAAAATGAAGGGTCCAAATTTTCCTGACAACGGTAAGGGGTTATCCCTAGTAACAATTCCCAATTAGACCTCTCACCATTTGGTATAGGGAACCCATCCAGATTATTTCTCGGATGGGTGGTTGTGCAAATGGAAGATGTAGATGAAGACTATATAAATGTTGGCCTAATATAATTCTAATCTAACATATCCTACATAGGAGTGGTTTAATGTAAGTGAATGAGTTGTATCATGAAACTAACTCTACTAGTAGCTTCACCCAGATAGTTGAAATGAAGAAATAAATTCAGATAACACATGCATGTGAATATATAACCAGAATATTCTAAGTCACTATATCACATACATTAGCATCTCATTCGCTCAGAACATGTAATATAAGAAAGAATGACAAAACTGCAATAATACATATATTGCATCATAATAGTCCATAAACACACATGCTCTTATATCCCATGTGAACAGCCAACATTCTTCTTGAAATATTTCACAGCAAAACATAAATACATGCAAGTCCTTCTCTCAGTCAAAATTTGGTTGAGGGCTTCTCTATATTACCCTCTTACCCCCCTGTGTGCCTAGTGCAACGTAGACACTAGTTCTAGTCATGTAAAGTGTTAGCACTTTGTAATTTTCCCATGGCTGTGGAGGCAGTCACAGAGGCAACATCAAAACCACTTTGACTCTTGGATCTAGCCCTCCAAGACTCGAAGAGGGATGTCTCTATCTGATATAGCTTTATTTGGAATAGGATATTAGGCTAGCTATATTGTACATGGGTTTGTTTTTTATTTGGGGTGTTTGGTTGAATCACTTCTTTAGAATCCCATTGGGCTATGGTGTCTGAGTTAAGTTTGAAATTAAGCACAGATCTATAAGGTATTTTCACAGGGCACGGTAATGCATACATTGGATTCTTTAGAAATAAAATTGTGTATAGAAGGAACATACGAGATAATCAACTACAACAAAAAAACATTCAAGAATTTCTTTATTGTAGTATCAGAGGAAAACATTTAGATTTTCAAAAGCACTGCACAAAGTATCGGAGATAAATTCTGCATTAAACCTCCTTTTGAAAATTAGAAAGAGAGAAACATAATGAAGACTGAGTAGAATCATATTCAATGAAGAAATAAAAATTCACCAATCGTCGACATACAGGAATCCTGTGAAAAAATCCCTTTGTATTCCTGGTGAATCAGAAAAATACTATAGAGAATAACCTTCCTGGGTTCCAGAATCAACAACCATTTTACATTAAAATCACATCAATAAATAGGAGAGATCCTCCCTCAATTTTAGGAATTCGGATTCAACCACCTCGGCCAAAAATAGCAACAAATCCCCAAAAATCTGGAACTGTCTGCCATGAAAGACGGGCCGAATTTCTACAAAAAAGGGGTCCACTCAGACATTTTTTCCTCTTCAATGATGACACCTGGGAAACAACTAAAGGATTTTATTTTATATGATCATGTTCTGGACAAAAACCTCCTTCAGTTTCGCAAAATTCACCTTCAACTCGCCGAAACAGGTCCCGCAAAATCAGGATTGTAACAGAAAAATGAAAAACTGGAAAAATGGGGCTCGAAGATGGATTTGATTCTCCCTTGTCATGGAACCTGTGCAAAAAATGAGAGAGTTTTTTTTTCTTCATCCCGTTATGAAGAAAAACCTCTCTCGGTTTTTCAAAATTCGTTTTCGTTTGCCTGGAATCCTTCCCAGAAAAAGATGGTCAAAATTGAAAAAATGGTGGTTTTGAGTTTTTGGGAGAGGGCGGTTTTTTGGGGAAAGGTGGTATTCCAGACCCCCTCTGAGGTGGTAAGTGGTATTGGAAGGGGGGGGTCCAAAATAACCTCGAGGTGACAAGTGTCCCTCCCAATACCACTTATCAGACCCCCCCGCCCCTCCGTTAAAGTTTGAAAAGCATGGGGGGTCCGATAAGATTGGGAGCGTAGATTAATTTTTGGGGATCTGTGCATATGAAGTTGTGTGAGGGGGGAATGATGTGAATTTTATTTTATTGTTTTTATTTTTTTATTTAATTTTTTATTATTTGTTTCTTTTTACGAGTTTTTCTTTTCCTTTTTGTTTTTTTATTTTTATTTTGTTTTAATGTTTTATTATTTGTTTTAGTTTTTTTATTTATTTTTTTTAATTATTTGTTATCATTTAATTCTAACTAACTTAACTACCAATATTAACTACTTCATTTAATTAATTAACAATTTATAAATTACTAACAAACTAACTTAATTATTAATTAATTAATTATTAATAGGTCTAATCTAACTATCAACTTAACTTAATTTTTAATTACTTAATTAATTTTTAATTACTTAATTAATTATTAATTAGTCTAACCTATTCTAACTACACTAAACTTATTACTAACATTATTAACTAATTGATTTTTCTTTTAACCTAAGTTTGTTTATTCGTGCAGGGATAAAATTGGTGAAGGGGTGAAGGAACGAAGGGTGAGGGTATGAAGGGCGCAACGATGGATGAAGGATGCAGCAGGGTGGTGACGGATCTGAGTGAAATGGATGGAGGGGAAATGGAAACAACTGAGAGACCAGCAAACCAAGAACTTCATCATGAGACCCACAAATGATATCTGAATCATCAGATCTCCTATAATTATAGGACCCTAACATAGGCTCCACCTGGGGATGGCAGCTCTTTCAGGAGGTGTCAAGAACCACTGAACTCTGAACATGCAGACCAGTGMTTTATTCATTTGGTTGATCTCAAAATCTTATTCTGCAACCTGTACTTGTTTTGATCTTTCCACTGAAACCAAACCAAAATGAACACTGCTAAAAAAGAGATGCTCAGAATGTTGAGCTTATTCACATTATCCTACCTATCCTATACTGTTGAAAATCATGATAAATCAAATAATACAAAAATTCCAATGAAGCCAATCAAGTAGATGCCGAGACCAGTGGACTGCTTGATTGCTTGTTAGCATAGTCAAAAAGGCAACTTGACCTTTTGTCCATTGATTCAAAACTGCAAAGTGAAGTGACCACTACTGAAAACATGATTGATCTTTACAACAGAGACCTTGACAAGATTTAAGAACCAAAGTAATGCCAGAGATACATTGGGGCTCTCCAGTGAAAACTTTCTCCATATAGGTGACTATAGGATCAAGGTAGAACTGACATGTTCCTTGATATTCAAACTTAACCAACTCAACTTCATGATTTGATGATATAGTTGTGCTATTTGCATCTTCATGCACTTCCAAACATGGCTGCAAATTTTCTGATGGGTTCTGAAATGATGCTTCTGCTAAACACACTCCTATAGTTGACTTCCTGATCATGTCAATATCATAACCGTTTTTCAGCCTATAGCTAGATGATGGAAAATGACTTTGACAACACAATTCATCCAACACATCATCTATAGGATCACAAAATATTTTAGATGATTGTGGAATTTGTTCTGTTGGCATTTCATGGCTTACACTGTGATCCTCAACCAAAATCTGACCAATATTCCCTCTCAAAATATGAAATGAATTAAAGCATAAAGGCAGTGAATCAAAATGGATCAGCTCATCCCATGTCTCAAGCTTCGGGATTTCATCTAAGATTTGGCCTTCAAAATGATTCAGGGGTTGTACTTCTGGATCAACTTCTGTATCATACTTGTTCTCCTCAACTGTTGCATTAGAACATTCCTCTTTCTTACTGTTTACAATCTTCTTGCAATGTTTCCTCAGGAGTGAGGCAATACATAGGGACAGGCAGTTTGCATTTTCCTGAAATTTTTCTGCACTTTCTTCCTTCAAGATTTGAAATGAATTATAATCTAATGGTATAGAGTTATATTCCAATATTTCAAATTCTATTTCGAGCTCTGAATTTTCCCTTGAACTTCGAAAATCAAAGAAACTTGGATATTGTAATCCTAGATCTGAAATGGCCTCTTTCTCAACACTTACATCCTTCACTATCCTATCAAAATATTTACCTTCTTTGATATTTATCACTTGTTCATAAATTTCCTTCAAAAATTTAAAAGAAGAGAAGCACAAGGGTAAAGTTTGTCCACTTATCCCGAGATTTTCTGCACTTTGGTCATTGCTGTCATAATTTCCATGTACAAATTGATTGTCCTACTGGGATTGCAAATGATCTTCTTCCTCCCAATCATATGTGGTTGGTTTCTTTGAAAAATCCAATGTGGTATAATCATCATTGTACCAATCAAACCTGGGTGAATCATCCATGGATGAAATTCCATTGAACATGCATATCATATCAGGAGAATCCTCCTCCATCTTCTGATTTTGAACTTCATATTTGACTGTATTGTGAATTGAATACATGAAATAATCATTGGGTGGATCAAAATGTTGAGGCTGGGTTGCAAGGTGTTTGGAGACATTGATCTTTTCCCTTTCTGGCATTAATGGAACATCAGATCCTCGAACAACAATTTCCTCTCTGCTACTAATTTTCTGCATAATCTCTTTTACAGTGTTGGCCAGGACGTCTAGCTTCACTTCTGAAGGTGTCATCTGCTTCTTTTCAGTTCTGGCCTTTTCCTATGCTCTTAGCTTGGACCTTTTGTGCAACATATTAGCTTCTACGTCAACTGCAATCTTTTTCATTTCTTCAAGGGTAGTAGTGTTTTGTTCTCTTAATTGGAATGCCATTTCTAGATCAAAGGCATCTGGGTAATGCAATTGAGCTAAACCAGGAGGTGGCCTTACATCCACAGGTATTGAATGATACACCTTATTGAAACTGATTGAGATGTGTTGTACCATCTCTCCTGGATTTATTTTCTAGTGGTCATACTCTTCTAGGATGAGGAAAACATTTCCCATGATCACCCACCTATCTATGAAAACTTGCATGAACTGATGAAAATTTTGGATGCTTGCAGCTGGAAGGTTTTTAAACCAATTTTTGACTTTACCTTTGAAAGACAAGGAAAACATCCGGATATGGACATCATCATCTTCAACCTCATAAAGATCAAGGAAATATTCAAACCTTTGGATGTGTTTTTTAGCAGTAATATTGGCATTCTCTCCATCAAACCTGGGCAGATTATTGGTGTAATTGGCAGGGAAGTCATGGAGAACAAGAGGCAAATCTAGGGGCATGTATCTGTCTGGGATTTTTGTAGGTACAGGAGGTGAAGCAAGAGGTTTACAACCATCTGGAGTTTTAGCAAGAGTGGGAGATAAAGTAGGAGGCTTATGTCTCTCAAGGCTTTCTATAGGTGTAGGAGTGTGTACCAAAGCTATGGGAATGGGCTCAATCCTTTGAGGTTCATCAGGTTGAAAATCATCATCCTGAATTTCAACAATATACTCTGGACCAGGATCATGATAAGAGAGAAAATAATTGCAGATGAAACAAATAAAATCATGAATACAATTTGAGCTTGAGTACTTGGTCTTTCTAGGCTACTTGGTATGCTTCAGGTTCTTCCTCAAGTGGAGTCTTTGAGTTGGCATTGTCTGGAGTTGATTGGAGTCGCCGGGTGAATGATCTCATCCTTCTTGTGTGTGGTCATTGTCCACCATCAATGATCAGATCTGGAACTTTGAAGTGTACTACTGGGGAAAGTTCCCCAGTTCGGTCGCCATTCTGTTAGCACTCTGTAATTTTCCCAAGGCTATGGAGGAATTCACAGAGGAAACATCAAAACCACTTCAAGTCTTGGATCTAGACCTCCAAGACTCAGAGAGGGATCTCTCTATCTGATATAAATTTATTTGGAATAGGATATTACGCTAGCTATGCTATACATGGGTTTGTTTTTTATTTGAGGTGTTTAGCTGAATGACTGCTTTAGAATCCCATTGAGCTATGGGGTCTGAGTTAAGTTTGAAATTAAGCACAGATCTATAAGGTATTTTCATAGGGAAAGGTAATGCAGACGTTGGATCCTTTAGAAATAAAATTATGTAGAGAAGGAACAGACGAGATAATCAACTACAACAAAAAAACATTCAAGAATTTCTTTATTATAGTATCAGAGGAAAACATTTAGATTTTCAAAAGCACTGCACAAAGTATCAGAGATAAATTCTACGTTAAATCTCCTTTTGAAAATTAGAAAGAGAGAAACATAATGAATACTGAGTAGAATCACATTCAATGAAGAAAGAAAACTTCACCAATCGTCGACATACAGGAATCCTGTGAAAAAGTCCCTTTGTATTCCTGGTGAATCAGAAAAATACTACAGAGAATAGCCTTCCTGGGTGCCAGAATCAACAACCATTTTACATTAAAATCACATCAATAAATAGGAGAGTTCCCCCCAAAAGTTTAGGAAGTTGGATTCATCCACCTCGGCCAAAAATAACAACAAATCACCAAAAATCTGGAACTGTCCTCATGAAAGACGGGCTAAATTTCTGCCAAAATGGGGTCCACTCAAACATTTATTTCTCTTCAATGATGACACCTAGGAAACAATGTAAGGAGTTTATTTTATATGAGAATGTTACGAACAAAAACCTCCTTCAGTTTCACCAAATTTGCCTTCATCTCTCCGAAGTAGGTCCTGCAAAATCAGGACTGTAACAGAAAAATGGGGATGAAAGATGGCTTTGATTATCCATTTTCATGGAAACTGTGCAAAACATGAGAGATTTTTTTGTTATTCATCCCGTTACGGAGAAAAACCTCTCTCGTTTTTTCAAAATTCATTTTTGTTTGCCTGGAATCCTTCCCGGAAAAGAACTGGTCAAAATGGAAAAAATGGTGGTTTTGATTTTTTGGTGGAGGGCGGTGTTTTT
>SNQJ01S0001330.1:601988-621477 GCA_010110895.2 Picea sitchensis
AAAAGAACAGGGGGGTCCGATAAGATTGGGAACGTAGATTAATTTTTGGGGATGTGTGCATATGAAGTTGTGGGAGGGGGGAATGATGTGACTTTTTATTTTATTGTTTTTATTATTTTTATTTAATTTTTTATTATTTGTTTCTTTTTACGTGTTTTTCTTTTCCTTTTTGTTTTTTTATTTTATTTTGTTTTAATGTTTTATTACGTGTTTTAGTTTTGTTTTATTTTTAGTTTGTTTTTTGTTTTTTAATTATTTTTTATCATTTAATTCTAACTAACTTAACTACTAATCTTAACTACTTCATTTAACTAATTAACAATTTATAAATTACTAACAAGCTAACTTAATTATTAATTAATTAATAATTTATTTATTATTAATAGGTCTAATCTAACAATCAACTTAACTTGATTATTAATTAATTAATTATTAATTAGTCTAACCTATTCTAACTACACTAAACTAACATTATTAACCAATTGATTTTTCTTTTAACCTAAGTTTGTTTATTCGTGCAGGGATAAAATTGGTGAAGGGATGAAGGAACGAAGGGTGAGGGTCTGAAGGGCGCAACGGTGGATGAAGGATGCAGCAGGGTGGTGAAGGATCTGGGCGAAATGGATGGAGGGGAAATGGAAAGAACCGAGAGACCAACAAACCAATAACTTCATCATGAGACCCACAAATGATATCTAAATCATCAGATCTCCTATAATTATAGGACCCTAACACAAATAATATAACACATATCCAACACTCTTTACATCCAACTTATTTTTGCAATCATCAAAGATATGATCCCATGCAACACATCCAAACACATAGAGGTGGTCGACCAAGGGATTCCTTCTACACCATTGTTTGATTGGATCCACCAAAGGAACATATCGAGTCAATATGTGATTGAGAAAATATTTTTCACAATAGATATCTTCATCCCATAAGCAAGGAGGCAAATATTTGTCCTGCAAAAGACATCTCTCTATTTCGACTACCATTTGATTCTTGCATTCAACAATGCTATTCCACTAAGGTGTATGAGGAACCGACCACTACCAGTCAATACCATATCAAACCAAGAATTATTCAAAAGGTTGATTACATACTCACCACCATTGTCTGATCTCAGGAACTTGATGGGTTGGCCACATTTCTTTTTAGCAAAGTCTCTAAATTCTTTGAACTTTTCAAAGACAAGATTATTGTTCTTTCTAAAACAAACCTAAGTGAAATGAGAGAGATCATCAAAAAAATTCAAGATATACCTTACACCTTCTAAGGAAGGTAGATTTATGCAATAGAGATCACTATGAACTAGCTCTAGGACATTTTGTGCTCACCACGCTTTTCCAGAGTCAAAGGGTGTATGATGATGCTTTCCAAGCACGCATCCTTTATAGACTCCATCAGGGTGGAAAAATTTAGGTAAACCAGCAACCATATTCTAAGTTTCCATTGATTGCAGACTTTGAAAATTTAGGTTTCCAAGTCGTTCATGCCAAGTTTGACTCCATTCGTCGATGTGAGAAAGAAGAAAACTCGGTTCAAAGTCAGGTCCAATCGTGTCACATATTTTATACAAAATTTCCTTTGGGTCGAAAAACCCTTCGATGAAAATCAACTGACATTTATTCAAATCTTGAAAAAAGAACTGATTTGGAAAAAAGTCCACAATTTGTACGTAAAAAATTCTCCCATGTCCACAAGAAACATCACCGTGACCAGCAATATCGAGAGAAAAATCATTAGTAACATAAATATTCCTCTAGAAAGCTTCATCTAAGGAGGTGAACAAGAAATCGTCCTTAGCCCTATGATGAGTGCACACATACTCAACTACCCATTCATTTTATGTAGAGCGAGACATAAAGGATTGATAAGTTCCAACTTGGAAGGTGAAATTATCAACGGTTCATAAAACAATAGACATGTCTCCTTCAAGGCATTTAACCTTCTCCTCTAAGGTGTATCACTTCTTATAGAAGACCTTCTCCACATGTCTAGTCTTTCCACAGTACCGACATGTCCTCTCACTGTTTATAGCATACCTTCTCCACATGTCTAGTCTTTCCACAGTATCGACATCTCCTTTTCTTTTAAATTTGATGATATGAATTTGGCTTCCCTTTAGGGTTCTAGTCAAGAAATCTATGTCTCAATATAGGGGTATCAAACTATCCTCTTTTCTTTTGATTCGACTTTCCCTTTCCCCTAAGTAAGTGGGATTAATTTTTACTGTTAGAACACTATAGAAATTTTCAAATAAAAATCAAATTTTGAAGTTCGTTTTGTTTTGGCCTTTTCAAAATAAATTTTGAAAACTTAGGAATAATGTTTTTTAGAATAAAACATGTTTTTGTTACATATTGATAGGGCGCATCAAATACCAACCAATAAAAAATTAACAATCATCTGCATCGACATCTCCCACAATTTTGGAGTTATAGAATGGCAAAAGGTTTAAGAAAAAGAGAAGTAAGAAGTTCACTTTGGGACTTCGTGCTTCAGGAGATCAAGCCCAAAGTGTTCAAAGGCCTAAAAAATCCTGAAGTTGTGAAGATCTAGAATCTCGGAGACCTAAATTCCACAAAAATATTTAAAATAAATCAATGGATACATCATATGCCACCTATCAATATTTACTTGTGTTGACACGTGGCACTCTTTTTTGGGCATCGTAGTCACATCATTCTCACTATTTCAGGTGACACGTGTCACTCTCTCTTATGAAATGTCATCAAAACCAACTTCATTACTGCCACATCACTTCTAGAGATTGTCCTCCAGGAGATCAATCAAGAACAAATTCAAACAAGTGTCAGAGCGTTGAACTGTCAAAGCACCTGAATGAACTTAATAATAAATCACTAAATATTAATGGGATAAGAAGGTTTATGTAGGTGTGATTAACGATAAGTAATCACTCTACGAATTCAGACTTCAACGAAACTCTATTCACTGCTAATGCAAACTCACGAAGCCCAAGAGCTCCTGAGTCTCGAAGTTCTAAAGCACTTAAAGTTAAAGTGACCTTAAGTCGTGATCAATTAAAACGAAACAATAATTAAAGGTTGACTAATTGCTTCATGAATTCATCCTTGGGGATATATCTATTATTCCACATTCAAAACTCCTAAATATCGAACCGCCAAAATACCTTATCTTGATTACGATTATTAAAACTGTATTTAACGTGGCTAGGGTAAAATATTGATAAAAATCTTGCAACCGTCAGGTAATAAATTTGACAGATTTTCTATGATTACTCTCTCAATAGATTAATGAGAGGATAATTTGTGATTAATGATTCTTTAAATAAAGGTATTTCAAACTTCATATCATTTTTCCATTAACATTTGGAACTTTTTCATTTATTAGTTTGAACTCACAGATTTTTACTTCTCACGGGAGGGTCAACATCGACATTTGAAAATAATGGCACCACATAAAGTAAAAAAGAAGAAAGATTCATTTACTGAGGAGCCAAACCCAAATGAAGAAATTATTTCAGATACTACCACTCGACTGACAGATGTGATTAAAACATGGAAGCAGGTTTATGAAATTTTAGAGCAGGAAATTCCTCTTTGTTTCGATGATTTAGCTGGAGAAGGAGATGAGTCATTTGTAGCCAAGCTAAGTCAGGTGGCTAAGTCAGAACTTCACAAATTTGTAGCTCGGCCAAAATTAATGCCATATACTTATATGATAAGCTGGACCTTAGAGCATGTGGATATCCCGACGACCATAAGACTATTGTTGACTCTTTCAAACCAGAGGACATTCAATTAATGTACAAATTAACCCCCAAACCCAAATATACTTACAATGCATCATTTATAATGAGGCTTGAGGATGATTAATGCACAAAATATGCTAGAATTGTTCATGATATAGTAAAATCTTGGTGGGGAAATCAAAATAATTTCAAAATTCATAGCCAGGGTATATATTCTATAGCCTCTTGTGATGCCCATATTTTGTATATTGTCATAATGCTTTGTATAATGTTTGGAAATAAAAATCCTACACATTTTACTATAGAGTGGGTTCCTATAATTTATGAAGTTGTTGAGGGTTATACTTTTGATTGGGGAAAAATGTCGTCAGATAACCTAGCTAAATAAATCGTGGATTACAAAACTTAGAAGTCTAAAGGAGAACATGCTCCTTTCTATATGTCCACATATATTATGGATGCAATTTGTTTTAGAACCCCATTTCCTCTTATGAATTGGAACTGGACTCTGAATATCACTGAGCCCATACATTTCTATCATTCGAAATTATGGGAGGAAAATGCAAAGGATTCTTTTTATGAGATTTGTCACAATGTAGTCATTCCAATTCACAAAATTATCTATGGTCAGCCTCCCCCACGGAATTTCAGAACAAATTATTGGCAATTTAGGTGTCATTTCATATTGGTAAATTGAGGAAAGCTTCTCTTACATCAGAGTTTGTGTTTGCTTCGCATGTCCACATGATCTTCCCAGATTCCTACCAGACAGACTTGTTTGCAAATAAGTGGCCTATCAGACAGTTTCATCAGGCATTACCAAAGAGTTGGAGGTCGCACAAAAAATAAATTGGCCAACCTTTCCCATACAGTTTGGAATATTCTCATTATCTCACTCTAGACATGCTAAGGTGGAGGCTTTGGCCTTAGAAGATATTAAATTGGTTGACATTGAATTCAAAAGGCATTTTCCACATAGGGTGGCATAAAATCATTTATCTCAATTCAACATGAAGAGATACATCCATGAAGATTCACCCTATGACGAAATTTTCAGAGAAGTTAGATCATATGATGAGGTTTCATCCATATTTCAAATTCTTCCTCAAGAACAACAGTCAGGTTCCCTCAGTTTTCAAAAGAATAGAAGGAATAGTCTACCTAAAATCTTGCAGGAAGAAGAAAGGATTAATCCAACTTCATAGGTGGAAAAATCATCAGAGCTCAAGCAACGTGACTTTCCTGAAGAAAAAAGAAGAAAAGTGGAAAAGACACCAGAAACATTTTCCAATGACGCAATAATTACAGGAATATCCATACTAGGTAAAAGTGATCAAGAATTATTAGCATCATTTGAAGATTTTATGAAGCATGGGAACAATTTTTCCTTGTAATTGTCAAACATTGAAACTCCAGTGAAAGATATCACAAATCAAGGAGAATCTACTGCACTTATTTCTCCCATATCATCTTTGACTCCCCTAGAAACAAGTATTGATTTACCTTATTCAGAGTTTATCAATATAGATGACCTGACACCTATTAAACCTGAAGATATTCATTCATTGGATTTATTTTTCAACAAGAAAAGGAAGGCTTTCATATGAAGAGAATATTGAAAGAAGGAGGGAAGAATTACCAAAAAACAAAGAATGATATATGATGGATAGGGACAGAGTGACCCTGAATTCGCAAAAGAAGTTGCAGATTCACTAGGAGCTTTTGCAACTGCTAACTTGTGGTCAGTGGACAATTTGAGAAAACAACTTGACCAAAAGAGTATTTTGATTGAAAAAATGCATAATCATATGGAACAGATGGAAGTTAGTGCTAAAGAAAGAATAAATTTTGATATGAGTCAGATAGGGTTTTGAACAACAGATTAAACAATTAAAGGATAAATTGAAATTAAGTGTTCAAAATCAGCACTTGAGTAATAACATGCTCTCCCAATGAGATACATTAATAAATCAATTGCAAGATCGGATAACCTCAATCGAGAGCATAGTAATTGATATTTTTTCCTTCAAGAAACAAGCATCAGAGGTGAATGAGTAGTTGCGGATTGCCCAAAAGGATCTGTATGAAAGTTTGGATGCCATTCAAAGACATTATCAGGTAATCAATAATTCTTTGAAGAATATTTATGAAAAAGAGAGGGAATCTTTTATGGTCAGATCCAAATTCCAAGAATTTATAGTGTGGAGGAAAAAGCTCAATGTACCTGGAATTTCCCCCTTTTCACAATTTGAGAAGATAAAAGGAGAAATGGCTTTAAAGGTCTGGGAGAACAATCTTAAATAAAGTAAAAGTCTAGCTAGAGAGGCAAAAGAGGCTTGTTTTGATGTTCTTTCAACTGTAGATCTGGAAATGGAAGAAATTGATGTCAGTAGTATTCATGATACACTTGGACAAGTTGAGATCGAAAAGAGTACAGAAGATCTAAAGAAAAATAGAGAGATTGTAAAAAATTCTATACTACAGGTAAATCATGTTGATTTACGAATGGTAAATGATATTCTTGTGAAACCAAGTTTACAACTTCAGATCACACAACAGGTAGTTGTTAAAATTCAAGAAATCTACCATTGGTGCATAAAAAGGAATTTTCATTTGAATTAAATTCAAATATAAAAGCCTGCAAGTTTGTTATTGAATTATTGGATCTACATGCACAATCCAAGGATCATAAAAAACCAAGTATATCCACGAGAAAATAGAGTATGAATGAATTTCTAGCAAGCAAAAGAAATATCAGCAAATTCTCAATATCTTTGTTATATCTCTTAGTTTAGATTGTATTTTATTTTCAGAGATAAGAAGGTGGAATGTATAACCACTTTTGGTTAAGACAATTTCTTTATAAATAAATAGATTAAAGATGTATTATGGGCTTCTTTTGGCCAAATGTAAAAGAGAACCTTCTTAATACCAATTTGAAAGAGAAGACAAAGATTCTACATTTCATTTCCTTGATTTATGTGCTTTATTTGTATTTCCATTTCATAATCTTATTGTCTTCACTCTTTGGCTCTTAAAGATTGAAAGACTACAATTTAGTAACACATCTACTATGGTCCATATAATTGGATTTTTGTTCAGTGATAGATTTTCCTCTTTTATTACTGTGAGTAAAACAAGACCTGTGTATGTGTGAATTTCTTCATTTCAATTCATCTTTCAAAGACTCATCCTTCATAATTATTCTATTGCAGATAAGGTAAGATTTATCAGTATTGGATACCTTACTTTAGTTTGACAATTTTTGTTAAACAATTATACTTCCCATATACTCGATATTTATAAAAGACTCAAATAAAGAAATATTGCCTCTGTGTTTTCTAATATTAAATACATTCGAAGTTTAATTTTAAAACTAAATATAGAAAAACAATTATAAAAAACAATTCTCTTAAATTTTGGATTCCTGACGTTATTTTGTGAACCTAGAGTAAATCTCAAGAACCATATCTTTTTGGCATTGTTGTCGGGGATGGAGAAACGAAACTATTTTCCATGGGAATATGACAAAGCTTAAAGATTCAATTTTTTATGGTGAACAATAATTGAACACAAGGTTATGGCTCGTTTTTATTTTTCACCTAGCGACTCCATTTTGGAAAAGCTATCATTCGAACGAAAAAAATAATAGAAAAAACCCAGACGATAAGCAGACTACGTCAGTTTCAGATCCCGGAAAATTGTTGAAAACCAAAGGATATATAAAGAAGACGTCTGCATTGGCAGGTAAGGTCTTTCAACCAAAGGTTACTTAAGGTAATGTTAATATTTCAGTAGAAGAAGTGAGTTTACTTAGTTCTAAAGAAAAAATCAAAATAAACCTAATTCTATAGAAGCCTCAACTAGTAATCCTGAAATTAAATTAGAAAATCTAGAGGAGTTAATTCCCGAAGTAAAATGGTATGATCTAAAGGGAGAAAATTTCCAGAATACACCTTTCTCTTTGATATATTATTTTACCAGTGAGATTAAATAACCATCTTCAGCTCTTAACACCATCTATATGCGAGCTATCCTTAGTCTTCCTGAAGTAAAATTTTTTGTCTCTGAAAATCCTAAAGATTACCCTATATACTCAGGGTCATATCTTATCACTTCCCCCATCTACCCATCTAGTTGATCTGAAATACCAAGCTCAAGTTCCCATTTCCCATCTGATTTTGATTTTTCATCCCTCTCACGAGATCTGTCACCTTATGATTATCTAGAAAATCTTCACTCTCCTCTTCCTGAAGCAATTAAAGATATAGTACCGTACTATTTTCAAATCTTTGATAATCTACATTACATCCCTAGTATCTCTTCTCCAAAACTTTCAATGGTTGGTGTTGGAGGTGCAAGAGGCGATGGAAATATAAATCAACCATCTCCTCCAAGGATTTTTTCCAAAGTCACTACTAGATATGCCCCCTTATCCCTCCCTGGAGTTCTGCATAATTTACATGAAAATTATATGAAAATTCTACCTAAATTCATGGGAGAAGGGGATTTAACAGCCACATAACACATAGCATTTTTTTTTATCAATTTGTTGATATTCTCGGCATTGAACATGAAGACGTTTACATGAGACTATTAGTACAGAATTTTGAGGGACAAGTTAGAACTTGGTTCAGGGGACTTCCTATAAATTCCATACCATCATATGATGATTTAGAAACTTCTTTCTTAAGACAATGGGGGGAGAAAAAGGACCATTTATATTACTTAACTGAATTTGGATATTTAAGAAAGAAAACATATAAAATTGTTTTTGAATTTATCCAAAGATTCAAAAAACTGCATAGAAAAATCCCATCCGAAGTAAAACCTTCCCAGCCAACTGCTAAAGTTACTTTTGCAGGGGCATTTGATTCATATTTTTCTTTACTTTTAAGGGAAAGAAGAGCTACAACATTAGTTGTAATGCAATATGATGTTATAGAAATTGAATGTAATATGATGGCATCAAGAAAAATGAAAACAAATATTGAGATGGGAATAAGAGAACCTAGAATATTTAAAGAACAAGCAGGACCCTCCAGTTCTGGAAAAAACACACAAGAGGAAAATATGGATGAGATGGCTAAAATCATTAAATATTTATCAAATAAAATTTCAATATGGAAATTAAGAAATCCAAACCTGGCCCATATGTTAGAAATCAAAATCAATTTAGGAGAAACCTAAATACAAACCCTCATATTCAACAAAGGCAAATTAAGAATGAGGAACAAAAGATTCAGGCCCCTTTTAAAACATAAAATCTTATTCAAGGAGATGATGTTCAGGGTTATGAAGACTTAGATGAGGATATAAACAATCTCAGTGATGATGATGTTGAACCTCATTTAACTCAACAAGACTGTGAAAAATATTTAAAAATTGGATCATTATTTTATGAGAAAAATATCAATAACTTGGGAGACTCTACATTATAATAAAAGGATCTCTCTGATTCAATAATGGATAATATTCATAATAAATATGATTTGAGGCCAAGAGATAAAACTTCCTCTACCAACCCACCAAAAAATCTCTTGCCACGGAATAAAGAAAATGAAGCAGTGGGTTCAAAATCACCTACTGAAGTACAATTTGCTCAAATAAAGCAAGTTGAAACTAAAGAAATGAAAATGAAAAAGATGGAAAACAAAGAAGTCGAAGTTCAGAACAAAGAGTTAGAAAAGTCAATTGGCATGTGTTGATACTGAGAGGGGGTGAATCAGTATCAAGTACAATTTAAAAACTTTTTCAACTTATACCTCAACCAGATTATATATTCAATTATATCCAATGATCAATTAACAATAGTAGAAGAGTTACACCAATACACCATAATACACCATGCACAATATGTGAGAAATAACCAATAGCTATTGTTCCAGGGAAGTAATGACTTCCAAAGGTAGCTACAACTTCCAAATATAAAGGGAGGGATAAACCTCCAAAAGGAAGATACAATCCTCCAATATCAAGAGAGGGTTGACCTCACCATCCTTTCCCCTTCCTTCCACCCAAGAATATATGAGAGATATTAAAACTTTACATTAAATCATCACCATCAACCAACCATCACATAGAACCTGATAATGCTTCCCGAGACTTCTTCAACTTCTACAATTCTTCAATTCTTGGAATACTTTGATCCTGTAGATAATATTTCTCAATGTATTCTCTGAAACTCCTCCAAGTTTCACTCCTTGTATCCTCCCCAAAAATAAGTTATAGAGAGAATGGTAGACCTCATTCAATTATGGTTTATTCAGGAGAGCGAACTTGTACAGAAAGCCTCACTCTCCATATTTAACATCAGATTCTGAAATTCGCAAACAAGAAA
The DNA here is from genome assembly GCA_010110895.2 of Picea sitchensis. Lineage (NCBI taxonomy): Eukaryota > Viridiplantae > Streptophyta > Pinopsida > Pinales > Pinaceae > Picea > Picea sitchensis. The sequence continues at coordinate 612,071 of SNQJ01S0001330.1, forward strand.
CTATAGCCCGTACTATTTCCAATGAAATTGGTCTCACTTAATTTGGATTCTCTATGAATAAGTTATGACTATTTTACACAGAACACTTGTTTATGACTAGCTTCAGGACTAGTCAAAAACCCTATCTCCAAAATTGTAGCGAATAAAGAGATGAAATTCTTGCCACGGTTACCTAGACATGTCTTCTCAATACCATACCAATTTCACCATATGAATATTCCTATAATACAATTTATAGAGAAAATGGTAAGATGACATGTAAATAACATACCTTAGAACACATCACCAAAAGACTTCATCCTCCCTTGAAATCCGACCTTCCTTACTTCAGATTTCCTCTTAAATTCTACTTGTGTGTGTAAAATGAATGTATAATTATATGTATTTATACCCTTTATGTCACTTCCTTTTAACATTAGGGTCGACCTGACACTTTATTATTTTGTAATACTTTTCTTTAATTATCTTCATGGTCGACCTGTACTTCCTTCTTCAATTCATTTTGTCATCTTCAAAAATTCATTTCTCCTCAACCATGAGGATCCAGGTGACGTGCCACCTACCACCAGAAACAACATGATGTATACTATCCATCCATGGGTGTTGTGTATGCATGTGCACTTTCCTTCATGTCCACATACCTTCATCAATCTTGTGGTCCAAAACCAATGAATAGGGTTGACATCAATGACAACAACTAATCTTCCAACAATCTCCCCCTTTGTCATTTATGGTAACACTCTTGCTCCCCATGTCATCATGATCCCAATTTCTCTCCCCCTTTGACATCAATGGCAAATGGTAGGGCTACTCCCCCCTGAGTTCAATGGCTTTAGTTTACCTTCTTCTTTGGGGCTGCTCCCCCTGAACATGTGGCACTCAATAATACTTCATCCTTATTTTTGGTCTTTGGGACTTTTTCTTCCTTGGAATCCTTTTGTGTGGCTTATATCTTCTCTCTCTTCTTCATGTCTAGGATGTATATGTTGTTCGGTCTTCTTGTTGAAGTTGCAACCAATATTCCTAAGTTATTTTCTCTGATTTTACATTTTCGAGAGTCAAATGTAAGAATGTATCCTTGATCACATATTTTGCTAACACTGAGGAGATTATGCTTCAAATCTTCAACCAATAGGACTTTTCCTACTTTTACATTTTCACTTCCAAGCTTTACAGTTCCTTTTCAAAGTATTTTGGTAGATGAGTCATCTCCAAATGCAACATTTCCACCCTTTTTCTTCAAGCTGGAAACTTTTCTTTGATATACGATCATATGAGATGAGCACCCATTGTCTATGACCCATTCATATTCTTCTTTGCATTCTTTAGGGACCAATGTTATTCGACAATTTTCATTGTGTGGAATTTCTTTAATTTTCCATGTTGTAGTTGGTATAGGGACATTTGGCATATGATTATCTTCCTTCATATATTTTCAATCTCGTACTTTGTGACCAAGATTATTTCACTTGTAACATACAATATTTTGATCCATTAATGGGTCAAATGGATTATAATTTATGTTGGCAGATCTGCAAACATTTCCATATGTACTAGTTACACCATTCATGTAGCTTGCGTAGTTATTCCTTTCATTGATTCTACAATTGATTGCCTTGTGTCCAAAATTTCCACAAGTATAACAATGTCCAAGAAAGAAATTTTGATACCTAGGAGTAAGTGATATTCTTTGTGGTGTGGTCCATCTTGGTTCATGATCTATTCTTCTATAGTTTCCTTCATAATGATTTATTTCATACCTAATGGGAGAGGATCTTCTTGATGTCTCATTCCTTCTTAATTATAGTCTTCTATCTTGTTGTTCAACTTGTTTTGTAGTGTTGGTTTCATCATTTTCATCTTCCTTCTCTTGTTTTGTTGTCTTCAAATTGTCATTATATCCTAGTCATGTCTTGTCATTTGGAGATCTTTGACTGCTAAGGATCTCATCTAATTTTTTAGTGCTTTTTTCGAACTTCTTCAACTTTTCTATTGTCAATATTAGCTCCCCTTTTGTGTGATCCAATTCTTCTTTCAATTTCTCATAATCTTCTAATTTTTCCTTCAAGCTATCAATGGTCTTTTCAAGCTTGTAATTCTCTTCTTCAAAACTACTCAATTTTTCTAAGCTTGTTATTTTCAGTTTCAACATGCTTCATCTTTTCAAGATTATCATATTCTTGTTCACTCTCTGCATTGTCTTTATATCCCCAAAAGGAATCAATGTTGGTTTCTCCATCTGAATCTTCTTTAGAAATGATTTCTTCTTCTTTAGAACTCTTGTGATCATCATCCTGGGTTTCTTGGGTTATGAAGAGGAATTCTCTTCCATCATTATCTTATTCATCACTCTCATCTGAGGAGATGTCATCATCTGTAACGTCCCCAGCCACCCATGACCGGGCCACGCTACACGAGGGAGCACTTTCATTCTCTCACTACGGAACATACTGTAACATACCTAGTATTCAACTAAGCTATGCCACATAAATTTTCTCTTCAAACTGCATGCAATTATAACATATACATACAACACTCTTGCGGAAGCTTTACATATAAATGTAAACAAAAAATTACATTCTCTAAATATACTATTTCATACTGAAATAAAAGTAAACATAGATATGCATCATATACAAGGAAATACCCATAAACATACAGACAGTTATAATCACATATATGATAAACCGTAATATAATCACGTAAATAACAATGCAGCATGTAAATTTATCATATGATTGGTACTTATCTTTGAAATATTGTCACCAACTGCATACAGACCATCCACGAACCTCCCATCCTTAGACTACATTGTTCATCACTCTCAACAATGAGTCACCCTCGAGCTAGGACTAAAATCCACCTGGGTAAAGGGATTCCTAACCAGGCTAAAGGCAAATAGACAATAGGAAAGACTATGTCTCAGGTGCTGACTCAACTAACAGCCTATAGCCTCTCACTCCCCACATGCCTGTCCCACCCAAGGAAGTGTGCCCCTTCTCTTCTCAACAGTTCTTCGGTTGCCCCTCTTCCTTTCCAGGGCTTCAACAACAGGCCGAACAGGAAGTATCAGAGAACTGTAGCTGTAGTTTAGCACCTCCAGGAAATCAATTCCCAACAATTCTCTCACTCAGAGAATTGCTCACGGGCCTAACAACCCACCTTTTCAATTTCCCACGGGCCTAACAACCCACTTCGTCAATCCCTCTCCCACGCTAACCAGGTACACCAATAGGAAATATTTATGGAAACAGGCTCAGATACAATGAAATGAATGTTTGAAGGATAATTGACTGTGTGATTGAAATGGTCATGGAATCATTGACTGGATGACTGAATGATGGAAGGAATCATGGGAGAGATTATCGTAATAATGATGGTGAAGGTGATCCTCAGAATGATCATTCGGATGATGGAGAAAAAGTGTGTAAATGAACTAAGTCCCCACGATATGTATGCATGTCCCCAACTTGACACTTGTCATGTTGGAAGCTACTTTGATCCACTTATCCCCAACTTTAGAACTTAGGATAAAATAATTATCCATACTTTATGTAAAAATAATATTAATATAATATTAATTTTTTGCTTAAGCACTCTAGCTTAACCCTTTCCCTTAACTTTTGGCTCTTCCTTTCCCTAACTGGTGGATTTCAGTCCCCCATCTCTTTTATCATGGTCGGTCTGCACGCAGCGATGTATTTTATATTAATCATGAGACATATACAAAATAGGTGCACTGGCCTTTAACATTTAGGTGCTCTGGCCTAATTCCAAAACATAAGCATCCCAGCTTATAATCACTGGCTCACCAGCCTATAACACATATCATATACACAAGGCTCGTTGATTTCCATACTACGCGCACTTTAGTTATTGTGCGTGGTATCCGGGAATGTGCACACTACATCATTTTACTGCGCAGTACATGTGCGCACTATGCCATGAAAGGTTCATTACAAAATGATGTCAAAACAGCTCACCAGCTTAAGTACATTTACAATTGGGTTCGGTCGAGGAATATTATAATCCCCTCCCCTTATTTATGCACTGTCCTCAGTGCATCATATACTCATATACAACAAAATTTTCAAAAATCCTCAAAAAGATGCGAGTATTCTGTCCGCATTGCATCCTCATGCTCCCAAGTAGCGTCCTCGGGACCGTACCAGGTCCATTGGACCCTTACAAGCCCTATGGCTCGATTTCGGAGCTGCTTGATTTTTCGGTCCAAAATGTGCACCAGATGCAATTGAAAAGCGTCTTCTTGCTCCACCTGAATCACATTCCAATCAATAACATGATTAGCATCAGGTATATATTTCTTTAGAAATGATACATGGAATACATTATGAATAGACATAGATTCAGGCAATGCAATCATATAAGCAACTGGACCAATCCTCTCTAGGATTTCAAATGGCCCACAAAATCTGCTTGCCAACTTGGCGCAGCTTCCCAGCTTCAGGGAACTCCTGTTAGCTTTCACCTTCAAGAAAACATGATCACCCACTTTGAACTCTCTGTGGGTTCTATTCTTATCAGCATAAATTTTCTGCCTGTCTTGGGCAGTTTTTAAATTCTACTTATTTTTTATCATTTGGTCCTCCATCTCCTTGAGCAACTCTAGCCCAACTTTTGTCCTATCAGCTGGATTATCCCATCTCACTGGAGTATTTCACTTTCTGTCGTAAAGTGCTTCAAATGGGCTCATATTCAACGATGCATGATACCCATTGTTGGAAGTGAATTCTACCAAGTGCAGGTAGTCTTCCCATTTTGATGGTTTGTCCATCACATACATTCTCAGTATATATTCTATCACTCTATTCACCCTCTCTGTCTATCCATCAGACTCAGGATGATAAGCTATACTAAAGTTCAGATTCATTATGAATCCTTTGAACAATCCTTTCCAGAAATTCGAGGTGAATTTTGGGTCTCTGTCGGACACAATTGTTTTAGGAATTCTATGCAATCATGCCACTTCCTTCATGAAATTATCAGCAACATTTGTTGCCTTATGAGTAGTTTCCAGTGGAATAAAATGGGCAGTTTTTGTAAGCTTGTCCACCACCACCATGATCGAATCATGCAGCTTGCCTATTCTGGGAAATCCTATAATAAAATCCATTTTCACCACTTCCCACTTCCATTCAGGAATGGTAAAAGGTTGCAGCAACCCTGCTAGGTGCCTTTCCTCAACTTTAACTTCCTGGTATTCCATACATATACGATGTATTAAGTGATCTCTCTCTTCATACCTGGCCAAAAATAATGGCTCTTGATAGCTGCCACGGTTTTCTGATATCCAGGGTGCCCTGCATAAGGGACATTATGAATTTCATGCAAAATCATATGTTTCAAGTCTTGGACATTTGGAAGAAATTTTTTTTTCTTATGCAACAGTATTCCATCTATTCCCAAATTAAAATTACCCACCTTTTGTGGTATCTTACCATGTTGTAGCTTTGCTACCAATTCTCTGTATTGCAGATCTGCATTTGCAGCCTCCATAATTTTTCTTTTAATATCAATCTAATACATGCTAATGGTTGTAGCATGTAGGTCATGCACCCTCCTGCTGAGTGCATCAGCCACTTTATTCTCTTTCCCCTTGATATGCTTTATATCAAAGTCATAGTTGCTTAGAAATTCTAACCATCTTCTTTGCCTAGAATTTAGATTTGGCTGATCAAATAAATATTTCAGACCGTTGTGGTATGTTCTTAGCTCAAACCTCTTCCCCATGAGGTAGTGTTTCCATTTCCTCAAGGCATGCACTATGGCTGCCAACTCCAAATCATGAGTGGCATAGTTTCTTTCATGCTCCTTCAACTTCTTTGATTCATAACATATAACAAACCCATTTTGACTGAGGACTCCACCAAGTCCTTCATTACATGCATCTGTGCATACAATGAAGTCTTCATTTGGGTCTGCAATCCTTAACATTGGAGCACTTGTCAATAATTGTTTCAAGTGTTGGAAACTCTTTTCGCAATCCAGTGTCCACTAAAACTTCACCCCCTTAGTTTGCAAGGAAGTGATTAGGTGTGCAATCTTTGAGAATCCTTCAATAAATCTTCTGTAGTATCCTACAAGACCCATGAATGATCTCACCTCTGTCATATTCTTCGGCGCTGACCATTCTCTAATGGATTTTATCTTCTCAGTATCCACTGCTATCCCATCCTTTGAAATGATATGCCCCAAATAATGAATTTGTTTATAATAAAATGAGCACTTTCTCAATTTGGCATACAATTGATGCTCCCTTAATACTTGCAACACCATCCTCAAATGATGTTCATGCTCTTCCTCTGACTTAGAATATATAAGAATTTCATCCAAAAATACAATGACAAACTTGTCCAGATATTCTTGGAAAACACCATTTATTAAGCACATGAATACAACTGGTGCATTTGACAACCCAAATGGCACCACTATGAACTCATAATGATCATACCTTGTACTGAAGGTGGTCTTGCTAATATATTATTATTTAATCCTTACATGATGGTATTTTGATCTGAGATCTATCTTCAAAAATATATTTGCATCCTTCAATTGATCAAAGAGATCAGCAATCCTTGGCAGAGGATACTTGTTCTTAACAGTCACTTTATTCAATTGTTTAAAGTCAATGCACAATATTAATGTTCCATCTTTCTTTTTCACAAGCAAGATTGGGGCACCCCAAGGTGACACACTTGGGCATATATACCCCTTCTTCAGAAGTTCTTCAAGCTGAATTTGCAACTCCTTCAATTATGGAGTACTCATTATGTAAGGAGTCTTTGACACTGGAGCTTCTCCAGGCATTAGATTATAGAGAAATCAATGTCTCTTTTTGGGGGTAGTCCTGGTACTTCCTTGAACACATCTTCAAATTCTTCTAGGACTACATAATCTTCCAAATTTGGAACCTTATCTTTAGGTGTCTCTTCTATATGAGTTGTAAATATTTGACACCCTTTTCTATAACATTTCTTCAGTTGCAATGCTGAAATTTATCTAATGGTTACTGCCCTGGGAATTCCTTGCACTTTCCTTAGTTTCCCTTCCTCATCCAAGTAGTAAATGCTTTGTTGTGACAGTCTAAGAGACTATGATGTTGGTCCAACCAATCCATCCCAATTAGACAGTCATAGGAACCTAAAGGCAAGATCTTCAAATATGTCACGGTGTTCAGTCCATTCATGTCCATGAGGCATGACTTAACCATCTCATTAACTTTTCTTCTGGCTCCTGTAGCCAGCTACACCAACCAGGATTTCCCATGCTTGCTTCTTGGCAATTGCAAACTTTCCACCATCTTAGGGTCTATATAACTATGACTAGCTCCTGAATCAATTAAAATAGAAATGCTTTGGTTGTTGATCATACCTTCCACTTCAATCATGTAGGATTGATACTCTTCTTGCTTGTTGTTCAGGGCTGCATAGATCCTTGGCACATATCTACCCATGTCCTCCATTTTTTCATCTTGTTTTACATTGTGAACAGCCCTACCTTTTTCACCTCTGTGAGGACAATCTTTGAACCTATGATCTCCTTTACAACCCCAACATTGAATAGGTTGTTGCCTTGGCCTTTGATTCCCTGTGTCAATCATTCTGGGTTCTTTAGGTGTTTCCTGTCCCCGTGGAATATTTTTGAAGAATGGTGGCTTAGCTCCCTTCTTCCTCTGATCCATATGGAATTTATTTTTGTCTTCCCAATCCTTTTGGAAAGTTGGCCTTGCTTTTTTTTGATCATATAGGCATTTAACTTGCCTTATGGTATCTTCCAATGTCTTGGGATCATCATACTATATTTTTTCACTGATGAATGATGGAAATCCACTCAAATACCTTTGAATTTTGATTGTCTTGTCCTTGATGAAAGAGACATACTTCAGCAATTCTAGAAACCTTCTCTCATATTCATCTATGGTCATACTTCCAAGCTTGAGTTCAAAGAAATCTTTCATTTTCTTTTCATTGTATCTCTTAGTCAAGTATTTCTTCTCAAAATACTTCTTGAATTCCCTCCAAGTAACACTTTTCTATTTAATGTGTTGCACCTGCACAAGATGATCCCACCACATGGACGCCTTTCCCTTGAGTTGATAGATAGAAATTCTACCTTCTGCATGAGAACAATAATTATGCAATTGAAAATACTTTCTTATGCCCAAAAACCATGTTTCTGCATCTTCATCCTTCTTGTGTTCACCATCAAATGTGGGAGGTTTGATTTTATTCATTTCTCCTTGTAGCTCATCCACCCCAAACCTCTTATGCCTTATGACAGGGGATGAACTTGAGCTGCTTCCTGCTCTCTTATTGGAATGCCTTGGGGAGTGATGGTGGTGTCTGTTAACACTTCTTTCTTTTATTTTCTCATCCGAAGGCTTGTGACTTCCAGATTTGCTTAAGCCACTCTCCTTAACCAATTTATTTTCTATTCTATTCAATCCCTCCAATAACTTCATGTTGAATTCATCCTGTTACTCCTTAGCTCTCATAATCCTTTCATTATCAACTTTATGGCTTTGGACATCCTTCTGCAAATTTTTAATGGTCTTTGTCATGTTCATGTTTTCATTCCTTTCTTCTCCATGTCCATTGGAGTTTGTTCTTTCAATGCCCAAATGGACATCCATCCCTCTGCTCTCATCTTGTTGAATGTAATTCCCATATGCCTCTTCCATTCCTATGGAATCTGCACTAATCTGATCTGATCTAGTTGTTGTTAATTCTGCAAAACATGCAGCCATCGAAACTTATCAGACTAACAATTCAATAATTCATGAAAAATATGAACCATTTTGGTTTAATATATACATCAGAATTATCTCTTTTGATTTCCTGGTGTTATCACCATGACAATTCTAGATAAGACCCAAGTCTTGAGAACATAGATGTGATGTGCCTTCAGAGATACATCTTGGCAAAATGCAGTTTTCCGCAACCACTTTAGCCAAGACGCGGTATCACGTGTTTCAATATGTCAAAACCACCACTCGTGGAATGGGTGATGGCTAGTCAGATCACCCCATTTCACTCATTCGGTACTTCATAGCCATGTGACTTCAGCTGAATGTTTCCATGTAATGAACTCAAAAGATAATGATTTTAAATGGATTAGCCGAGCATGGAAACCCAACATATTTGTATGTAAGTGTTATAACCCTAAAATGCACCATACAGGTTTACCTGGCATCAGGCCAACTCATGCCTCTTCCTAGCCAAAGCCATGCTGAGTAACTCCTCAAAAAACCACTCAAAACAAGCAACCCGCGCCCTAACTTCTTACTGGGCGCGGGCATCCGCTTGCTGTCCTCTTACTGCACGCGGGTATCCGCGGGCTAGCCTAAAACAGCCCGCGAGTACCTAACAATGCAAAAAATCAGGGAA
>SNQJ01S0001330.1:621813-684503 GCA_010110895.2 Picea sitchensis
TGAGTTAATTCTTCCATTGTTTGCTCGAAAAGGGGTTGAGATTTTGGGTAGGAGGTTAAAAGTTAAAATCTTAAGGGTCATTTTCTGCGTATAAGTTTAGAGCCCTAGCTTATTAGTCCGTAGGGTAGAATACCCAACAACAGTAAGTCTGTCAGTGATTCATAATTGGGATTCTATAACTACCAACCCTCAAGTATGGAGGCATCAGCTTATCCATAAACTGAGTAATCTCCAAATTTCTCGACTTTCTTCTCTCTATAGAAGAATTTCGGTATCCACAAAATGAGGTACATGGACAAGGCTAAATCCAATGAGACTGGTTATTCTGGTAACATGCTAGACTTTCCTGCGAATCAGGAGGAAAGGGTACTTGCTCACATTCTAGTGACTAAATTCCACACAAACCCGGCTATAGACTCGCAGTTGGAAGTCAGGATGAATCCTACTATGAAGGATTTAGTCATCAATAGGCCAGCTGCTAAGAAGAAAAGGAGCAAGCGGCAGAAGAAGGAAACCACAGTTGAAACGACTGAAAGTGTTGGAGAGAATCAACCGGTTTGGTTAGATTCTTTAAAGGAGGAGGTCGCTAATATGAAATGAGTCCTCAACTAAAATTAAGTATATTTCAGTGAATTTTGGACAGCTGGTAGCAAAGGTAAGGGGCCCCGGAGATGATAGGCATGTTCTTAAATGGTCCCTTTACAATAGGATAACTGTTATCATTCTTTTTTGTAATTTTGGGATTAATACGATTATATAAATGCAGAAGCAGATTTTGGATTGTTTATTACAAGATTCTAATTGGTGGTGTTATGAGTCTTGTTTTTTTTCATAGTATGCTTTTCTTGTAAGCTTATATTTCACTTCCATCTGTTTGAATCGGAGGAATATAAAACTCAAAATTCATTTTTTAGATTCCCTCGACTTAGCAATTTAGACTATATTTATTTCTTCTCAAACCAACTTTGAATTCATTTTAAATAATTCTCCTATGTGGTTGTGTGTTTCTTTTTCCTCTAAGACCATGCAATTGTTCTATTAAACTCAGACTCATCACCTTCCAAACGACTTCGCGCGCACAAAAATTCAACCTGTACACCCATATTTATCATGCACAACAACACCACAAGGTAAATTGTGCTTTCGCGCACCTATATCCACTATGCATTTCTTCTTCATCGCACCAATAACTTGCATGCACTACTTTTGCATTCTGCACCAATATCCACTTCGCACAGGTTTGGTATCGCGCACTGATATTCCACATGTGTTTCTCCCTATGCATTGCACCATGCCAAAGTTCAATATGCCTCACCGCGCACAATAATTTGTGTGCACCATTGAATACATTGTCATGAGACAACTTATACTCATACTATGCACGCACCAACCAAACTCCTTTATGTTTTTCAATACTTGCGCACCCCACGTGCACATTACTATGTGTGTGCTCACCACGCAATGCTAAATTTAGCATGTGCATCCGCAAACAATATTCTTCCGTGCGACACCACAATTTACCGCACACACCTGCATGCCAACATTTTCTGTGCAGTGCCAAAATTTTCCATGGATGCTTTGTGACTTGAAATTTGGTCACTTAGAAATGAATCTTCTGTGAATATTCACTTCAAATGAACCTTTCCGGCCCATCCAAGCTCAGTGTTGGAACTGAAGCTCTGATACCATACTGTAACATCCTCTGCCTCACACCAGCTAGGCATGCCACTCCTCAGATGCTTTACTTAGCTCTGATACCATACTATAACGTCCCCGACCACCCATGATCGGGCCACGCTACACAAGGGAACACTTTCGTTCTCTCACTACAAAACATATTGTAACATACCCAGTATTCAACTGAGTTATGCCACATAAATTTTCTCTTCAAACTGCATGCAATTATAACATATACGTACAACACTCTTGCGTAAGTTTTACATATAAACGTAAACAAACAATTACATTCTGTAAATATACTATTTCATACTGAAATAACAGTAAACACATATATGCATCATATACAGGGAAATACCCATAAACATACAGACAATTATAATCACATATATGATAAACCGTAACATAAGCACGTAAATAGCAATGCAGCATGTAAATTTATCATATGATTGGTACTTATCTTGGAAACATTTTCACCAACTGCGTACAGACCATCCACAAACCTCCCAGCCTTAGACTACACTGTTCATCACTCTCAACAGTGAGTCACCCCCGAGTTGGGACTAAACTCCACCCGAGTAAAGGGATTCCTAACCAGGCTAAAGGCTCATAGACAAGAGGAAAGACTCTGTCTTAAGTGCTCACTCAACTAACATCCTACAACCTCTCATTCCCCACATGTCTGTCCCACACAAGGAAGTGTGCCCCTTCTCTGCTCAACAGTCCTTCGGCTGCCCCACTTCCCTTCCATGGATTCAGCAACAGGCCGGACAAGAAGTCTCAAAGCACTGTAGTTGTAGTTTAGCACCTTTAGGAAATCAATTCCCAACAATTATCTCGCTCATATAATTTCTCACGAGCCTGAAAACCCACCTCTTCAATCTCCCACGGGCCTAACAACCCGCTTCTTTAATCCTGCTCCCACACTAACCAGGTACACCAACATGAAATGGTTGTGAAAACAGGATCAGATATAGTGAAATGAATTTCTAAAGGATAACTGACTACGTGAGTGAAATGGTCATGGAATCATTGACTGGATGACTGAATGATGGAAGGAATCATGGTTGAGATGATCGTAAGAATGATGGTGAAGGTGATCCTCAGAATGATCATCTGGATGATGGAGAAAAAGTGTGCAAATGAACTAAGTCCCCATGATATGTATGCATGTCCCCAACTTGACACTTGACATGTTGGAAGCTACTTTGATCCACTTGTCCCCAACTTTAGAGCTTAGGATAAAATAATTATCCATACTTTATGTAAAAATAAATATTAATATAATATTCATTTTTGGCTTAAGCTCTCTAGCTTAACCCTTTCCCTTAACTTTTGTCCCTCCCTTTCCCTAACTGGAGGAGTTCAGTCCCCCATATCTTTTATCGTGGCTGGTCTGTGCGCAACAATGTATTTTATATTAATCATGAAACATATACAAAATAGGCGCACCGGCCTTTAACTTTTAGGCACTCTGGCCTAATTCCAAAATATAATCATCCTAGCATATAATAACTGGCTCACCAGCCTATAACACATATCATATACACAAGGCTTGTTGACCTCCATACTACGTGCACTTTAGTTACTATGCACGGCATCCAAGAATGTGCACACTACATCATTGTACTACGCAGTACATGCGTGCACTATGCCATGAAAGGTGCTTTACAAAATGATGTCAAAACAGCTCACCAGCTTAAGTACACTTACATTACATTTACAATTGGGTTCGACCGAGGGATATTACATCATCCTTGGAGTAGAATCTCTTTTTATTATTGAGACTTCTCTTCTTATAGTAGCAGTTTTCAACAATATGTCCTATTCTACCACAGTTAAATCATTTGAGAGGAGACTTACCTTTGTATCTTCCACTTCCCTTCTAGAACCTTCTTACAAAATTTGTTATTTTTTCATCAAGGTCATTATCCTTGTATTTTGTCTTCTTTATGGCTTTAAAGGCTGCTTCACTGTTTGGTTGGTCACTTTTTGTACCTATTCTCATTTCATATCCTATAAGAGACCCATGTAATTCATCCATTGTCATTTTCGTCAAGTCCCTAGTTTCTTCAATGGCGAAGACCTTAGCATCATACTTCAAGAGAAGTGATCTCAACACTTTTTGTACAACCAAAGATTCATCGAGATCTTCACCTAATCCTCTGATAGATTAACAACTTCATCAACTCTAAGAAAAAAGGTTGCAATATCTTCATTTTCATCCATCTTCAAATTTTCAAATTCTACTCTATGTCGTTGAAGCTTGACCTACTTAACTTTTGGATCACCTTCATAGATACTCTTGAGTTTGCCCCATACCTCTTTAGCAGTGTTTCATCCCATCACTTTGCTAGCAATGGTTGGTGCCAATTCTCCTAGTATAAAATCTCTGACTTTTGAATTACAACTCATAAGCTTCTTCTCATTTGGATTGATTAGAGCATTATTTGGGATTAGATAGCCATTTACAACTGAGTACCAAATGTTTACTCCCAAATTTGTTAAGTAAATGTTCACTCTATCACTCCAGTATGAATAATTTATTCCATCAAATATTTGCATCCCCCTTTAAATATTCTCATGGGCATCCATCTCTGCTCAGTATTTTCCTTCCAGTGGTCAAATTGTTCTAAAGGCAACCTGCTATGATACCAATTGTTGATACTAAGAGGGGGGTGAATCAGTATCAAGTACAATTTAAAAACTTTTCAACTTATTCTTCAACCAGATTATATATTCAATTATATCCAATGATCAATGAACAATAGTAGAAGAGTTACACCAATACACCACAATACACCATGCACAATATGTGAGAAATAACCAATAGTTATTGTTCAAGGGAAGTAATGACTTCCAAAGGTAGCTACAACTTCCAAATATAAAGGGAGGGCTAAACATCCAAAAGAAAGATACAATCCTTCAATATAAAGAGAGGTTTGACCTCTCCATCCTTTCCCCTTCCTTCCACCCAAGAATATATGAGAGATAATAAAAATTTACATTAAATCATCACCATCAACCAACCATCACATAGAACATGATAATGCTTCCTAAGACTTCTTCACCTTATGCAATTCTTCAATTCTTGGAATACTTTGATCCTTTATATAATATTACTCAATGTATTCTCTGAAAATCCTCCAAGTTTCACTACTTGAATCCTCCCCAAAAATAAGTTATAGAGAGAATGGTAGACCTTATTCAATTCTAGTTTATTCAGGAGAGAGAACTTGTATAGAATGCCTCGTGCTCCATATTTAATACCGGATTCTAAAATTTGCACACAAGAAACTACATCCTGTACTATTTCCAATGAAATTGGTCTCACTTCATTTGGATTCTCTATGAAGAGTTATGACTATTTTACCCAAAACACATGTTTATGACTAGCTTCAGGACTAGTAAAAAACCCTATCTTCCACAGAGTGTATCTCCAAAATAATAGAGAATAAAGAGCTAAAATTTTACCAAGGGTACCTAGACATGTCTTCTTAATACCATACCAATTTCACCATTTGAATTGTTATATAAAAAAAATTATAGAGAAAATGGTAAGATGATATCTAAATAACATACCTTAGAACACATCACCAAAAGACTTCATCATCCCTTGAAATCTGGCCTTTTGTACTTCATATTTCCTCTGAAATTTGACTTGTGTGTGTCAAATGAATGTATAATGATATGTATTTCTACCCTTTATTTCACTTCCTTTTAACATTAGAGCCGACCTGTACTTCCTTCTTCAATTCACTTTGTCATCTTCAAAAATTCATTTCTCCTCAACCATGAGGATCCATGTGATGTGTCACGTACCACTGGAAACAACATGATGTATACTATCCATCCATGGGTGTTATGTCTGCACGTGCATTTTCCTTCATGTCCAAATACCTTCATCAATATTGTGGTCCAAAACCAATGACTAGGGTTGACATCAATGACAACAAGCAATCTTCCAATAGCATGTTCAATCTTGAGAATGAATTGAATAAGATTAAGATTCTAGTTCCTTTGGTTGAACTTGCCAGAAATATGGTTTACAAGAAGCATATTTCAAAGGTAATTAATTTTCCAGATGCATAATGTCAAGATGATGTTATTAACTTGCAATATGAGAAACCAATGATTATGTTTGGACCACATATTGAAAATGATAAAGACTCAGTGGCCCCGGTTTATATCACTCTTATTGTCCATGACCATTTGTTAAATAACTGCATGCTAGATTCAGGTGCTTCACATAATTTGATGCCGAAAATAATAATGGAGAAATTGGTCTTACAAATTACCAGGCCTTATCAAGATTTATACTCTTTTGATTCCATAAAGGTTAAGTGTCTAGGTATGATTAAATATTTAGTTGTAAATCTAGATCTAATTCTTGTTAAAAGTATTCATATGGATGTGGTAGTACCTGATGTTCCTGCAAAATATGGAATGATTTTATCAAGATTGTTTGGTGCAAGGTTAGGAGGATTAGTTCAGTTGGACATGACATATGCAACTATTCCTATTTTTGGTGGACAATTTACCAGACTGTACAAAGAAACTAGACTGGCCTATACAGTAAGTGATCCTCAAAACCCTAATAAGTATCGAGTCTATGTTGTTGATCAATATTTAAGAAATTATATTTTATCTATAGATGATGATTTTCAATTTTGTATAGAAAATTAAAATACAAAAATAGAAGCTCCAAAGGAAAATGTAAATATTAGAGATGGGATGTGGAAAAAAAATTCGATGGCACCTCATCTTGGGAAGGAGAAAGAGTTGGAGTACTATTCGTGGCACCAAATGATGAGTATTACATCCCTTTTTCTTATAGATTGCAATTTGAAATTGATTACACAAATAATGTATGTGAATACGAAGATTTAATTTTTGGATTAGAAGTTGCTACAAAATTAAAAATTAAACATTTGATAGTTTATGGGGATGTGGAACTTATTGTAAAACAGATTAGACAGTTATATCAAGCTAAGCATCCTAGAATGAGGTCATATATAAATTGTGCATGGGATCTAATAGAAAAAAAATTATTATCTTTCAACATTCACACTATTCCCAGATTGCATAATCAACAAGAAGATTCATTAGCTAAAGTTGTAGCTACCTTCATACCACCTAATGTTCTGAAATTGAAGTATCACATTGACATGAGACATAAACCTTCAATTCCAAATAATGTTCACTATTGACAATTTTTTGAAGATGATGAACAAATAAAACAATTTTTGGAGATGGTAGATGAATTTTATGAGACTCACATAGATCAGGAAAATCAAAATGATCCAGTTTGGATTATGCAAGAAGGAGAAAATCCAGAGCAATTCAAAGAAAAAAATGAAAATCAGAAAATGCTCTTGCTAAAGAATAATAAAATTCCAAAGGGTCTTATTATGTTAGAAATATTGTTCAACCAAAATGATATACCTTTAAAATCTACCTTGTCACCTCAATCAGAAGAGGTTGAAGATTGTAATGTGGGATGAAATGAAAATCCAAAACTGGAGAGCAAAATCCAAAACTTTTCAAAGAGAAATAAAAAATGGAGAGCAAAATTTATAAAATTTTAAGGGCAAGCTATTATTGGCCAAGGTTATTCACTGACGTAAATGCAAGGTTCAAAGCTTGCAAATCATGCCAACTTTTTGCTGGATATTAAAATATTCCTTCCTTACCTTTAGTTCCCATTAAAGATGAATATCCTTTCCAACAATGGGGCCTAGATTTCATCAGATATATTCATCCACAATCAAGTGCCCAACATAGATGGATTTTAATTGCTACTAATTACTTTACTAAATGAGTAGAAGTTATTCCAACTCGAAATGCTACAGATTCAGTAGTAATAAATTTTCTGGAAGAGAACATTCTTGCAAGGTTTGGTTGTCCGAGAAAAATAGTCATAGATAATGCAGAAGCTTTCAAATATATTTCTATGATAATAAAAAATAAAAAAAATACAATATCATTTTGGGTCATTCTACAGCTTATTATCCTCAGGGAAATGGGTTGGCAGAGTCGTCTAATAAAATTTTAATGATGATAATTAAGAAAGTTTTGACAGAAAATAAGAAATCATGGCATATACATTTAAAATATGCTCTATGGGAAAACATAATCGCCAACAAGAAATCTATAGGTATGTTCCTTTCCAATTATTTTATGGCACATATGTTATTCTTCCTATTAATCTTTCTCTTCCTGTGATGAAACTCTAGTTGGATGTTAATGAAGAACCAAATGATTTGAAAATAACAATAAATAAAATAATTGAAGTCCGGCAGAACAGGAGAGAAGTGGATGATATGCTTCAGAAATACCAAGACAATATGAAGGGCATCGTGTTTTATAAGAAATTCAAAGACAGGGAGTTTCTTCTTGGAGATTAGTATTGAAGTGGGAGGCCATAAAAAAAGACGTTGGGAAACATGGAAAAATTGACCATCTCTGGTTTGGTCCTTTCAAAATTGCAGCAGCGGAAGGGAGAAATTCATTCTCTCTTGAAAATTTAAATGGAGAAATTCTTGAGGCCCCTATCAATGGGCGGTTTTTAAAACATTTTATGCATTAGTTTACTTTTTAATTTCCATTGTATATACTGGATTGGATTGGATTTACGTTGGAAAAAAAATTATTTCTTTTTCTTTTTCAGAAATTATTTAAGTATCTTTTAATTCAAAATTTATGTAAATATTTTCAAGAAAAAATGGTTTCGATTTTATTTCAAGAAAAATAAAAAGAAAATGTGATTTTTTCTACAAAATGTAAATTAACTTTTACTTTTCAAAAATAAAACTCACTCAATAGTTATTAAAACAATACTCCTCTTGACAAAAACGGTTGAAATTTTCAGAGAATAAGGTTGTCAAAACATAATAACAGTCTTTGAATACAGAAGTTTAGAAATTATATGTTCAAAAATTGATTTTTTGTACAAATGACTGCCTATCCCTCTACTTAGCTTTGTCAAAATTTTCATAGTTTCAAAAAAGACAAAACAAAGTAGATATGGAAGAAAAAACAAAGTAGATACTTGTGTTTTACTTCCTTTACTTCCTTTACTTCCACAGTATCGTCTAATTGTTGAAATTCCACGTTTTCTTGAAAGGCCAATGATCGAGCTTATTCAACATTATGACAATCTATTGGAGGTGTACGTTCTTCAAGAAAAGGATATGATGCTGAAGAAACTCAAGACCCATCTGATTTCGTAAGAATTTTCATTAATGATTGTCGTCTGCGCAAAATTCTCAATTGTTGGCGATGAGAAATTAAACAAACAGGGTTTTGACTCACAACTCTTGTTACAATTGTCGTTTCCTCTTGATGTCGCAGCTCCTGATATCGAATCCACTGATGAAGTTGAAATTTGGAATTTTGGAGCTCTTGAATCTTTTCTGACTGCTCCTGAACCTTTTTTTGGAGAGTAAAGATCATGAAATCAACACATTCACATTCATCACGTTCACCACTCATCTCTTCTCTTCTTCGAACTCTCTAAAATTAGTTGATGAATAAATACAATTCATTTTTCAAAACTTCAAAGGAAATCAGGTAATGACTCCTCTTATTTCTTATTATTTAGTAAAAAATGAAAATATTGATTATAACATACATGAGGGATATTTCCCATGAATTAAAGATAGCTTCATCATCTATTGAAAATATTGGAGAAGCGGGGAAAAGACGATATGTAACATCATTCTGATTAGATATAAGATCATCTCTGGTATGAAAATAAATCAATAATTATAAGAAAATCAAAACAGTTAGAATATGACTACGGAACATAGAAAATCATGAGTCTTGTCTTGATCTGGATTTAGGAGTGGAACGAACTAATTAATAGACTAAATACAATAAACACAGAGACATGAAGAAAAAAACAGATGTCTAGTGAATAATATCTTCTATTGAATAAATGAAATAGGATGAAACTGTAAAACTTCACAATTGAAACACTTGCTCGAATGGTGGTAGCTATCTCTGAGAAGATGTGTGGCTGCTACGTGCATATGTCTAAGAAAAAATATTATAATAAGGATCTAGAGGCCTTTTTAACATTACTCATGAATTCCAAAACCCTAGACATCCAAAGACCTAACCGTAGGAGATGAAATGTCAATATTTATGTGGGCCCCTATGGGTAAGTTGGTATATCAACTTCGCGGGGTCGTAACTTTTGCATACGAACTTTGTTTTAGGCGTGTGATATACTATTGGAAAGGTCTTTTCAAGAACTACAGATTATGCTATCAAACTAACTTTGTCTATACTTTGACTATGGTGAGCCAAAAAACACTATTTATGGCCCCAAAACGGCCCTGGAAGTATAGAAAGATGTGCTGACATGAAAACATACAAAATAAGCCAATTGGATTAGGTGGGAGACTAACACTATCCACCTAGAAGATGTGTAGGGATTCAAACATCCTCGAAAGTGTAGAACCCACAATTACGGAGAAGTACATAAGAATGTATTGAACTAAAAGTTGTCAAGAGGAGCCAATTGGAATAGGTGGGTGGCCACCAATATCCACCTGGATCATGTTTGGACATTGAAACTCGTGTGAATTATTTTTTGTTCATATTGCGATGTTTCTAACTTTTGATATATTTGTCTCTCTCTCTAGTATTTTCTACGAATAATATTCTTCTTCATTCTCAATCATGTTAATCCATGTAGAAATGATAAAACTTATCCTAAAACTAAAAAATTAGAAGCATATTTTCAAAACAAGTCGAGCGAATATTTTTTATGTTTCTTTAGTTTAATTGAAAAAGTATTTTGAGGATAATCCTAGTAAATTTATCCCTAATATCATATTTTATCTAACGTCTTTGCTCAAGGTTTACCCATGAAATAAATAATTTTTCCCAAAATTTACCTATAGGTAAAGGTATACTTAGAATTGAAAGAAAAATAATCTCAAAGTATTCTTAAAACTGTAGACAAACCTTGTTTTTCATCAGATCAGAAACAGATGTCATCCCTTGTATCTTAGATACAAATTTATTGCTCCCACTTCAAAGTAATAAAATCAAGGACAGATGGTGAAAGGAAATTCACAAATTGATTGCCCCCATATTGCCCCAATAAAGATGATGAAAGGAAATTCATATATTGATTTCCCTCATTTCGGTTAAATGAAAGCTTGTTTTTGAAGTGGTGAAAGGAAATTCAATTAAGGGAGATATAAATAACTTCACCGGGGTACTGAACAGGCCTGTTGGCAATGAAACAATATCTATGATGTCTATAAGGTTGGCATACACACCTATATAATATACTATGTCATCTAGTTCTTTTTCAATAATATTTATATCCTGAACCAATTGGGATTCCTTAAATAAACATACTTTGCATCTTTATAACGTTGAAGAGAGAACAGAGTCAGTTAAAATATGATATTTTTGTTAAAACTACTTTGATTATCCTAAAAAAATCTAGAATCAATTTTAAGAAATGAAAGCACGTATTATCCTAGCTTGAAATCAAACACCAAGTGTGCTTTAAGATTTTTAGATATGGTTATCTTCATCTTTTATATATATGGTTAAGTTTCAAATATATTAAATCAATCAACGAAATAAATAATGACTCCATTTACCCAATAAAGGCACATGTTCTACTATTCTTTTGTGCCTCACAGGGAGCCACAATCCCCAAATAGAGCCTATGTTAGAACACTATAGAAATTTTCAAATAAAAATAATATTTTGAAGTCCGTTTTGTTTTGTTCTTTTCAAAATAAATTTTGAAAACTTAGGAATATCATTTTTTAGAATAAAATATGTTTTAGTTACATCTTGACAGGGCCCATCAAATACCAACCATTAAAAAATTAGCAATAATATGGATCGATAGTTCCTGCGACTTTGAAGTTATAGAATTGCAAAAGGTTTAAGCAAAAGAGAAGTACGAAGTTCACTTCGAGACTTCGCGCTTTGGGAGAGCAATCTCAAAGTGTTCAAATCCATAAAACATCCCGAATCCGCGAAGATGTGGAGTCCCGGAGACCTGAATTCCGCAAAAGTATTTAAAATAAATCAAATGATGTGTCATATGACACCTGTCAATCTTTACTTGTGCTGACACGTGGCACTCTTTTTGGGAACCGTAGTCACATCATTCACACTATTTCAGGTGACACATGTCACTCACTCTTATAACACGTCATCAACACTAACTTCATTACTACCACATCACTCCAGGAGATTGTCCTCCGAGAGATCAATCAAGAACAAATTCAAATGAGTGTCGAAGCGCTCGAATGATCGTAATAATAAATCACTAAAGAGTAATGGGCTAAGAAGGTTTAGGTAGGTGTGATTAATGGTAAGTAATCACTCCATGAATTTGGACTTTGGGGAAAATCTATTCACCACTAATGCAAACTCCTGAAGTCTCGGAGTTCCGAAGCACTTAAAGTTAAAGTGACCTTAAGCCGTGATCAATTAAAACAAAACAATAATTAAAGGTTGACTAGTTGCTTCGTGAACTCGGCCTTCGGGAGATATCTGTCAAACTCAGGAATGTCGAATCATTGAATACCTTATCTTGATTACGGTTATTAAATGTGTATTTAACGTGGCTAGGGTAAAAGATTAGGAAAAATCTTGTGACCATCCGGTAATAAATTTGACAGATTTGGTATGATTACTCTATCAATAGATTAATGAGAGGATAATTAGTGATTAACATTTATTTAAATAAAGGTATTTCGAACTTCATATCATTTTTCCATTAACATCCATAACTTTCTCATTCAGTAGTTTGAACTCACAACTTTTACTTCTCACAGGAGGGTCAACATCAACATTTGAAAATCATGGCACCATGTAAACCAAGAAAGAAGAAATATTCATTTACTGAGGAGCCAAAACCAAATGCAAAATTTATTTCATATACTACCACTCGAATGGCAGACGTCATTAAAACATGGAAGCAGGTTTATGAAATTTTAGAGAAGGAAATTTCTCTTTTTTCGGATGATTTAGCTGGAGACGGAGATGAGTCATTTGCAACTAATCTAAGTCAGGTGGCTAATTCGAAACTTCACAACATTGCAGATCGGACGAAATTAATGTCATATACTGATATGTTAAGTTGGGCCTTAGAGAATGTGGATATCCCGACGAGAACCATCTACAATCACCAGAAGACTATTGTCAGCTCTTTCCGACCTCAGGACATTCAAGTAATCTACAAATTAACCCCCAACCCCAAATATACTTACATTGCATCATTTATAATGAATTTTGAGGATGATGAATGCACAAAATATGCCAGAACCGTTCATGATATAGTAAAATCATGGTGGTAAAATCAAAATAAATTCAAAACTGATAGCCAAGTTATATATTCTACAGCCTCTTGTGATTCCCATATTTTTTATATTTCCATGATTCTTTGTAGAATGTTTGGAAAGAAAAATCCTACGCATTTTACTATAGAGTGGGTTCCTATAATTCATGAAGTTGTTGAGGGTTATACTTTTGATTGCGGAACATTTATGTCAGATAACCTAGCTAGACAAATCGTGGATTAGAAAAATCAGAATTCTAAAGGAGAACATGCTCCTTTCTATATGTACGCATATATTATGGATGCAATTTGTTTCAGAAACCCATTTCCTCTTATGAATTGGAGCTGGACTCCAACTGTCACTGACCCCATACATTTCTATCATTTGAAATTATGGGAGGAAAATGTAAAGGATTATTTTCATGATATTTGTAACAATGTGATCATTCCAATTCACGAAATTATCTATGGTCATCCTCCCCCCATAATTTCAGAACAAATTATTGGGAATTTAGGTGCCTTTGCAGATTGGTACATTGAGGAAAACTTCTCTTACATCATATTTTTCGGTTGCTTCACATCTCCACATTCTCTTCCCAGATTTCTACCAAACAAAATTGTTTGCAGAGAAGTGGCCTATCAGATAGTTTCAACAGGAATTACCAAAGAGCTGAAGGTCGCACAGAAAATATTTTGGCCAACCTTTCCCATACAGGTTGGTATATTCTCATTATCTGACTTTGGACATGCTAAGGTGGAGGCTTCAGCCTTAGAAGATATTAAATCAATTGACATTGAATTCAAAAGGCATGATCCATATAGGGTGGTAGAAAATCATTTAGCTCAATTCAAAATGAAGAGATACACCCATGAAGATTCACCCTATGAAAAACATTTCAGAGGATTTAGATCATATGATGAGGTTGTATCCAGATTTCAAACTCTTCCTTAAGAACAACAGTCAGGTTTCCTGAGTTTTCAAAACCACAGAAGGAACATTCTACCTAAAATATTTTAGGAATAACAGAGGCTTAATCCAAGTTCACAGGTGGAAAAATCAACAGAGCTCAAGCAACATGACTTTCCTGAAGAAAAAAACAAAGAAGTGGAAAATACAACAGAAAAATTGTCCAAAGATGCAATAATTACATGAATATCCATACGAGGTAAAAGTGATCAAGAATTATTAGTATCACTTGAATCTTTTATGAAGCATGGGCACAATTTTCCTCTGTCATTTTCAAACACCGAAACTACAGTGAAAGATATCACAAATCAAGGAGAATCTATTACATTTATTTCTCCCATACAATATTTGACTCACCTAGCAACAAGTTATGATTTACCTTATTCAGAGGTTATCTTCAGAGGTTATCGATATAGATGACCTGATACCTATTGAACCTAAAGATATGCCTTCCTCAGATTTATTTTTCAACAGCAAAAGGAAGGTTATCATACGAAGAGAATGTCAACAGAAGGAGGGAGGAATTAACAAAAATAAAGAAGGATATATGATGGACAGAGACAGAGTGACCATGAATTCACAAAAGAAGTTACAGATTCACCGGAAGATTTTACATTTGCTAACTTGTGGTCAGTGGACAATTTGAGAAAACAACTTGACCAAAAGAATATTTTGATTGAACAATTGCAAAATGATATGCAATAGATGGAAGTTATTTCCAAAGAAAGAATCACTTTTGATATGAATCAAGTTAGACAGGGTTTTGAACAACAGATTAAGCAATTAGAAGATAAATTGAAATTAAGGGTTCAAAATAAGCACTTGAGTAATAGCATGCTCTCTCAGCGAGATAAATTAATAAATAAATTGCAATCTCAGATAACCTCAATCGAGATCACATTAATTGATATGTTTTCCTTCAAGAAACACGCATCAAAGGTGAATGAGCAGTTGCATATTTCCCAGCAGGATCTGTATGAAATTTTGTATGACATTCAAAGACATTATTAGCTAATCAATAATTTTTTGAAGAATATTTATGAAAAAGAGAGGGAATCTTTTATGGCTAGATCCAAATTCCAAGAATTTATAGTGTGGAGGAAAAAGCTCAATGTACCTGGAATTTCCCCCTTTTCACAACTTGAGCAGATAAAAGGAGAAATGGCTTTAAAGGTCTGGAAGAACAATCTTGAAGAAAATAAAAGGCTAGCTAGAGAGGAAAAACAAGCTTGTCTTGATGTTCTTTAAGCTATAGATGTAGAAATGGAAGAAATTGATGTCATTAGTATTCATGATACACTTGTACAACTTGAGATCGAAAAGAGTAAAGAATATCTAAAGAAAAACATAGAGAATGTACAA
Source organism: Picea sitchensis (assembly GCA_010110895.2). NCBI lineage: Eukaryota > Viridiplantae > Streptophyta > Pinopsida > Pinales > Pinaceae > Picea > Picea sitchensis. The sequence goes on from SNQJ01S0001330.1 coordinate 637,146, forward strand.
AATTCTATACTACATGTAAATCATGTTGATTTACGAATGGTAAATGATCTTCTTGTGAAATCAAGTTTACAACATCAGATCACACAACAAGCAGTTGTTAAGATTCAAGAAAATCTACCATTGGTGCATAAAAAGGATTTTTCATTTGAATTAAATTAAAATATCGAACCCTCCAAGTTTGTTATTTCATTATTGGATCTACATACACAATTCAAGGATCAGAAAAAAACTAAGTACATCCACAAGAAAATAGAGGATGAATGAATTTCTAGCAAGTGAAAGAAATCTCAGCAAATGCTCAATATCTTCGTTATATTTCTTAGTTTATATTGTATTCTATTTTGAGAGCTAAGAAGGTGGAATGTCTAAACAGTTTTCGTTAAGACAATTTTTGTATAAATAAATAGATTAAAGATATACAGCCTGAGTGGGCCTAATGGTTAAGAACATGTGTTTCGTCTTAAGAGGTCACAAGTTCAAATCCAGATGGGGGTAGGGTATGTATACCTTCGTAGACTTTACTAGTCAAATCACTGGGCGGAGGGGGGTCCCTTGTCCCACAAACAAGGGGGTCTCATACACCAATTTGGTGTGTTGGCTTGGCCGTGACCTTAAAAATATATTATTATCATTATTATTACTATGGGATTCTTCTGGCCGAATGTAAAAGAGAACCTTCTTAATACCAATTTGAAAGAGAAGAGAAAGATTCTACATTTCATTTCCTTGAGTTAAGTGATTTATGTGTATTTCCATTTCATAATATTATTTTCTTCACTCTTTGGCTCTTAAAGATTGAAAGACTACAATTTAGTAACACATCTATTGTGGTCCATATAATTGGATGTTTGTTCAGCTACAACTTTTCCTATGTTTTTACTATGAGTAAAACAAGACCTATATCTGTGTGAATTTCCTCATTTCAATTCATCTTCCAAAGACCCATCCTTCATAATTCTTCTATTATGGATAAGGTAAGATTTATCAGTATTAGATACCTTACTTTGTTTTGACAATTTTTGTTAATCAATTCTACTTTCCATATACTCAATATTTATAAAAGACTAAAAGAAAGAGATATTTCCTCTATTTTTTCTAATCATTAAATACATTTGAAGTTTCATCTTAAAACTGAAGGTAGAAAAAGCATTATAAAAACAATTCTCTTAAATTTTGGATGCCTGACATTATTATTTGAGCCTAGAGTAAATCTCAGGAACAACATTTACCACCAATCTTTCCTTCATCAAGTAATTTGTGTTGATCAGTGATCAATAGGCCATGGAAATATTCAAACATGTAATCCTTACCATCTTCCTTACATGCCTTCCAGTTGGTGCAGAAACTTGAAACGAACATGTCAAATGGTGTTATTGAATTCATTAGGACTGGTTCGATGAGTTGTATATATTTCTTCTAACAATTCTTTCCACATTCTCCCAATTTCAATTATAGTTCCTTCACATGCACCAAATAGTCCTCTATTTTTTTCAAAAGAATGAGGATAATAGAGGTCAACTCTTTCTCCAATTGCATGATATGGTTTTCATCGAATCTATTGAACGACAACTTCATCTTATTCCGGACTTGATGAGGCTAGTCGTTTCCACTATGGGGAAAACGAATCTCCCATGAGATATAGGTCATGATGACCCCTACAACCTCATCCTTCTTTCCATGAACAATTTTTTTTTTCTTGATTGTCTCTTGGATCTGGAATCAAAGTCTTTGTATACTACCACGATCCTTTACTCTTCAATAGGGTTTCCATATCTGTGTTGGGTTGTTATATTCTTTGTAGTGAAAGTCAAGTTTAGGTATATCGACTAATAGACAAAGGCTAAGGTGGATCTACAGCAAGTCGAAGGCTAAGGAAGTCGACCAGGAAAATTCAAAGTCGAAGATATCGACAACAATTCATTTGACAAGAGGTCAAAGTGCAGGCATGAGACGAACAACTAGAGACCGAATGAAGTATGACTGGTAGTTGACTGGTAACCCGTCTTGGAAGTGGACTGTAACATAATCCCAAGATTTGCGTGATTTGTAGCCAATGATATGCACAGATCTGTAACCATTTTTAGGTGCCAATATTTAGGGTTTTCTTATTGTAAATCCTTAAAAGAGGCATGTTGTATGGTTGTAAATTCTATTGTTGTAATCATGTAATACACTTATGCAGGTTAATGCATGTGTAGGTATAGGTTGTTGGTCATGCATATGTAAGCCGAATTCGTTGTAGGGTTTTTCTTGCACATGCAATAGGGTATGATGTTGATTTTTTCTTAGGTGTGGACCAACATTAGGCATGTAACCTTTTATTCTTATTGAATAAAACAACAAGAGAGCAGAATGCTCAAAGGAATGTTGGTTTCTCCCAGTTAAGGTTTCCAGGGTAAAAACTCGATGTATTGTGTGATTGCTTGTTTCATTTACGTTCTTGATTAAATTATTCTTCTCTTCTACTAGGATTAGTGTGGAAGTACCCTACATTTTAGGACATGTGGTATAAGATCTTAGGTTTTCCCTAACAAGTGAGTGATCAGAGTGGTGTTATGCTTTGGCGAGTATTTCAGATCTTGATTTTCCAATCTTGAATCTGAGGACTAAACCCTAGGTATAGTAAGAGTCATAAGTCTTATATTGTAAATATCATGGTAAAGAATGGAGAGCAGTTCTAGAATAGAGATAGAAAAATTCAATGGACAAAATTTTGAGCTTTGAAAGCTTAAAATGGAAGATCTTCTTGTGGATCGAGAAAAATGGAAAGCGATTTGTCCAGGTACCCAGTCAACAGGCATGTCGATGAAAGAATGGGAGAAACTCAAAAGAAGAGAAAGAATTATGATTTGGATTTGTCCTGCATATTCAGTGTTGATGAATGTCTTGGGTGAATATTTGGCCAAGAAACTATGGGACAAGATGGGAATATTATACCAGTGGAAATCTCTGGTAAATAAGTTGTTTCTTAGAAATAAAATGTATCTTCTAAGTATGAGTGATGGAAGTTGTGTGACTTATCATTTAAATACATTTAACATAATGTTAATCTAGTTATCGTTTGTGGATATTAAGATATCTAATGAGGAGAAGTGTATCATCCTATTTTGTTCTTTCCAGACTCCTAGGATACCTTAGTCGCAGTTATTTGCAATAATACAACCACACTAGCGCTAGAGGATGTGGTTTCTTCTCTGTTGTCAGAAGAAATGAGAAGGAATAACATGGAAGGATCGACCAAAGATGCTCTGGTAGTGAGAGGTCGACCTATAGATATAGATAAAGGCATATTCTCCAATAGAAATTTAAATTTGAAGGTAGATCTAAATCCTCGGTTTAGTCGATGCAAAGATGTTTGAAATGCGGTAAAGTTGGGCATTACAAAAAGGATTGTACTTCGAAGGAAACATAAGTCAGTGATGGATCTGACGAGAAGCAGTTAACTGAGAGAAATATGACCTCAGACAAGGGAGTTTATGTGTATCTAGCATCGACCAATACACAGTCAGATTAAGATGTTTGGTTGATCGACTCAAGAGAATATTATCATATGACACCACATAAAGAATAGTTTTTTGAATATGAACAATATTGTGGGGGTGATGTGTTCTTGGGGAACGACTCTGCTATGGGGAAAATCCCCCTAAACTAGGTCAAAGGAATAGGCAGAGTGAAAAATCCCTTAAAAGACTTATCTACCTTCAATCTACCCCAAAACCATCTAAACTAAGTGATGGGAGAAAGAGGAAAGAGAGGGTTAATAAAATGAAACAATGCAACAACATACATAATCTCTAATAATAGCTTTAAAAGTCTAAACATAGCTATAAATTCTCAAATTAACAAGAACATGTAAACATAGGGTTTTGGGACAAGGATAATCTATTTTATTCAAATTCAAGATACAAAAGGTTATAACCTTTGTTGGCGACCACTCTATGAACCAAGTCCAGGATCCTCTGTTGTGGCTCCATGTGAATCAATCCCACATTAGCTTCTCACAACCAACATATCATCAAGGGAAGGAGGAAGGGTTGCATAAGGAGAAAGGTTGGAGGGGGAAGTTGAGGCTAAAACTCAAAATGAGATGCAAATATTTGGCAAAGAAAGGGAAGGGATTTTGGCAGAGTTTTCTTATTCTCTTGTTCATTTCCATAAATGACTCCCTGAGACCCCTTTTTATATGAGAAAAATATGGTTATTCAGTTTGGGGACGGGATACAAGGGGTAAAATGGTTAGGAAACCCTCCATAGCCGGTAAACTCCATCGAATTTCGTGCAATTTTATGTTTTTTACAACTTTTGGAGGTAAACGTTGGCTAACTAGCATGTACCACGCATGTGTACACAGTCTAACTAGCATCCATCATTCATGTGTATGCAGGCTATTAGTGCAGCAAAATGCATACACTATCCAAAAAAGGTTTTTTTAGAAGGAAGCATCAGCATTATTTTTGGAAAAGTATGCAAATGGATGGGAAAATTTCTTGTATGATGGATATGGAATTTTTGGACTATAATAGATGCCCCCTAATGTGTGAGGTTAGAAGAGAAACTGATGGCCGAAAAAATTACAATATATTTACAAAGTGGGAAGGCATGGAATTGAGTGAGCATGTGACAAGTGTTCATGAGCGTGTCATCTGCAAAATAATGATAATCTCTCTGAGGAGGTCATACCCATGCTTGGGATGAACTAAGCATGGATTCCAATAAGGTACATTATAGATCCCTGACATATATGACTACAAGACAAATATGAATGTCTATATAAAGTGTAGCCACAAACAATACACAACAGATCTACATCTCAATATCATCTGAAGATATACAAGTACAATTTGATATGCATATTCAAGAAGCATCAACTCTTGTGGCTAGATATGAGGACTTCATAGCTCGAGAAACAACTTGAAGATATTCAAATCTCGGGTATGAGTACAATAGGAGTATAAAAATCACTACTTTGAGGTCTTCAACATGTCATCAGGGAAAGATTGGAGGATCTCAATCATCAGGCACAGAACTTCATTGATTTTGAATCTGATCTTGACTGAACTCTCGAGATGGTTGACTCATGAAAGTCAAGAGATCAACTGTAGAATGGCCGACTCAAGTTGGATAAAATTTCTATTGGACAAAATCACGACAAAATGATGAGACTCGGGCAGGCTATTATTGACATAAGTCTATGATACAGGAGGCACCACAAATTATCCATATGTTTGGAATAGTAACCAAACAGAGGAGGACATAACTCTATGTATCGAGAACAACTTCCTAAGGTCATACTAGATCCCAATGCTTGGTGAACAAAAGGAAGGATGTGCTTTGTCCAAGGGAGACTATATTGTTTCCGATAAAAGAGAATGCATATCACATCCCCTCTTTTTGGAATATTTGATTTTTTTGTCTTTTTCAAAATTTTAACGAGCTTGAAACATAATAAAACAATTCTATGTTACAAAGGAGGAACGAGTGTTGCGAGCAAGCAAACTAGTTCCAAGCGCATGGAACATACTGATGCTCAGTGTAAGGATACATGGGCAAGATAAGGACACTCGAGAAAATTCCTCCATGGGTGAAGGTGTCATATCGCGAGGGAAAAAGTGCTACAATGCTTGCATTTAAGGAATGCTTTGAAGGTTCAGTTAAATAGCAACATGAAGCTAACATTAGGCCAAAGACACAAGAATGCGACATTTGATGTGATTAAGGATGACACAACAGGACTCCTTCCATGTAGCCCAGAGAAGGTAAGCTCGATGGTTTTTCACGTTTAGAGAGTCGAAAAAACACTAAAAGAAGACTCCAGTGTGTTCCTTTTTCATAATTAGTCCAGTCGGTTCGAAAAAGGGTTAAACTTAGATCGAAAGGACGTCCCTTCAAAACCATTTTAATGAGTGTGACCAATACAAGATCACTCGGCTATCTTTTCAATTTTAACGAGTCTGAAAAGAGCTTAACTATGGACTCACGGCCTTTTCTAAGTTTAGTCCCCTTACCCCAAAAAAGTATAAAATGTAACTTAGGAGAACTCTCACGATGATACATGTCTCCCGAGGCATACCTTTTTCCTGGATAATCTATTGGCTGAAAAAAGGGTTAAACTTATGCCAAATAGATATTCCTTCTAGACCAATTAAGGAGTGTGAAAGGAATAAGGTCACTCAGAAATATTTTCATATTTAGGGAGTCTGAAAAGAGCTTGACTATGGAAACCAAGGGTGTTCCTTTTTCATAGATAATCTCCAAGTCCTGAAAAAGAAATAAACAAAAAATAGGGAGAATGGCCCTTTTTCAAAAATTTAGTCCCTCGGGCCCAAAAAATGGTTAATCTTATGCCTGATAATACTCTCCTAACGAAACGAAGCTCCTAGGGAATACCTTTATTTGTAAATTAACCATCTGAACCTAAAAATGGGTAAACTACCGCTAGACATTTGTGCCTTCAAATTTTAGTTTGGTGAGCATGAAGGGAAACAGTACCGCTCGGTAATCTTTTCAATTTTAGAGAGTCTGAAAAGGGATTAAAGAAGACTCTATGGGGGATTCTTTTCTTAATTAATCCAAACGAGACCGGAAAGAATAAATAAGCTCTTGTTAGATGTTTCTTTCAAAGTTTAATCAATCCTAAAAGACAACAAATCATTCTCATAGGGAGTCCCTCGGTTATAAGCTATAAAATATGAAGAAGAATGGGGCTTCGATATACAATCATGACGAGAATAAAAGGACTCCCAATACTATGGAAAAACATCATAGCATGGACGCCAAAATGCAACAAAGGATCTACCTAGGGAATCCATGTAGATGAAGGCTCTACCACCTAATTACGACACTTCTAAAGCAACATAGAAGGTTCTTTGTCATGCTTAAGTGGAATCAACCATATGGAAAAGAAAAAAAAATCAACAATATGCAAGATGCAAGGTGATGAGAACCTAACATATATGCAAATGTCATAAAAACAAATTACCATGGCATGATGTGAGTGTAACCCGTCTCATAAAAACACCAAACCAAAAGAAATTTTTCATTAGAATGATCTAAAGATCTCTCAAAAATAAACTCGAGTAGCCACCGAGCTAAGAATAGGGAAAAATAGAACTAAACTAGGGTAAAAAGAGACAAAAAAGACAATAATAAGGGTGGATATCTCATTTTAACCATTGCAAATTCGAAAATAACCAAAATGCCAAAAAGTCCTCTTCTTTAAAACATGAATTCGAGGAGCTACGGTGAATGAAAGATCTTCAAACCTTAACCAAGTAAGTAAAAATGACCTCTCTCAACCCTTTCATTCATTATTTATGGATTATTTCATTATTTAGAGGGTTCGTTCCCTAGTAGAAAGTTTGGGCATGCGTGTACGCAGGATTTCCACGCATATGTATGTGGGAAAAGTAACACTTAGCCCGCATACATACACGATTGTGTTAAAGACAGCCCACATACATCTCCTTAAGATTTCAAAAATATGAAACAAGGGACTAACCTCAGAAACTTTTTTGCAATAGGATGTAAGTTGACTAGTGAGAGAGAGAACATGAGGAGTTACATGTCCTGGTAGAGGAGGATCCAGGGGCCATTGCCATGCTTAAGTAGTGTGGTATGTGGAAGTTCTTTCAGTGTCCATTCATGAGGGCACAACCAAGGCTATTGAACCATCTGATAGAGTATTGGCATCCATATGCATAGGCCTTCATGATGGAGGGACAATCATTGACTCCGACGACGGAGGATATATACTTTTTGATCAGCCTCTACATGAGGGGGGATTCGATCAACTTGAGGACCTTTCCTCCAGGATTGCACAACATAGAATATTACATTGGCATGTATTGCAAGGTTGGCACTGAGAAAGTAGGATCTCAGGTGAAAATTCATAAGATCACGAGCCTCAATCTTCATATAGTGCTTTACATGATTGGGCAGATCACGTGATCTGCAGCACTACATCAAGATTCATGTGCATATATGTATTTTGTAGCTCAATGTCTAGATGCCACCATCTTTGACTAGAGCACTACAATGATCACATATATGAAAAAATAATTGACTAACTAATGAATAAGGGAAAACAATAACTTTGAGTTCAGGATCATGTTGTACGCTTTATTTTTCAAGAGAGTTCCAATCCTTGGCCCGCAAGAGACAATACGAGGCCATATTGCCTCCTTTTTTATATTATGCAGGTGGGAAGCTTTGTTGCCTCGATAGGGTGCAAGGAGAGTATAGGAGGCCTTTGAAAAAAAATTATTTGACTGGTGGGCCCATCAAATTCCTGTGATCGAGAACTACCCCTATGCAGGGATCAGTTTCCTGAGGGATCTTGATATGCCTATGCCCCATGGTGAGGAGCGTGGAGAGATAAGTAAACACATTTCAATTTTATTTTTTTTAATATTATCCTTTTTATGGTAACGTCAAAGTACTAACTCAATGATCTGTCATATACATATGTGGGACCGGTACGACCAACCGACAACGCTAGGACCAGGAGTCGTCCTCGAGCAAATGTCGGACTAGTAGTAGTAGGAGGACCAGTAGCCTTAGGAGGACTACCAACCGGAGAGGTTGAGAGATTACTGCGATGAGTAGAGAGGAACCTAACAGCTCTCACTCATGCAGTGTCGATGGCAGATATAGAGGACCTTCCCTCGGCCATGCAATCGCATGTTGTAGGGGTACCTAGGACTTGGGTTCAGATTTTCTGGTGTATTGCGAATGTTGTAGCTCATTATACTAGGGCCAACATACCTAGTCCATAGTTAGTACTGGACCCCATATGTCTTGAGGGCACCTTTTGTACTCTATTATGTAGTTAGATCTTGAGCCTAACGATGTATACCGACTCTATTCGAGGCTTTATGGACCACTTTTGTACTTATGACATTATTTTTTTGGACACATTATCATATATATACATATTTTTCCCTTATGGATAAACATATTGTACAAATGTATTTACATGTGAATGTATGTGTGTGTTTTTACTTTTATGTGTGAGTAATATGCCAATCTAATACATGATTAGGTATTGTATCAGTTAGTTGATTAGATATCCTAGGAATATGAATATAAGTAATATAATCAAAATAGTGTTCTAAGAGATGTACCCTAAGGAATCGTAAGTGAAGGGTGGGATCGTAGACACGGTATACTCCATTTAACTGAGACACGACCAATTGAGCATCTAGATAAACTCGGAGGTGAGAAATTCCATGTGACAAGATGTCACGTAGTAATTCTATTATGGCATTGTACTCAGCAACATTATTGGTTTCTTCACCCAAACAAATACCTCCATAAGAGATCAACTGACCAAAGGGCGTAAATATCACCCAAGATGTGGAAGAAAGACTCTAAGTGTGTCGGATAGCACCATCTCTGAACCCAACATAAACCTCAAATTCACTTGACATCTTCCACAGTGAAAAGAAAGACAATAAACTACATGTCAATAAAACAAAAAGAAAAGAATGTATGAATAAATCTATACATTATATACAAGAATTCATTCCCAGGTGACTGATATAAGTGTAATACTTCTTAAGGTAGAGCCTATTTCTAGGCTCTAATAAAGTGTTACCCTCAAAATCAACTAGTTGATAGGCACCATTTTCTAAAAATTTCTTAACAATAAATGGTCTGAACCACATGGGTTTCAATTTTCCTACCCCCAAGGGATGTTTATCTTGGTCATAGACCAGGAAAAGATCACCTTCAGAGAAAAATCGAAGGCAGACGGACAGATCATACTGACACTTGACACATTGTTTGTGAGCCTCGTTGGCCAAGGCTGCATCTCAACGCTACTCGTCAAGCTGCTCGAGATATAAAAGACACTCTTCAAGTGAAGTAGTTTTGGGAAGTAGTTCCACTTCCAATTTAAGATAAGGGATTTGGCACTCTATGGGAAATATTTCCTCCAGCCCGTAAATGAGTTGGAATTGAGAAAAACTAGTAGCAGTCTTAACTAAGGTTCGATAATCCCAAAGTGTCGAGCACAACATCAAATGCCAATTCAACTTGGTTGAATTGATCATCCATTGAAGAATATTCTTGAGAGACTTATTAACATCCTCCACTTGATTGTTTTTCTGTGGGTAGTAATATGATGAATGTTCTTTCTTAAACCCCAATTTTGATGTTAACTAGGACATCATTTTATTCTGGAAGTGACTGCCATGGTTTGTGACAATCTCCTTCAAAATACCGAACCTAGGTACAATCTGGTTTAAAACAAAAAGTACATTCGTTTCTCTGTCATTTCTGAATTTCAGCATGGCCTCGACCCACTTATTAAATTATTTTACTGCCACAATGATATAGCAATTCCCCCTAGATGAAATCGAGTGGCATGTAGTAAAATCAATCCCCCACTTGGTGAAGGGACCAACAGTAATAACCAGAAACTTGGGAGCAAAGTGTGCCCACATCTTCCAAGAGACGATTTGGCATGGGTGACACTCCTTGACCACCTCTACACAATATTTGATCAACAAGCACCAAAAGTGTCTGACGCGAAGAATTTTTTGGGTTGTTTCCAACCCAAACAAGTGACCACCACATGCTCCAGTGTGACATTCATTCAACATAAGTTTTGTCTCTCTATGAGTGAGACAATGACATAGAATGCAATCCACTCCTCGGTGATATAAAGTATCATCGATGATAATATAGTTTTTCACTTGATGGTGTAATTGTCGACACTCATCAAGAGAAGAAGAAGACAGGCACCTCAAATTCTGAAGATACACAAGTATATCTCCATACCAAGGGTCTGGAGATGCAAGAAGGAAAACATCCCCATTGATCAGTGACTCTTCGGGAAAATTGTTATCACTCTCAATCGAAAGTTTCGATATTAGTTCAACAAATATCAAGGACTTTTTAGACTTCGCCGAAACAAAATCCAAGTCAAATTCCTACATGATGACTATCCATTGATTGATTTTCCCATCGATGACCCATCGTGTCAACACATATTGAAAAGGGTTTACGATAGCTACAACAGTTGTCTTATGAAGTAATATGTAATGATAGAACCTTTATATAGCATGAAAATCTCCCAAAGCAAGGTTCTCAACATGTGTGTAGTTAAGTTCAGGTCCTACCAAGCCTCGGCGAAAATAGTATATAACATTCTCTTCGAGCACGTCATCCTCTTGGACCAAGACCGTGCCCATAATAGACTCTGCGGCAGCCAAGTACAACAAGAAATCCTTGCTATAATCTAGAGGACTGATCAAAGGGGCATACATCAGAGCATGCTTCAATTCTTCTAAATAGCATTGAGTCTCTTCATTCCAACATAATGGGACCCCTTTCTTCAAGAGACGCATAAACCCTTTAGTAATTTTGGCATAGTTGGAAACAAAACATCGAAGAAAGTTGGCTAAGTCTGAATTTTTGAACTAGAAGCTACTAAGCACTACTCATCCTTTGGAGCCTCCTACTCCTCATCCTCTTCCATTGTTGGTGACTCTTGATATTTCCTAGATGCCAAGTTCTCCTCTAACTTAACATATTTTCTTACAATTGTCTTCCTTTATGTTGGTATGAAGATCTTGTAATCCTTTGAGGTCTCTATGTACCCCTCAAGTATACTCTTATGTCTTGAAGGCTCCAGCTTCATCCTCTTATACACAATCACATGAATTTATATTGGACAACCAAAGATCCGTAAGTGTCCTATATTTATTTTCAGTCCTGTGAATGCTTCCTCAAGAGTATTTTCCCCCAATATCCTATGAGGACTTTTGTTCTGCACATATATTTTTGTGTTACACACCACTTCACAATGAAACATAGGTAGATCCTAATCATGTAGAATAGCCTTGGAAAAACCCATGATGAACCAATTATTTATGTCTGCAACCCCATTCTGTTGAGGGTTGTATGAGACTGTCAACTCCCTATTGATCCCTTCCTCCTTGCAAAAAGCCTTAAATTCATTGGAGGTGTACTACCCCTATTATTCGACCTCAATACTTTGATCATCTTCCCTATATGGTTCTCCACCTAAGCCTTGAACTTCTAGAACCCACTGAAGAACTCACCCTTGGTATTCATAAAGAAGATCCAGGTTTTCCTAGGGAACTCATCAATCAATTTCACATAGTATGATGCTCATTGCACTGATGCAAATGACATCATCCCACTCATGTATGAATGTATAAGATCCAAGATCCCCTTGGACCTACTCTCACTGCTTGGAAAAGCATCCTTGACATTATTTCCAAGTGCACACCCTCTACACACTCTCTGCTACGCAGCACCTAAATTTGGTAGACTAGTGACAATCTCCTTCAAAATCACCAATGTCATGTAGTGTAGGTGTCCCAACCTCCAGTTCCATAGCTCACATAGGTTATCACTATATTATATCAAGGAATTAACAGGATTTCCCTACAACCTATATAAATTACCCTATCTAACCCCAATTACCATTGTTGTGTCAAAGTTAGCTCCCTCTAGATGTATGAGTACTTTCCCTCTCTATAATATCATAGTAAAACCCTTGTCCGCCATAACTAAGACTGGGAGAAAAATTTTCCTAAGTCTTGGTACATAAAGTACATCTTGGGCATCAAATGAACCTCATGACTCAAGTCGAAACAAGATAGGTCCCTCCCCCTTCACTGCATATTTGGCATCATCACCAAGCTCCACACGAATCCCTGATTCCTTCTCTATCACACTGCTAAGTATTTCCCATGTGTATTTCATATGCCATAATGTAGCATTGTCCTAGTACCATGCACCCTTGGTGGTTGTGCTAGTGGAAAGGCAAGAAACTAGTGAGAAATACCTCTTGAACTTTGCAACAAACTCATCCAACTAATTTTCTACATATGGTACTACTTGTTGTGATTTTCCTTTTCCTTTCTTCTTCTCCAAACACTAAGATGCATAATTACCACTCTTGTGCCATGCAAAGCACTTGATTTTACTCAATTCATTCTTCTTCCCTCATTGTGATATACCTCCATCACTATTACCCTTGTTGTTGGAAGCCTTTCTTTTTCCCTTCCTTGTCTTATTGAAAAGGGAGATGGTCTCATCACTACCTTGTTTCTTTCTTCCTTTAGACTCCTCCTAAGTCTCTTCCTAGATACAATAGTCCCACGACCTTCACCAATATGGAATATTTTCCCAAACACTGAATCCCTTGACAAATGGTTCCCAGGACTTTGGGAAACCATTCAATGCCACATTTACAAGTTCTACATATTCCACTTTTTCATGTACCTAAGTGACCCTCATGACGTAGATGGTAATGTTTCCAAATCTATACCTTTGCATTTATACGAGTTTATCTCTTAATATCATCTTTCTCTTCAAGTTATTTCTTTGGAATAAACCTACCATAGCATCAAACATATCCTTGACCGTCTTCTTCTCAAATAAGTGAGGAACTAAATGATCCTTGACTGCACCCAAGATTACATGTTAGGATTTGATCTCCTTCTTATACTGAGCTTCTAATCTTTAGTATTTGTCAGTGGAGGAACTAATTTGTCAACAATCTCCCAAATATCATATTCCTTCAAAAGAAAATTAAGTCTTGCTTTGCAAGATAGGAAGTTTGATGCTCCATCTAATATGTCTTCAACTCTGAGAATTGTTGTTTCCATCCCTTAGATCTGATAATCTATCGTGGAAACAACATGATGTTGAAAATTCTCTTGTACTAACTTATATGTGCCCTATAAGACCTATGTAGCATGTATGTATGTGATTTTCTCTTCTGATTCCCACATATGTACGTGTTTTTCTCTATTGATACCTAGTACATCTCTATACGTCTACAAAAACTAGTTCTACTATTGTACATCTATATTCCAAAAGTTTGTCCTTCAATTTCTAACTACTGGTTTATAGATATGTAGAGATATCCTTGTAGATCTAATAGATCTATTGCAAATTGTTGTAGATCTAAAATTCAGCTCCATCTGAGAGTGAGTTATCTAATAAATTGTGGCTCTGATCTGCTAGATATTCTTGTGACTACCCATGTTCTCTCTTTTCCCTAACCTATACTGATATATAGATGAAAATCCTCCACCTATCTGAGATATCCTTTAGAAAAAATCCTTATTTTATCTCTCTATATAATGAAAAGTGCCTCCTCCTATACCCTAGCCTTGTTTTTATAATATTGAGTTATTTCCTAACCCTAATATCCAAAGTGATTGACGACGGAGATTAAATCTCACCTCACTTGAGATCAATGGATAAGCTTTAATTCACAAATGTTAACAACTTTAGCATTTTATTAAATTAAACTCAACTAATTCATAAAATAACTGAACTTTAATAATTCCTTTAATTAAAGTAAATTACTAAGTAGAAGGCTTTGGACAACTTCCACAGATGTAGAAACTTAGGCCTGTGTAGAAGTACATATCCAATGCTACACACATCAACGGTAAAGAGGTAAAATTGTCCCTTGGTAATGAAAAATGATTTAGGACACTAACCGAGGGTATTGTTTTGGGTCACCATATTTCTCCTACAGGTATAAAGTGGACCCAACAAAAATTGAGTTAGTAGTCAACCTTTTGTCTCCAAAAACAAAAAAAGAGGTACATAGCTTCTTAGGACATGTTGGTTATTATCAGTTCTTTGTTAAGAAATTTACAAAGATTACATTTCCTATATTTTCATTACTTAATAAAAATGTAAAATTTACCTGGATTGAAAAGTCTTAATGTGTTTTTGAAGTATTAAAAGACAAATTTTCCTCAACACTTATCTTGAGAGGGCCAAATTGGTCCCTACCCTTCCATATATCTATTGATTCTTTAGACATTTCCATCGAAGTAGTACTTTAGTAGTGAGAGAAATAAAATCCCTATGTTATATACTTTATCAGTAAGAACTTAAATCTTGTTGAACTAAACTACACGGTAACAGAAAAAAAATTATTTTTTGTTATTTATGTTATAAATAAATTTCATCACTATATTACATGTTATCTGGTATTATTGCACACTAATCACTCTATCATTCATTACTTAACGAACAAATCAGTTACCTATGGCAAAGTGACCGGGTGATTGTTATTATTATAAGAATTTGACATAAACATTCTTAATAGGCCTAGAAAGGATAACGTCATTGACAACTTCCTCTCTAGCCTCACCATTGATGGGGATGTGACTCTTGTCAAGGATGTTTTTCCTGATGAGCATATTTTCGCATTATCTACTAACATTCCATTCTTCACGGATATTTCTAATTACTTAGCTATAGAAAAACTCCCAACACACCTCTCACCTAAGGAGCAACAACATATTATCAAGAAAAGTGACCACTATTCCTGGATCAAAGGATATCTCTTCTACATTGGGTCGGATCTCATAATCTGATGTTGTTTTAGAGAGGACAAGATCCATGAAATCCTAGGGGTATTTTCATTATGGTCCCTATGGAGGACATTTTTCACACAAAAGGACTTCCTATAAAGAAATTCATTTGGGATATTATTGTCCTACCATCTTTCGAGATGTCTGAGAGTACATGAAGAGTTGTGATAGATGGTAGAGGATGGGACAACCTATCCAAACAAGATAAATGTCATTGTAGACCCAACTTATGGTGGAATGATTTGAGAAATTGTGCTTGGAATTTGTAGGTCCTATTCACCCTTCATATAGACAAAATATCTACATCCTTGTTTGTACAAATTATGTCACTAAATGGGTGGATACCAAAGCACTCCCAAAAGCCATAGAAAAACAAGTAGCAAACTTCCTCTGTGGGGAAAACTTTATTAGATTTGGGATACCATGGGAGATCATCACATATGGTGGGGCACAATTCACCTCCAACCACATTCAAGTTTTCATATAGAACTATAAGGTTAAGCACAATAGAACCATGACATACCACCCATAGGCCAATGGGAAGATGGAGGGTAACAATAAGATCTTGGAATCTATACTAACTAATACTTTCCAATTACATATTAGGGATTAGGTATATATACTTCCATAGGCCTTGTGGGCTTACCATACTACATGGTGGAACACTACATGATTTACCCTTTATGAGCTTGTATACATTAAACAAGTTATCCTCCTTGTTGATTTAGAGGTGAAGACATTGAGCACTACACTACAACTAGTATGGACTTAGCAAAACCACAATAGAACCAACTAAACCATATTAATGAATTAGATGAATTCCATTAAGTCTCCCTACATCATGCCTCTATGGTTCAATAACAAAGAGCCAAATGGAATGACAAATTCATCAAAAATAAAAAGTTCCATCCAAGGGATTGGACTCTTATGTATGATTCTAGGTTCAAATATTTTAAAGAAAAGTTCTAGATACATTGGATAGGGCCATATGATATTGATACCATCTATGAAAATAGGGCAATGAAGCTATGTTTCATCAAGAAGGAACAAATTCTCCTAATAGGAAATGGACATCACTTATGACTATATAGAAAACCATTGTCCATGGATGCATTTATTAGGAATC
The DNA here is from genome assembly GCA_010110895.2 of Picea sitchensis. Classification (NCBI taxonomy): domain Eukaryota; kingdom Viridiplantae; phylum Streptophyta; class Pinopsida; order Pinales; family Pinaceae; genus Picea; species Picea sitchensis. The sequence continues at coordinate 653,652 of SNQJ01S0001330.1, forward strand.
TTTCCACTTTTTGATGTAGAAATTTTTTGTTTATTGTAGGAGAAATAGGTTTGATGGTCGCCCCATATGCATCAATGCTAGAATGATTCATGTATATTCCACTCCAAAAAAAAATATTATAACTGTGAAAACTCCTCTAGGGTGCAATTAGACAAATAAAATTTGAAAACCATCTCTTGGAAAATGATTTGTGAAACAAAATTGTCAACCTTCCTAACACTTCATTTTTAGCATCATTTTGCAAGACCTTCATTTTATAGATATTTATTTTCCTACATATTTGTCCGCTACCATTTTTGCAGTTATGCTACAAAACGTTTCTACAACCATTCTACAAATATTTTTGTAGTCATTCTCTAGATATTAATGTAGCCATGCTACAAATATTTTCTACAACCATTCTACAAATCTTTATGTAGCCATGCTACATATATTTTCTGCAACCATTCTACAGATCTCTCTATAGTCATGCTACATATCTTTTATTTGTTTATTCTACAGGTCGTTTTTGTATCCCTTCTATATTTGTTTTTGTAGGCATGCTATATATATTTTCTATAGGTGTTCTATATATTTTTTCTATAGGCATTCTATAGATATTTCTATATTTGTGCTACAGATAATTTTTGCAATTGTTCTACAAATATTTTTGCATCCATTTTTTTAGACATTTCTATAGCCATGTTGTGGATATTTTTCCACAATCCTTCTATAAATATTCTTCTTTTTACGCCCTTGTTTTCCACCCCAAGGTCTCTTGAAGGACACATTCATGATGTTATGCTAAGACACACTCCTCTTCCTTGGTTCCATTCATTCCAAATTATTTTCCTATGGATTTTCCCTAACTTGAATATGTTCAGCAGTGATCGGTCGCATCCCAATAGTGAGTTCAATAGAGACCATCCTCAAATTAGGGAAAATCCATAGCAGAAGAGTGTGAAATGACTAGAACCAAGTAAAATGAGTGTGTCTCAGCATAACATTATCAACGTTTCCTTCATGATACCCTAGGGTGGAAAATAAGGGTATAACACTTACTGTCATGGTTTCCCCATCCGCCTAAATTATTTACATCCTTTAGTTGTTAGAAAAAAATGAATGATGAATAAATCATGTTTTAACTATGAAAAAACCCTTTAGGGGTGAAATTCGAGAGATAACATCTCAAAACCAGTCTAGAAGAGAGAGGGAATAATTTTCAACACACCTATTCTTTTATTTTTTGTGGGATGATTATAACATGAACATCCTCAAGGTTGTTTTTCGGTATCTACAAATATTTTTTGCTGCCATTTTTCTACTACAGCTATAGATATCTTATGTTGTCATTCTTGTTTCCTTGCTATATATACTTTTCAGAAAGGATCATCACTTGAATAAATATTTCATTTTTGCAACATGAGGACACCACCACTCTTCTCATATGGTCAAGTTATTGTGGGACTTTCCGCTACCATGCTACAAATCTGTTATGAACCAAATTCTTAAAATATCACAACAAAACATTACACATCATGTACAACAATGTGATCATGGAGATCAAATACAATATAGAAAAAATGGATAAGTTACACAATAACTCCTTAAATAATGGGAGAACCTCCTCCAAATATCCAAATACATTCATACATCACAATTCACATGTCATCAATAATGAATACTTGATCTCTATATATACCTATTCACACCTACGCATGAGGCCCCTTTACTATTAGGCTAACCCTATTACATATATATTTACACATTACATGTACATTTAGCCCCATATATTCCCCCCCTTGGAGTAATATCATATACATTTAACCCTAAGTATGCCCCCCTTGGAGTAATATCATATACATTTAACCCTAAGTATGCCCCCCTTGGGTGATAACACAATACCCTCCTTCAAAAAGATTTGTCCTCAAAGCTTTGAAATTAAAGGCTTCACGTGTCATGAAACCAAGTAATATGATTTTCTTATGTTGCTTCTTTCTTCTTTCCATTGATGATTATCCATCCATCCAAAATCAATTATTTTTTGTCATAATCCTTGGTGGCTAGTTGTTGCATAATTTTCTTTCCTTTGATTCCATGTATTGTTTTTTAAGCTTCTCCAATTCATAGTAGGTGTTGTTCTATGATAATATCTTGTTAAATAATTCCTTTGTGATGCCTTGTTCCATGAATATTGATCAGTATTCCATCTTATGAACCAAATTCCTAAAATATCATAACAGAACATAAGTAAACATCATCTACATTAGTGTGAGCTTGGAGCACAACTACAATATAGATCAAAGAGACAAGTTACACAATAACTCCTTAAAGAATAGGAGAACCTCCTCCAAATATTAAAATACATTCATGCATCACAACTCAGATGTCCTCAATAATGAATACATGATATTTATATATACTTATTCACACCTACACACGAGGCCCATTTATTATTAGGCCGACCATATTACATATATATTTACACACTACATGTACATTTATCCCCATATATTCACCCCTACGTTCATATCATATACATTTGACCCTATATATTCCCTCCTTCGGTCATAACATAATCTTTCCATTTACATCTTGTAGTCATGTTGCAAATCTTCCCACTGTCATCCTGCAGGCGAGCTACATATTTTTTATTTTGTTGTGATACAATATTTTCTATTGTTGCGCTATACATATTTTCTCTCGCCATATCATCATCACCATTATCCAACTCCTAAAGGTAAGAAAAATGTACATACCCTTTTTATTGTCAATAGTTAGTAGATGTGATAATGTGATCTGGTAGATACCTTGCCAAAATTTCTTGAGCCCTGTTCTTCTTTAACCGAGGTCGGGAAAACTCTCTGGTTGGGAGGAAGCCTCTATACATAACATATCTATTGCTATATTTGGTGCAATGCATTCTATTTTGGCCGAAAATTACGTGAATACGCAACTTGTGTGAACCTGCAACCATGAGAAATCATGATAAGGAAATAATCATAAACCCATATGACATAATCATAACAATTATATCCCCTTCGTATCCACCTCATCCATTGCCAATTATGATTCCCCTTCCAAACAAAAACATAATTCCCCACTCTTCATTAAATCACCCCGTCAAAAAAAACTTTCATTTATATTCCCTTGTCATTAAGCCTATAAACCTTAATCTCCATTTCCGCAAAAAAAAAATTCCCCTAGCCTATGACCTCCACAAACTACAATATCTAGCGTAATGGGTGGATCACCTATCAAAAGTGACCCTGACAATGTCAGTCTAGTCACCCAAAATCTAGAAGTACTAAGAATATTCAAAGATGCAGGGTGAAAAATATGAGTATGTGGGTGAGGCCAAAATCGAACACAGCAGTGGCTATGGAGTTTGCATTGGCCTACAACAAATAAATTTTTAAGGTTCATGGTTTAGAAATATTGGCGGATGAGGCAAATATTTCCAAAGTAACAATCTTGTTGCATAACAAAGAAAGGTGGTTTTGAGAGAAGGGCATCATCAAAAAATGATTCGTGGAGAATTCTTCGTAGAGAATGAGTCAGTAAAAGGGATGGAGAAAGGAACACAAAGAACATTACTTCCACCATCCTAGCTAGAAGTGGATCTCTGTGTAAAAAAAATCATAACTTGAGAGGGAAGATACAGCGTGTTGTTTGGATACCACTTCAAATTGTTAGGCCACCTATAGTACCAAAGATGACATATCAACTTTCCATATTTCTTATTCAATTTTTTGTTGGAAATTTGGTTTTCATTGATGTTAACCATGATAAATAGGTGAAGTGTCATTTATTGATTGGTTTGAGAAGCATTGTAAATATTGGACATATTGTTATGAAGGTGACTTGAATGTCAAGCATTGTCAATATTGAACATAATATTATGAAGGTTGGACATAATTTTATGAAGGTGACTTGAATGTCAAGCATTGTCAATATTGAACATAATGTTATGAAGGTGAATTGAATAACAGTAGAAAGATAATATTGACTAATATATTGTATGAGTTTGATACACTCATCCTATATTGTATAAGGTTGATTTTGTGTCATTAACATCCATGCAGAAAAGAAGGAATTGTGAAAAAAACTTCCAGATAAAAAGGGTAAATGGATAATACAATATGGATCCATACAAATCACAAATGAATAAGTTAATAATACATGGCTCATTACAAGTGATTCATAAAATCTCAATTTAAGAGGAGTCCATAGATGAGACAAAATGTCAATGGTGGATGTTTGGTGAGGAAGCATCGACACCATCGAGTCACAAATCAAGTCGAAGTTCGACTATCTGGAAGTCGATCAATTGCAAGACGAGTTGAAGAAAAGTCGACCAACTACAAGCCTACAGATTGACGGAAATTGGAGAAGACAATTCGATTGATTTCAAGACGATTCGAAGACAAGTCGACCAACTGAAGGTCTAAATCAAAGGAAAATTGAGTCGGGAAATACAAGTCGGACAAAGCAAGTTGAGACTACCAAAGTCAAATTTCTCAAGTCAGTCTTCTTCCAAGTTGAGTCGGTCCAAGAAAGAAGTAACCTAAAGGTTGAACTCGAAGAAAACTTAAATACAAGTTGTGTCTAGGATGAAGCAAGATGGGTCGATTAGAATTGAAATACTCAAGTCGAAATTTCTCATAGTTGAGTCGACCAAAAAGATGTTTGTTGGTTGAATGAGGAAGAAAATACGAAATAGGGTGAGATCAACTCAAATATTTAGTGACTAGCAGCTGAGAGGGAACCGATTTTAATAAAACCGTCAAGTAAAATCTTTACAAATTGAGTTTAAATTGTCACCAACAAAGGGAATATGTGGAGGTCGATTTATACATTCACGAAAAGGTAATATGTACTGAAGTCGATTTGGCATCCAATGATGAAAGGAAAATCTTGACAAGTTTCCTTAAAATAATAACCTGTACCGGCCACCTCACACACTTGTTGGGAAATTTCCTACCTTTTGGTTAATTGGTCATGTTCTGAAAAAACCCCATGTCGTAGAATTTTAAAATTTGTTTCCATCACTCTTGAATCTTCATATGAAAATCATTGTCTAAATTGGTGTACGAAAATCAATTAATAAAAGTTACCATTTGTGTTAATTAAATGAAGGGGTGCAATGTTTCATTCCAAAAGGACACATTGTTTCAAAGTGGCCCCCTTTGGAGGACTATATAAGTAAAGGAATATGAATGGAAGACGGTGTCTTGGTGGATATATATATATATATAATGGATTGAATGAAATTTCATTCTATCAGGTTGGTGCCTATTTACGTGATGAGTCTTGTCATGAAGATTGGATTCATCACATCTCAGTTGGATCTGAGATCAACAAGTTTGGTCTTGTTATGAGGGTTGGAATCCTCATTTCTCATTTGGATATGAGAACTACAAGTTGGGTCTTGTATCAGAGAATTGGATCTCACATATTCAGTTGCAGTTGAAGATATTAAAGGATTGATTTTATTTGTATTCATTCAAGTTAAATAAATAAAAGAATGATATTTTATCTACTTCATACAGTTTGTGTTATACATGTTTATGAATAATTAATTGAACTGCATATATCTTATTCAATTAATTTAGTTAATCTAAGAAAGAGTGAAAAGTAGCCAAAAGTTCCAGTGTGTGTTTCAACATTTTCTTGAAGTGACATGCAATATGGGAAAAGAAGCCAATAATCATGAGTCAATTTTGGCTCACAATGGGTTCATCAGGTTGACAATTGAGGGTACCCTTGCATAGGAGGTTCATATTTGGAATTCCTTCCTAGAATTGGCACAGTCTCAAAAAATTATAAAAGTCACAGAGACTGTAGAGCCAATGAGGATTGATTCAATTGATGGAGAAAAAGATGATGATACAGTAGAAGAAGAAGAGACCCCACAAGAGGGTATATAGATAGAAAAGGAACCCTCACATCCTAGAAGGACTTTTTGGAGGGATGTCCCACCTGCTAAACCCTCCAAGATACCTAGAACCTAGTTGAGGGTGACTGAAGAGGAAGAATTAACAAAAAAAGGGAAAAGCCCTGAAATAGTTGACTTGGATAATGAAGAAAGACATGAAAAAGGGCATATAACCCATGGGGAATTTCCCATATGATCCAAAGGAAAGCATGTGTGAGCATGAGAATAGAAATTCAATAGAGGAGGAATAACTAGGAACAAAACACTCATCGAGGGATGAAGAAATTGATACTATAGGAGTTTAGTAGCCAAGGAAACAAAAACGAAAGAAAGGGAGATTTGTTTGTTTGGTAAGTGATAACCCTTGTTCTCTGGAAAATATTTAAAATCTCACAAAATTTTAAAGAGAATCGGTAGGAGCTTAAGGAAATCATATGTATCCCTATACGAATAAATGGCATTTCCAAGGGAGAGACTAAAACATTTTGAAGCACAGAAAGGCCTAGACACATTGGTCCATGACATCAAGGAATAGAGAGATTGGTCATCTTATGTTATACAAATGGAAAAGAACAAATCAGATAAGGAACCTAAGGAAAAATCAAGGGAAAAGTGCCAAAAGGAACTTAAGTAAGAATTAGAAGAAAAAATAAAGAAAGAGCCTGAGGAAAAAATATAAGAGGAAAAATATGAGAAGGATTTTGAAGAAAAGTTAAAGGAAAAATCCTAGGAATAGCCCAAGGAAAAATATAAGAAGGATCCTAAAGAAAATTTAGAGGAAAAATATCATGATGAATATCCTAAGGAAGAATCAGAGGAAAAAACAAAGGATATTGAACAAGGGATCTCTTAAGAAGACACCATGATAGAAGAAGCTCCAAAGAGTCGATTAGCTAATTTAATTTGAATTGACCAATTGGAGAGTGAGGTAGCCATTTGGAAATCAAAGGTGGAATGATTGAAGAGAAAGTGGTCTCTTTCACAGAGCAACAAAATATGATACATTCCTAAGGGAAGCTAAGAAGCTTAAGGAACATGAGGCTAGTATGGTAATTCAAAATATGACTGCTAAAGTCCAACAGTTGAAGTTTGATGAGAAATATTTGTGTTTCTTGGCACATAAAGTGAAATATCGTAGTTTTACTTCCCCTATGTATTGTATCTACTTAAAATAGTAGCTAATACCCTTCTAGATTATAGCCATCACTACAGGGAATCCAAATTGTGTTAGGATCCTAAAGCATTTTATAACATCTTTCTCTAAAAACAATGAAGAATATTAGGGGTTATTGTGTGAGTGGTACCAACATGACTTGATAATGATTGATTTCAATGATTGGGATCCAAGCCCTTTCATCAGGGATATACAACTTAGATTCTTCATTTCCTTTATGTGAAATCAAAACAAAGGGAGTGACATTCTCTATTTTGTATATTTCTTGGAGTGGAATGATGAGTTTTGGATAAGGGGATCCCCAAAGCTAGCTACTTACTCACCGAGAAGGAATAAATGATGCAAATTCAATTGCTTATGAAATTCTTTCAAGAGGCACGGGACTTGGCTATTTGATATTGTGAACAATGGATGAATCTGAATAGGTTAGAAACCCTCGTAGGTATCAAGATAAATAATGAATCCCTAACATAGGGATTAAAGAAGAAGAACCCCTTTACCATTATTAGGTTTGAGTTTGCATGCGACATATTTTCAAGGTATGTCCATTGTTTAAAGGATCATGGTGTTAATTGGATTGGCTTGACGTTTCATTCTCCTATTTTATGGCATTACTTAGAAGATAATGAGAATGAGGAGTATTTGGGGGCTAGTGTCAGCCAAAAATTGGGATATTATAAAATAGAGGATGAGGGCCATCGTTCTTATAACTGAAGTGTTGCTTTCTCGAAGGATCCACAGCCAGAAGAATTAGGCAGTAAGTGCAGACAGTTATGCATGAAGAAATGTAGTGACTTCAGTTGGGGGAGAGTTTTTTGCATCACCCACATACTTTTCACTTACCTTTTCTATAATTTTCCTACCTTTTTGTGCTCAACATACCATCTTGGTGAAAGGTATTTATTAGTCTGAATATTTTCATATTTTGTTAGAAATTTGATAATAACTAGGTTGGATTATGTACTTATAATTTTTGGTAGGATGTCATGTCTTGCTTATATATAGGAAACACGTAGCCAGGACATTGATGAGATTCAAGGAAGCTAAAAGCAACTCACAACTAGACCATTGATGAGCTGCAAGAAAGCTATAGGAAACTCATAGATAGACCATTAATTAGTTGCAAGGAAGCTACAAGAAACTCACAACCAGACCATTGAAAATATATGAGGGAAATAAAAGAAGGTTGTGGAACCCTGATGCTACTGAAGATGATTCCACTATGTTATAGAACAATTGCAACCACATCCAATTTTGAATCTAAGGAACCAAAAGAAGGAACACATGGCTAAGCAACAAGAACTGTGAAACAGAATAAATATTCACTAAGAAATAATCCTTCCAACTTAGACTATGTATGTGGCACACAATTGTGATCCAATTTGTATGTCATGTGGTTTCAAATAAGGACAAGTGTTATATATACTTTATGTTTAAATTTAGTTGATAGTTAATCACGGGACAATGGATTAGAAACTGCCTATACTAAAATGTAAAGAGGAAAAATATGCTTTGTTGATAGTTGGTAAGACATCTTGAGAATCATAGGTTCTCAAGCATGTCTAAATACATATTGTCTTGTTATAGAATCCATGGGTGGCTATAAAATGTTGATCACCTACCCCTATAGGATATGAAGAGAACACATTGAAACTCTACTTTTATGTATTTAACTATTGCTTAATTAATACTCGTTTGAGCTTGGTTCTTGCTTCAATCTTTATGTGTGCTTGAAGTGGATTTGTAGCTGCTACATTTATTTACCAATGTTATGTCTGACGAGGTAGGGCCCACATCCAATATGACAGGTGATGTAGTGTTATCTAGGTTTGTATAATTTTATTGTTAATAGTCTATGTTTGAAATTTTATTTGCATTTCTAGTGTGGTGGATCAGTCCCCTTATTTTTGATATAATACTCTTGTTTCCTTTTGAATTGAACTGTCATTCTGACATTTGATTAAAGAAGTGTTTATTTCCAATAGATTAATCTTGTTTGGTGAATATCCTTCCATTGAATAAATTAGAATTAGAATTTTCAACAACGAGTGATTTGTGTGTGATCTAAGTATCTTCAAGGTCAAAACAAAAACCCATTTATGAGAAGGAAATGATGGAAATACTACATGCATTGAAGAAATGGTGTCCTTACCTAATAGGTAGGCACTTCAAGGTCAAAACAGATCATGATAGTCTTAAATACTTCTTGGAACAAATACTATCTTCAGAAGAACAACAAAAATGGGTAACCAAGATATTGGGTTATGATTTTGCAATCGTTTATAAAAAGGGGAAGAAAAATGTTGTGGCAGATGCACTCTCGAGAAAGGATGAATATTTTGAGGCCTATCTATGTGTTATCTTGATCATCCAACCCGATTGGATAATAGAAGCAAGGGATGAATGGAAGAATGACGAAAAAGTGTGGACTCTCATTCAAAAGTTACAGCAGGATTCCAGTGCATCAGATACATTTAGATGGAAAAATGATTCACTATGGTACAAAGATCGCTTATATTTGTGTAAGAACTCCCAGCTCAAACAAAATTTACTATTGGAATTGCACACCTCTCAAGTAGGAGGGCACTCAGGATTTTTGAAAACCTACCATAGAGTCAAGAAGGATTTTTTTTGGGATGGCCTTAAAACGATGTTCAAAGGTTTGTGGTAGAATGTTTGGTTTGCCAACAAAATAAGGTGGAAAAAATTAAGACCCCTGGTCTTTTACAACCATTAGCCATCCCAAATCAGTGTTGGGAGGAGGTTTCCATGGATTTCATCACAGGATTACCGAAGTCTGAAGGAAAGAGTGTCATCATGGTGATTGTTGATAGACTGACCAAGTACGCACACTTTTGTGCACTCTCTCATCCCTTCAAAGCTAGTACAGTTGCCACCGCATTCATGGAGACAGTTCAAAATCTACATGGAAGCACGCATTAATTTTGTGCACTCTCTCATCCCTTCAAAGCTAGTACACAATGCTTTCAACAAGATTCATGGAGACAGCTCAAAATCTACATGGCAGCCCAAAGATTATTGTAAGACAGAGATCCCATCTCAATCGACATTTTGGACAATTATTTTCTTTTAATTGGGTACTCCACTGTCTCATAGCTCATCCTATCATCCTCAATATGATGGACAAACCGAGATAGTGAAAATGTCTAGAAGGCTACCTACGTTGTTTGTCTCCCATAAACAAAACACAATGGTTCAAATGGTTACCCTTGTAGAATGGTGGTATAACACTTTCATACAGCCATACAAAATGACACCATTTATGGTACCTATGGATACCACACTCCTTCCATCACTCTTCTCTAAAAAAGAAAAATCTAAGGTTCAAGCAAGAAGATCACATCGAGCATCAACAACAAGTGTTCTCCAAATCTTAAAGGACAACTTGACCATGGCAATGCACTCCGCATGAAACAACAAGCGATCAACATTGTAGTGAAAGAAGTTTGAAGTAGAGGATTAAGTGTTTTAAGACTACAACCATACAAACAGATGTCCCTCAAGAAAACCAAGAAGGATAATAAATTATCACCAAAGTACTATGGTGGCCCTTATAAGGTGTTTCAAAAGATTGGTATACTATGGCATACAAATTGGAAAACTACGTGTACTCGTGAATATGAAGGCAACTCCAATTTGTATTCCATGCTTAAAGAAGGTTATTATAGGCTTAATAAGATCCCAGCCCAAACTATATTTCCAGAACTGAATGAGGAAGGAAAAATCATATTGAGCCTAAAGCCATCAATTTAATAATAAGAATTACATTGAGGAATAGATCCATTTAAGAGTATCTCATTAAAATGGAGGAAACTATCGGTTGAAGATTCCACTTGGGAAGATTAGTCTTTTATACAGTAGCATCCATAGTTACTCAAGCATTGCAGAAACACTTGTCTCAAGGGAGGGGCATGTTAAGCCCTAATATTGGCTCATATTACCCCTTAATTGGGGCATATTGTAAATAGTAAAATGTTATTTTATTTATGCCGCTTTATTCCATTAGTTTTAATTATACCTCCTAGTCTCCTATATATACCAAAGAGACATTTTCATTTGGAGTCATCTTGTACTTGAACATTTATGTGGGGTAAAAGGAGGTTGCCCCCTCGAAGAGGCTTATTATCTGAAATTATCTCTTTTTCAAGGCGTTGAGTACTTATTCTGAGGTTTTTCTATGTTATATTGATATTTGGTTCTTAACACACAAATTATGTAAAGAAGTTATCATTGTATTGAAAAAGATAGGGAGCTAGTATATTGAGGAACACTTCACCTATATCAATATTTTTTGAGCAACCAATCCTCCACATTTTTTGTGAAAATTCATCCCAAATAGGTTGGTTGTGAGGGAGATCATGTATCAAACCATCGTTCATGCTTTCAACGTAGTCTTAAGTAAGGCTCATAAGATATGCTAGATAGATTACCCCCTTTACATTAGAATGTATCGGATCAATAACACCAAATTTGGTGAAATGGAAGCCCATGTTATTCAATATTACAATTTTAGAGAAGGATGATTTAGAAGGCATGATAGTAAAGTCATGATAGAATCACATTATAAAGAATTCAAATCCACTTATCCATACAAGCACGAATATTTGAAGAAGATATAACCTACAAAAAAAATTCAACAAAGGAGAGCTCAAATACAAATTTATAATATTGAAGAAATTGTCATGAAAAGAGCTAAAGAAGAAGATCAAGCAATGCATTTTCAAAGAGATATTGAGGAGGCTCAAAGAATGGTTTCTATTGAAACAACTAGGATGCATAAGGAAACAAAGAACAAATATGAATAAGACAAATTAGCAGATGAAACACTTTCCCAACAATAAGCTATTAATGAAAGGGAATTTGAGAAGGATGGAAGTAAATCCCAAGAGGATGAACATAAAGAGAAGGTTGAAGCAGATGTGACAGCCAAGAGAAAGAAAAAGAATCAACTGGGGAGACTNGATGAAACACTTTCCCAACAATAAGCTATTAATGAAAGGGAATTTGAGAAGGATGGAAGTAAATCCCAAGAGGATGAACATAAAGAGAAGGTTGAAGCAGATGTGACAGCCAAGAGAAAGAAAAAGAATCAACTGGGGAGACTTCTAAATATCCTATAATTATACACACCTCAGATATTTATAGTTGTAGGCTCATATAGGATGATAACTGGAGGTGATTTTCTTGTGCCCATGCAAATTGATGTGGCTAACCTAGACAGTTTTAAATTTGATCAAAATACCAAGAAAATTGTAAGGAAATCCCATAAGAGAAAGAAAATTGTAGTTGATAAGGAGGTTGTTGAATCTACTATCAAGAAACTAAAGCTATAGTAAGAGAAAATCACAAAGCTAGAGAATGAAGCGAAATATTATCGATCTAGTCAGCTTGTTCGTTTAATATTTATATATTATTCTTTTATTATTCATGGTAAATTGAATGTTAACCAAAGGAAGTTTTATGAAGGAGTGGAGGTATTCCAAGGCCATATTGACACCATGATGACTCTTCATAAACATCTCATATAATGGAATATTCAATGAGAGCAAGTCCAATGAGAGAAATTCCAACTGCAATTTGTCAAGACTTGGAAAATGACTTCAATTCATATGTTCCCTACTTGACTAAAGAAGAAATCATCACTATTTACTGTGGTCTCTATTGTTGGAAAAACTTATCCCAATAATATTGTGAAAACATGGATTTTGAAATAGATGGACCAGACAAGATATGGCACCTAATAGAAAGAGCAGACACAAAATGCAATTTCCATTATCTTAGGTTCCATCGATGACTTCTTGGAAAGGAAAAAATTACCGAATGCACTAGAGTACATGATTTTTCGTGATAGACAATGTATTCTTATTGTTTCAACAATTACAGTCAAACAACTCTTGGATTATGTTGAAATTCTAGAAAAAATAGTTTTTTGTTAAATTCCACTTTACCATAAGTGGAAAAATACATTAAGAAGATAAAGAAGAACATTGCATTGTTGAAAGTACCACTTGACCAACATTATTGTTACAAATAAATTCTCTTATGGTTATGAATTAAATAAACAATAGAGCTAGGACCTTTAAAGAGTAAACTCAATCCCAGAATTGCAATCAAGAAACTAATTAGTCGAAAAGAGAGAGGCATACTAGGTTCCTAACGTTCAATGATGGTACCATGGTTGAAACCTTTCACTTCAATGATCCTTCCCAATAGTCCCTTGATTACCTGCAAACAATCAATTTGACAACTACAAAGGGGGTAGTTACAAGATAACTAATTCTTATAAAGGATGATTGAAAGTAAAACAATTAGTGTTCTAAGAATTTGAATGCTTAAACAAAACATCATACATTAAAACAAAAACAATTGATAGGAAAGAGGTCTCTTTATTAATGAAAAGAAATAAAAACACAGTTACCACATGTAACTACTACAACATTTCTCTAGAACTAGACTTCGGGTCCCTCCACCCAGGCCACTGACAATGAGTAACACCTATGACTCCAATGCTCATGCAGGTCCAAAGAATATGAATGGATTCTTCTTGACAATATATGAGGAGAAAGGAAGGCTGGAAATAGGGGTTTCCACATGTCTAAGGGAATAAATAAAAAACAAGGGAAAAGGGGCTTGTAGACGGGGCAAGAAAATGCCAGCATTATGATGCTTCAAGTATGATTTTTCTCTCCTCTAGCCTTAGGCTAATTTTATTTTAAGTGTATCAAAGCCCCAATCATTAAACATGTGTACGAGGGTGGGTGTGAAAATTCATTTCACACAGTTAATGAGAGCATGGGGGATGAGTAAAATAAACATTAGGGAATGTGAGAGTCAACATGCATGGGTAAAAGGGAAATTTGAATGGGTATTTGAGTATTTTTTACAATCAATGTTTTGGAGTAGCAAGGGAGGGGAGAGTGTTGGATATTRGAGGAAGAAATAGTGGGATTGTGTAGTAGTTGGCTGGAGTTGTATATTCTTGAAGAAGTAATTTTTTAGGCATGTAGAGTGAGATTTATATACGAGACATTACCCTAGAGGAGTAAGCTTGTTGCTATGATTTTTTTTTGTCCCAGCTAGCATCCCTGGAGTCCCCAACAAGAGAGACTCATATCCAACCTATGTTGGATCCGTAGAGGGAAGTGGCAAGGATTGAGGGACTATGAGAAGTAAAGGGGGATCCCATTCCTTGGGTTGTGTAGGTTGAGGGGAAGAGAGCTAGGGGATTGGGATAGTTGTAGGAAGAATTAGCTTGATATGGGTTGTATTGGACTGTGAGTGGAAAGTATGTTAGAAAAACAGAATCGTGTAGCAATAAAATAAAATAAAATGCAGAAATAAAACACAGAAGATACACAATACAATAGAGACATAGATATACGTGGTTCACACAGTGTGGGCTATGTCCACCATAGGAATTTCTAGGTCCTTCCCTTTTATTATCCAACAGAATGAAGGGATACAACCTACAACACACAGGTTGTAACTTCCTCTTCTTTCTCTCACAGTATTCTATCTCATAATACAATAATCACACACATACACAGCCGCAACACAATTCCCTCATAAAATAAGGTTTCATTATAGGTAAAAAATACATAAAAATAAATTCTACCATCAGATTTGCAACCTTATAATGAACGATCTAGATGGACTACAAAATTACAATATTTTACAAGGAACATTTTCCCAATATTTCACTTCAAGGGCGTTGCCCCCGAATCCCCCACTCGGGGGGGCTACAAAAATCTCCCCCCATGGACCCCCCTGGTGACATTTGTCGGGGTAAAATCCCCCCCACACCCCCCCATTAGGGAATGGGGTCCAAGAACGACTGAAACAGACATCTGAATCAGGAAGATAATCAGCCTCCAAAACCAACATAGTAGANGGTCCAAGAACGACTGAAACAGACATCTGAATCAGGAAGATAATTAGCCTCCAAAACCAACATAGTAGAGAGACACCCTTTCTTATTGATTCATGTAATACCCCTAATATGAACCCCAATTGTAAATGAAAATGTGAATGTACATATAGGATGGTGAGTCGTTGGCACCAAGTTTCCGTTTAGTTTTGTGTGCACTTGAGTAGTGTAGGAGGATTATTTTCCAAAGAAAGAGTGTGTTCATTCCACAATGTTGCGCACACCTAATTAAGTGTGCATGGATTGTGCATCAAGGGAAGGGTGCGCACATTCCATAGTGTTGTGTGCACCTGAGTAAGAGCGTGAGGATTACCTTGAAGTGTGCATTAGACCGAGTTATGTCTGTGTGTGTGTGTGTGTGTGTGTGTGTGTGTGTGTGTGTGTGTGTGTGAGGTTGTAGATCCTGTGTGGTTATTAGAATGGTGAGTCTGGATACAAAAAGGTCAGTTCACCTATCTTTGTAAAATTTAATCACACTCAAATTATTAATAAAATCACATCATTGCATGCATCCCAATTAGACAAAAAGAGACGGGGGGCTAAACTCCACCAAAAGAGGAAAATGGGGCTTAAGTCCAAAGAAATTTTTTATTGATATTTCTGAAAAGTATAATTTATGGATATTTATTTATCATAAGTTCCCGAGGGATGGGAACAAGTTACCAAGTGGATAAAGTTAATTCTGAAGGTGACAAGTGTCCATTTATTCCCATGCAAATATATGGTTGGAACTTAGTGTATTTTGAGGGATTCACTCATTTTTATTCAAGGGTCAGACCATCTGAATTGGGGGTTGTTCATTACCTTACCTGCAAAGAAAAACTTGGAAAGGGGTTTCCATCTAGTAACCAGAGTTTTTTTGTCAAAGAGGCGGGTTGTGGGGCCTGTGAGAATTCTCTCCAAGTGAGATATTTTTTATCAAAGAGGAAGGTTGTTAGGCCCATGAGCATTCTCTCCATGTGAGATATTTGTTGTCGGAGAGGCAGGTTGCCAGGCCCGTGAGCATTCTCTCCAAGTGAGAGATTTGCTAGGAATTGTTCCCTAGTGCGTGGGGCATTAGTTATGGGGCTCTAAGACTTCATGTTTGTCCTGTTGTTGAAGACCTGGAAGGGAAGTGGGGAAGTTGAGGGACTGTTGAGTAGAGAAGGGGCACACTTCTTGGGGTGGGATAGGCATGTGGGGAATGAGAGACTGTAGGCTATTTGCAGCAATTGGGCACCTTGGACTGAGCAATTATGTTGATTATTAGACCTTATCTTGGAATTAGGAATCCTTTTTCCTTGGTGGAGTTTAAGCCCCAACTCGGGGGTGACATGTTGCTGAAATTTTATGAGCAACAAAATCTATGGCTGGGATGGAAATTTATTTTAAAATGTAGAAACCTTGGTGAATCTTACTAATCCTTCATATGCTAACTATAAATGTTTGGCGATATTATTGTAAAAATATTCAAATTTATATGGATTCTATATCTTTTGTATAAAATTTTGGGAATTTTTAAGGTAAAATAATTCTATCCTATAGAATTTGGGCGAATCATTTTTAGAATGGAAAATCCTTTTTGGGGAAAAACCATGGAAATTTAGCCCGTGAGCGAAATTTAGCCCCTAAAATAATCCTTGGAAATTGGTTACTCTTTATAAAAGATAAGTTCCTTTATGTGCTTGTCTAATTTATTGTTTTCTTATTTACCTATGTTTGATATGGTTTATTTCTTGTATGATGTTGCATATGACTAATTGTCGTTATTTTGTATAATGTTTTTTCAACATGTAAAGTGTGATGTTGTTATTCAGTATTTGTTGTCGCACATGCAAAGTATGACAGTTATTAAGTATTCATGTTAGTTAATTTTGTAATAATGGTCATGAGTTTCTAAGGCAAGGCTAGAATTTCCATGCACACAAGGAAATAATATGTGTGTGCAAGAGGCTTGGTTCATTGTGTGCACAGGAAAGCAATCTATGCACAAGGAGAACAGAATTTGTGTGTGGCACCATAATGGTTATGTGCGCAGTAGTAATCATGAGTTTAGAGTGGTTACACATGCAATAATACTTGTGTTCTATGAATGATTGTGTGCACAGTTGTATTATGTGTTAATTCCACTATTATAACTAGTGTTTGAAGAGGAAATGTTTTGTGGCGTGATCCATCTTGGGATCATGCGCATTATCTCACGTGTTTTTGCGTAGATTAATGTTGTAATGTAGAATGTATTTACTAGATTTTTGGAGTGGAATTTCTCAATAGTAAGCTGGGGATGTTACAAAGTGGTATCAGATCATTTTTGTTAGTGTTGGTAATGGGGGACATTACAACTCATATCCCCATTTCGGGGGTGATTTTCTATTGAGATTTGGAGCAACAAATCGATGATTGGGTGGAACATTCGTCCTCTACAGCTGGTTGCACATTGATTTCAAAAGATAAGTGTGTATACTATGAGTTTGAGCAATTATATGTTGTTGCGTGAATGTTAAATTTAGTTGCATTCATGTTTTGAAAGTGTTGTTAGATGCACAGGCATTTGTAGCATCACTTGATGCATTTTTATTTAGTAGTATCATAAAACTTTTATGGGTTTAGTAGTGGGGGACAATACACCATCCAAATTGGGAATGGAAATGTATGAAGAATATTGCTCCTTAATGCAGAACGGTACTTGGGATCGTCTACCTCTTCCTAAAGGAATAAAACTTGTTAGATATAAATGTGTGTATAAAACTAAGTATGCATCAGATGGAAGCATTGCAAGACACAAGGTACGGTTAGTTCCCAAAGGATTCTCTCAAGTTGGAGGCATTGACTATAATGAAACATTTCCCCCCATAGCCAAAATGAATTCCATATGCCTTGTTCTAGCCATTGTTTTCTCACATGAATGGGAGGTCCATCAGATGGATGTTAAATTTTCCTTATTGCATGGGAATTTTCAAGAATAAATATACATGGAATAACCTCCTGACTATCTCCAGAATGACTCTAGCCTTGTTTGTCGCCTTATGAAATCCCTTTATGGTATCAAGCAAGATCCTCGATATTGCTATGCTAAAATGGACAACTTTCTTCTTGACACTAGCTTTTCTAGATGTCATTATGAACCTAATGTCTATAACAATAAACTAATAATCCATCTCATAATACGTGTTCTTTATGTTGATGGTCGTATCCTCACTGATAGTGACCCTAAAATTTTAACCCATGTGAAATCCATCCTTAAAATGAAATTTGAAATGACAAACTTAGGCTATTTACATTATTTCCTTAGCCTCCAAGTATTGCAAACCAAGGAAAGAATTTTTCTTTCCCAATCTAATTATGCTTGTGACTTTATTCACTACTTTCACATGGATGATTCTAAACCAACCCCTTCTCCCTTCCAATATCATGTCAAACTTGTTGTCACTTGTACTACTCTCAAATTTGATGCCACTTTATACCATAAGTTGGTTGGTATCCTCTTATATTTGACTCTTACCCATCCTGATATTTCCTTTGAGGTTGGTCTTGTTGCTTGATATATGCAAACACCCCATGAAATCCATTAGAAAGAAGAAAAAATGATACTTCGGTATGTCCAGTGTACAGTTCAGTTTGGGATACATTACGGTTCAAGGGGGACTTCATTGTTGGTTGGTTTCACTGATTTAGATTAGGCCCGTGACCCTGATGATCGAAATTCTATTGCAAGTTATGTTCTCATCCTTGGTTCCCAAACCTGTCACATGGGCTTGTAAGAAACAACATGTTATTTATCTTTATTCAGTAAAATAAGAGTATTGAGCAATGTGTTAGTAACATTTATTGTCTGGGGCACAAGAGTATTCAAGTCTGCAAGTCGCAGGAAAAGCGCCCGATCGTAGCACGGGAGAATCCATTTTCCAGTTACGAGTAAAGCAAGCGGGCGAAAGGTTGGTTGTCAGCAGCCGAGATTCACCAACAAATAAAATCGACGGTCATCGGGTTTTCGGGGCTGTCAAGTTGCCCGGGATTTAGCACGAAGGGTAGCGCCCATAGTTCAGGGCAAGTCTAGGTCATCCGATCCAATTGGGACAGGTGGCGGCCAGTTGACGTATCGAGGATCGGTGTTTCGGGAGACATGGAGCCTCCCATTCTTTATAGCTGAAATCACCGATCAGCAAAATGCCGAAAGCACCTTTGGAGCCGAGCCCATGGTCTTAGCACTAGGTCACATNACAGGTGGCGGCCAGTTGACGTATCGAGGATCGGTGTTTCGGGAGACATGGAGCCTCCCATTCTTTATAGCTGAAATCACCGATCAGCAAAATGCCGAAAGCACCTTTGGAGCCGAGCCCATGGTCTTAGCACTAGGTCACATTAAGCGAGCCTGTAAATGGGGTTATCCCCCTTTATAATAGCGAATATTATCTGAGTCATTCATCTAAAGGACGCGCGGCTCACATCTGTGTCATGTTGGCATTCGGGAGTTCGAGGGGTAAGCGCTCCTCGTCATTTCACTTCTTGAAACCTCAAATCCCAAAACGACGAAAGCGCCCAGAATTAGGCCCATGGTTTTGGCACTCGGTCACATAGGAGCATGCCTAAAGGAGGGGCACTAATGTTTATCATTTGACAAAACGGGCGCCAAAGCGCAGAGAGTGATCTTAGCCGTTCATCCTGGAGGAATGCAAGGCGCGCGATTAGGTTCTCCGCCCTTCCTCCCATCGTGACTTCGAAGCATAAGGAACAACTCTCTCACATCCCTAAAGCACGAAGCATCGAAGACGTCTCGGACCTGGGCCCGCAGTATTGTCGAATCAATTCAGAACCATCAGATCAGCGGGGGGACACGTGGTGACCACTAGGCCTTCCCGAAATTTCGCCCATCGCGATTCTGAAGAGACAAGACCTGCTCCTTCCTATCCACGAACTCTGAAACATCGAAAGCACCTTTGAAGGTAGGCGCAGGGTCATGGCCCATGGTCACTCGAGAAAGTAGAAAGGGTTGTACAAAAGGGAGGCCAAAAGCATCGAATTGAGTTTCAGAGGGGGGGCACTATGTTCTCCAGACGTTGATTCGAYGTGATCTAAATCTCGGTACCTACTGGGAATGAATGAAGAAGAGAGAGGGTGGTTGAAACCTYRCCTCACTCATTAATTGCAAAGTATGGATGTTCTGGTTGAAATTCTACCCGAGAAGGTCCTCTATACTGGTTCTTTTCATGGAAGCCACACCGAGTCCTCGACTCGCCAAGGAGGTCTGCACACGMTAGCTCGGCTCTTAATGGCTCAGCTACTTCCCTTGCAGGAGCCATGCACAGTTAAGGTGGCGTCTGACAAAGAATAGCCGTCCGAATTTGGCCGAGGGGACACCAAGTCTTGGGTGCACGATCGGCCAGAGTCTGCATGCACAGACTGTCAGAAGACATGCAGACGCAATGTTTTTAATGCAGCGTCTTGTTTTGCTGTTGTGGTTTTTTTTTAGTTTATGTAGGCGTTTTCGCCATTTTTGGAAGGATCGATGGTAGAGCGAAGCTCCCGATTGTAAAGTTTTAACACACTCTAGTTCTCTGGTTATGCATCTGTATGTGAGATTTCTTGTTTTATGACAGACAGTCTTTCTTACTCCATCTAATTTTCATCTTATGCTGAGAGAGTTCATGAACGACTGATTCGTGYGAATTATTGCAATCATGTTATGATAAAGGATTTATTGTTGCATTGTTGTATTCTCCGGTGTTTGTGTTTGAATGTAAGAAGATATTTCATTTAGAGGCCTTCTTCTATAGTATGTTAAGAACCTAATGTTTAAGACAGACTTTTGCATCTCTCTGATACAAGTCTTCCCCCTACTCACCCTTACTACAACTCACTGTCTGAAGTTATCTAAGACCTCACTTGCCCATGCGCGCCCGGCCTAGTTTCGGAGTTAGAATCACATCATTCTGAGTTAACTTCCATTCGATCACCGCATTAAACAAATCGTGACATAAACTGATGGGCGTCGGGCTCTGCTCCTGCTGCAATCCAGGGGTGACTTCTGACGCTAACACAATGGTTAATGCAAGTCAAGAATCCTTTTGTCTTTGACATATCCTTTCAGAGTTTGGATTCCAACAACAACATCCAACCACCCTCTGGTGTGATAATTAGAATTTAGATGGGATCTAGTGCATTAACATTGGTGTGATCACACTCAACTTCAAGAAGAGTTTATGATAAAGACATGCATGGCCAATTTTATGTAAGATTTGTAAAATATGATTTAAAAATAACTAGATGTAAATTATACACACATAGGAACATATTATTTAAAGTGAAGTACATGCAATATGATATGTTTGTATATATTTCAATATGTAGCCTTCATATATATTAATATATAGAACATGTGTAAAGATATAGATCATCCATTTTATGTATTGAGATATAAACCGACACATAAAATGAATGGTATATATCCAAATATAAATATAAAATGGATGGTATATATCCCAACAAATACTCTAAATATAACATATAAAATGGATAGTATATATCCCAAGACATAATCCACATAAAATGGATGATATATATTCAACACATCAAGACACATAAAATGGATGGCATATATCACAACACATATTCTATATATTAGGATATAACATGATGCATACACTTTGACATTAAATAGGTCATAGGCTAAACATTTGATTCTTTGAACCTTTTTCGGTTACATTTTTTGATCAATTTTGCTCTAAATCCGGTCAGAAATTTAGAGGAATTATTGGAATTGTGGATATTAGTTGTTGAGATTGCACAATCTGGGTGGCTTAGGGTTTTTTCAAGGTTTCATAACTCTAGTGAGATCTTGTGGGTTCTAGTTGTTGAGAGGAGGAATTATAGGCTTGTGATAGGGAGGTTAGAGTAAGAGGTTCATTTATATCTCTGGGTTTAGGAAAGTCTTATATGTGATCCCAGTTGTTTTGATTGGTGTTTCCTAATGAGAAGAGAAGAGGAGATTGCTTGGATAAGTACGAATATTAGTAAGATAATTTTATTTAGAGTATTTTATGCATTCAAACCCTAAGAAAACTTGTGTTTCAAGTTGGTTATCTATGCATTCAAAACTGCAATTTGAACAATGAAAAATTGCAATTTCACCAAGAATTGCATCGTTAAATTCCAATTATAATTGGGAAAACAAATCTAAGAAATATAATGTTTAGACTTGTCCATTAAATAGTGTATATGATCCATATAATATATATCCTTATATACTACCATCATTGCTCTATAGTAAGGACGTGCATGGACAATTTTATGAAGGATTTGTGAAATATAATTTTAAAATGATTGGGAATGCACTATGTTATTTCCCTAAATATGTGTTGGGATACATAACATCCATAAAATGAATCGTATATATCCCCACACATAAAGTGGATGCTACATATCCCAACACATATTTCATATAATTTTTTGGTCGAAATTGTTCAAGTAAATAAATTTTAGTAATCAAAATATATGCATCATGTTATTTCTACATTATTGATGTTTAGGCAGCATCGGAAAGACATTCTACTAGATTAATAATTAATAATATGATTATTAATTATTAAACAATATTATTAATGTAATAATATATTTATATAAGGTATAAATATACATCATAAGTAATTATTTATGATGAGTGTTCCATATATATTTATTATCCAAGGGATGAATCCTTTCATGGATGGTCACCATATGTTCTATATATATGGAATACTCATCATTGTAATAACATATTCATATACAATATCATCTCATATAGAAAAATAAGCATGGTATCACTCCCTCATAGGAGTGCCCAAGAAAATGAGAGTAGAGTAAAGTCTTTGGAGTGTTAAATTTATGGGGTTGTTGCAATCTCTATGTACAACATATTTACTTTTTGTTCCTACCTAAATTATAGAAAGAGTTCCATAAATTATGGTGGGCAGTGATTTCTAGTAAAAATGTCTAATTACCTAAATATGAGGAATGTACTGCATATTTACTTCTACCTATATTTATGCAAAGAATTGCATGAATTGTGGAGGAACAATTTAACAAAGTCAAATACTATGTGGATGGATTATAACCAAATTAATCTTTGGGTACCAACTATTTATAAGAAAGAAAATTTAATTTAATTTTAAATTTAATTTTCAAAGAGACGTGTCTCTTTGGATCAATTTAATATTACTATAAAAAGACACAACAAAAGACACACATATTTTTTCTCTCTCACACATGGGAAGTGATCTAAGGAAGAGACTGAAGTTTCTAAGTAGTGAAATTTTATGAATGTAATTACTTAGTGATATTCTAGAGTTTACTAAAGTAATATTGTTGGATGATCTAGGTGGATATTGGTGGCCATCCACCTATTCCATGGGCTCGAAAAACAATTTTCCATCTTGGCAGATTTTTGGGTTCCAAACTTTCAGGGTCATTTTGAGGCCCTAAACGACATTTTTTAGGATTTGGGGCCCAAGTGTCTTCGGAAGGGATTGACCTAGGCCACTCGAAAATCGTTCTTCTCGGTTAGAAATTTCAAATGATGTATCGAGTGCCCCAAACAGATATTGTATGCAAAATTTATGCCCTCGAGAAGTTGACATATCAACTACCCCCATCGGGGCCCGCAAACCTTTTGGCTTTTCATCTTCTCGGGTTAGGGTTTTGGATTTTACTTATGTTAAAAAGGCCTTTGGAGCCTCATTGTAACGTTCATATTCTTGCGAATTCAAGTAGTCGTCACATCTCTTCTCAGAGATAAGCTGCCACCATTCTAGCGAGTCTTTCACTCTGTATTTCTATAGTCTCTGTACATTTCTTTCATTACTAGAAATCATGTATTACTGTGTTTCTCTATTTATGGCAATATTTATGTGTATTTCATTGTAATATCTCTTCTTTCAATTTGTTCTAAAAAATAATATGGATTAGTGGTATCAAAGAAGGCTTCTCTTGATCGGTTTTCAATGCATGTCCCCGACGAGGTCTGAGTATAGCAAGTTGGGTCTCGAGATTGTCTCTCTTGAGGACAATCGCTCTTGCATGCCTAAGAAACCCTTCATGGCGGAAGAAAATAAAAATGACAGAGCAGACGATTCTATTAATATGTTGCTTGAGCAATCTCTCACGCGACAGAGGGATGAAATGATGGAGAATTTTTCCCACATCCTTCAACGCCTGTCAATAACAATAGGCATGTCTTCATCAAACGACCACTTTGGAGGAACCTTGCCTTTCAAGGTACAAGTTAATTTTGATATTCCCATATTTGAAGGACAGATGGATGTGGATGCCCTATAAAAATGGTTAAATCTGCTAGAAGGTTATTTCTTTGGTCATAATTTCTCTTACAGGGAAAAGATCACCTTCGCACTCCCTAAGGCTCTCCCCCATGTCAAACATTGGTGGGAAACTTACTAGGAGCAAATTTCAACAGAGGAGTCTATAATATATGGGGTCGAGCCCACTTGGGATTTTTTTGTGGATACGGTAAAGGAATAGTATTACCCTATTGGAAACTATGAGGACTAGTACATGAGATGGACCACACTACGACAAGAGAGGGGCCAAGTAGTTTTGGAGTTCACCGATACCTTCCATACCTTGTGCACCAAACTGGGTATCAAAGACTCTGAGCGACATTTGGTTCTGAAATACCACGAGGCTCTACCCTGTTGGCATCAAGCCGAAGTAGAAATAAGGATGATCATGGGAAAGAAAGCGCGCATGAAACAAAAGTGACAACTAACAAAATATCAGCACGCGCGAATGCAAGAAAGCGTGCATAGAGGAAAGTGAAAGCTGGAGGAAGAACATCACGCGCATGGGAGAAAAACCTAGCATAAGAAGGGTTAGGGTTTTGGTAATATTCTGTAAGTGGCTAAAGAGCCGGAAATGTATAAATATAGATATGAAAGTATCATATAGGGGATTATTTTTGTAGTGGTTATTGTTGTTGTTGTTGTTTTTATGTTAGTTTTTATGAGGATTACGATTGTTCCGAGTATTGTTGTTGGTGATACGCAAAGGGTTTTTGAGTTGTATGAACCGACTTTTGTAAGCTATTGAGCAAGAAAAGATAGGAGGGAAGGTAGATCTGAGGATTAGACCATAGGTTGTAGAGCCTGGTGCGATCTAGTTTTCCTCACATAGATCTTACCCACTTTTATGTATAACTATAAGCGCGCGGCGCAAGGAAATCAAGAACTACCATAATAAAAGAGCCAAGAGCCAGATCTTTGTGGATGTATCCTAGGAGGGGTGAACCACGGTAATCTCTATGTAATGTGTTGAATGTCTGCATATCTTTAACTTCTTTCAGCAATAGATGATTATAATTGATGAATAACCAAATGCATTATTAGAATCCATATATATTTTGAGTTATATGCATGTGATTCCTAGGAACAAGTAGATTATAGAAACAGTTCAAAGAACGGGGCCTCAATCAAGAAACCATTTATCCCCTACTCTGTCCTAGATTGTAAACACCTGAGTCTTACAGTCAACCATCTTTAGCTATCTCGGGTGAGACTGCGCAGTACCTTCCAGGCATTGCGTTGCCTTCTGGTTTATCAGGAGGGTTGATAGTTAGAGGCTTTGTTGGAACCCCGAATGACATGAACCCAGGGTCAATAACTCAGATAACCTGAGAAGGGAGTCGGTAGAAGAAACCAACAAATGGTTATGTTGTCATGTTAAGAGGAACAAGATAGGACTGAGTAGATGAGATAGAGTGGTCGAGAACCATCGAAGAAGCAATGAGCTATTAGAAGGGAATGTGGAGACCTTGGAACCCCATGAGAGAAGAAATCAAGGGTTGGTTGAGAACTAAAGAGATGGAATTTTCACACAAAGACAATAGAAACCCTAGAATCACACCCCGCAGATACCTGGATAAATACGTGTTTACGGATTTACACGAAATATTTTTCTGTGATTTTCCGCATCTACTACAGGAGTGGATCTTAAGATTAATGGATAATCACCCGACAAACTGGATTCAACAACTAGATTGGACTCTAGTTCATATTCAGCAGCTACAGTAGGTGAACAACAAATTCACCCGCATAGTAGACTTTTGGCTCAACAGTATTGTGGCAGGATTCATCACAGAGTTTGCAGTAGACACAGCGAAGTCATACAGCGTAGCCGAGCAATGAATTCTACGAGGACCCAAAGGAAGGTATATTCTATCCCTGTATACTTCTATCAAGATACTTCTTTATAACAAAAGTGTAATGACAATGGAATCAGACAGTTAGACTTCCCTGCGTGCATGGGGGAAGGGGGGAAGCACTGAGAGAGAAAGGAGGAATGGAAGGAGGGAAAGATAAAGAGAAGAAGGAAGAGGAACCCTTGGACCTGATCTCGATCGATGACGACCAACTCAAGTGGATCTTAGCGTCATCAGGAACGACACATAGTAGAGCACCCTGCCAATATAAGATAAACACCAAGAAGAGAGTCGTAGCCGAAAGGGAGGGATTGGCGAGTGATGAGGAGGAGGTAGAGGATCTCTGGGTTGTGGAGCAGATTGAAGAAATCCTACGCACCACCTATGAGAGGAAAACCAGAGGCCCAAGAACGGGAGGAGAAGACAACCACCCCTTTCAGGTCAATGTCAGTGTGGAACCCATAAACCCATGTGTGACCAATACACCATAGAGAACACCACCGTTTAGGCAACCAAAGTTCGGAGGAAGTCTGACAGCAGGAAGTACATCTACACAAGGAACAACAACTGGAGGAGCCAGGTCAGGTAATCTTAGTCAAGTATCCACACTACGCAGAGGATGCAGTAGTTCAGTACTCAGAATGGCAAGACACGACCCTACTATAAGATTATCGGAGTTTCGAGGAGAAGCAGTAGAAGACCCTAAGAAGCATCTATTCATTTGCGCCAAGATCTGGGAAGCAAAGCATATCAATGATGACAACACCAAAATCACACAGCTAGCAATCACGCTAAGAGATTACGCACTAGACTGGTACATGATTCTAGACACCAACAATGCTCCAGGGATGACGAGGACATTGGACGACATTAAGAAACTATTAATAAATGAGTTCCAGAAACCGAGCTCAGAGGATCAATATATGAACGAGATGATTGAAATAAGACATAAACCAGGAGAATCAGTATGGGAGATTGATCAAAGGTTCAAGTGACTAAAAGGGAAGTTAAAATACCTTATGACCGATATGCAACATCGACACTTTTTTATCAACTCACTACTCCCACATTTAAAATACCCACTATGATAACAGAATTTTCAGACACAAGCTGAGGCTTTGCAGGCAGCCTTGCAATTGGAAGAGAATCAGTATCAGCAGACGGACCCGACTATCGAAGAACTGAAAGAGGATCTGAATAAATTAACATTACATCTGAACCAGAATAAGAACAAGGACAAATGAGAAGTCGTTTGGTGTACCACATGCAGGACAGAAGGACACCACAAAAACAAATGTCCGACGTTTGCGTAGTATATGGCAACGGGGATGCCAAACTCGCCACCACAGGGGGGATTATGGTGTGAAAACTGCAAGAAACCGGGTCACGACCCTTACCATTGCACGATGATGCAGAAATACCAAATAGTCCCAATGAACTCATATTTCACTTTTTGCAAGTTAGTCGGCCATGACGACAAAGATTGCAGAACTATGGAACTGATGCGGGAAAGAACCTCATACACCTACAGGGTACAGGCATAAATGATGACTGGGCAGGCAACACCATAGTTCACTCAAGCCCCAGCACCATACAACATTGTGCAGCAGTAGTATAATACTGTGCAACAACCCTATAATAATGTGTAGCCGTAGTACAACCCAGCACATCCCCAGTACAATACTGCACAATATAATCAGGGACCACAATATAACGTTCCACGAGATGATCGTGCAGCCTATAGAGGAGCAGGATGAGCCAGAGGAGGTTTCGGATGTGGGAGAGGAATAGTCACATGTCACAATTGTCAGCAACCAGGACATTATACACGGGAATGCCCACTACCACCAGCAACCTGTATGTATTGTCGTGCTTCAGACCAAGAATTGCTTGATTCCACAATACAAAGGAATGTCCAGACACTACTACGGTAAAATCGAGGGAAAAAGGAACCAAAATAACTAGAATGTTGAGTGGATTTCCGGTTAAACCAAGGGATGGCCGGATGGAACATCAACATAGTCACTTCGAGGAGGAACTAAAATAGGAAGCTTGGCGCATTTAGATGGGATTGCCGCAGAACCAATGGGTAAAGAACCACTGACCCCAAGAAGAAGTTTGATGTGAAAAAGGAAAAGGATATCTTTATAGAAGCCCGACAAGAATTCCGGAAGGAGGACACAACGTCGACTACACAACAAACAAGTGTCGAAAATAGAAGGTTGACTTGTTATGCTATGCAAGCACCTTTACCTCATTAAAAATAAACTACGGACTTTGCTTCATGTGTATAAATATGGGTAAATTATGTATGTTAGATTATTGCATCTTCTTGTAAATGTTTATGTGTGAGAAAGTGTTCTTTTAGATGGTTAAATATGTACTTTAAACAAATGCACAGCAACACAACTTGCGACAAATAAACCATCAAACTCACAGCAGAACAAGTTGATGGGGAGTTCACCCCCCTCAGGGCTACATCTCTTGAGCCTCCATCAATGGACTTGGCTCTGGGATTAATTTGTCAAAAGTTCTTTAAAAGCTGCTGCTCAACTCCAATGGAAAAGCGGACTATACCATTGATATGAGAACACATAAAAAAAAAAAAAAAAAAAAAAAAAAAAAAACGGATCATGGCTCATCCGGGCATGACCTCTTCTACATGTAGCCATAAGCTACGAGCTTCTCTTTGGAAAAACACACCTATAAAAATTCCTCAAAAGCCTCACGAAACCTATCCCAATGTGTTCGGAGCATATTAATTAGCAGAAATTATTATTCAATCATAGAAACAAGCATAGGCTCACCAAACCATGTCTCCATCAATGGGGGCTTCAAGCAGAAAACAAACATAGGCTCACCAAACCATGTCCTCCATCAATGAGGGCTTCAAGCTCCCTAGAGCTTGCTGAAACTTCAATGGTGAAAAAGTTGCAGAATAAGTCTTCAAATGGATGTGAAAACAGTGCCAATGGATTCAGCACGTCCAAAAACCCCTAGCTGGGCTTTTATGGCACCTCAATCGGCCAAAAGATGAAGAAGTTAGGCCCTCCTCCATTTTCCTCCTTCAACCTTGCTAAAACTGGTTCGCCAAAATGCACCTCTGTGTGCTTGAACCAAGAACATGCTCCAAATCCGTGTTTAAACCCAGCACATGTGTGCAAACGAATAATTGTGCAAACTGTAGGACGGTTATGGCGCCTCCAGCCCCTAACCGCCAAGCTCGTGGGCACATGCGGTCACCATAAGACCACGCACTATAACAAAAGGGGGCTCTGTTTTCAAGGCAAATAAAAATGCAACATGTGGCGGTTCATTTTTCACAACTGTTGAAACCAACACCAAACTCCCGCGCTGTGATCATATGTTAAACACTTAATAAAACCGTGGGCTACATTTTAAAAAACCCCGCGCGCAATCAACATGGTCATATGTACAAAGGCATAGAACCGTGGGTTATATTTAAAAACCTCCGCGCGCGCCAAAACCCACGCCAAATCTCCGTGTATAGAAACGGTGGTCACATATAAATGCATGTGACCGGGGTTGGGGCTAAGCCCAGCCCGGACGCACCCCAAACCACAATTCAATACAATTGAAATATAATTAAAACCATTCATATGATAAGTAATGAACGGTGGCGCATTGGCAAGTCGGAATTGGTGAAGGCTTTGGTAAAGGGGGAGGTCACCGGTTCAAATCTGGTCGGCTCCACAAAATTTTAAACAACAAACTAATAAACCATTAGCCAATAAAGGGGTGCCACGTGGCAGCCCATGACTGGGCCACGTGGCACCTTACCATTTGCCAAAACCATGCCACTTGTCAACAAATGATTCGACCACACCTGTCAACCAAAATCTGCCATGTCACCTCTGTCACCTCAGCATACGGACGTGCCACATCATCATACGGTCATGCCACGTCAGCATCCGTACGGGCTGCACAGTCAACACTTTTTTTTACCTATTTGACTTTCCGAACTGATCGCTATATCTCTCGTTCCCGACGTCTGTTTGAGACGAAACGAATTGCGTTGGATTCGTGACGACGAGGGATACGCTCTCGTTTATTTTGAAGAAATTCCAAGAACGTTGATTTTTGGGCTAAAATTTGACCCCTGGTCCAGATTTTGATCACACCTTCCCACTGAAAGGCTTTTGGACCCACAAAAGCTTATCTGTCTACTTTCAAGTTATATCAAAATCTTTTTGACAATCACCTGAATACTTTGACATACCGTGCACTGCAACTGACTATGTCCCTCAACCACTGTTCTCTAGCTGTTGCTGACCCACTGTTCTCTCTATGCTTGAAAGACTGCCAACCTTCCCACTGAGAATAAAGTCCCTCTTTCGAAACGTCAACATAATCAGCTCTCCAATGGATGCAAAAACCTTCTTGCGACATCTTGTCACAAGCCAAGAAAACCAGCAATCTTGAAAACAAATTATACAAGACTGAAAATGATGACAACAAAGTCTTTTGCTCTTCAAATAAACTGTCGCATCTTGTACTTCATCAAAGCACATGGTGTTTTCTTGCATCATGGTGTACTCAAAATCAACTTACAAGTCAACAAACACCATCGACTAAACACAAGTCGAAAAACATGATCGACACAACATAGTCGTCAGACAATCATCAAC